>JAODKL010000034.1:3287627-3308137 GCA_026780765.1 Petrocephalus schoutedeni
AACCCCCCCCGGGGGGGCCCCCCCGGGACCCCCCCCCCCCCCCCCCCCCCCTGTCCAATAACATGCTGAGGCTAATTGGAGTTGCCAAATTGCCCGTAGGTGTGAGTGTGCCCTGCAATGGGCCCCCTGTCCAGGGTTGTTCCCTGCCTCATGTCTGTGGTTTCCAGGATAGGTTCCACGACCCGGAAGGATAAGCAGTTTCAGACAATGTATGGATGGATGAATATATGTTATCACCTTTCTCTGCTCTCATTAAAAACAACCTGCTTATACTGTGGTTACTACACATTTGTACTTGACAACATTATTTTCAGATATTACATAATGCTCATTTAACCAAACCTTTAATATTGAAATTTATTTGTCAGTATTAGGATTACTTGTTTTTTATTATTTTTATTTTCAATATTGTGCATGATAATAGGGAGAAAATTGTCCTCTTGTTTTTTACCCTTGTATTTGACAGGATCTATCCCTGCCTTATCAGTTGTCTCCTCGTTTGACCAGCAGGTGTCGCTGGCCATTCCGTCCTCTTCATTGCCTTCTTGTTTAGTACCTTTTTATGTACCCAGTGTGGTCCCCTATTCCCAAGGCCGGCACATGGCTAAATGGCTTAAGTGGGCAGCTGCCTTAACTATGTTAGCCAATGAGTTATTTTGGAAAGTGTTTAGCTCATACTTTCATCAGTATAAGTAACCTGGTCAGCCTGAGACTCTGATTAGATGTAAATTTTTTATATTTAATATTTTTGGCAAAAACCTTATTCCTACATTTTTATGTGCCGCTGGGTCTTGGGTTGCATCTTCCTCTCCCTCTGAACCTCTGAACAGTATTAAGGGAATCATTAATTCAGCCGAGAGTTCTTCAGCAAGACACAGGGTCATTGGTCCAGCGGTCGAAGCAACAGATACGATATATTTGGAAAACACAGATAAATTGGAAAGTAAATAAACAGTTCAACGACTTGTTGTGGGAAATAGTGACTTTTTTCAGTGAGATTAGGGAGAGTGTACTGTCTTGTCTTGCCTTCCCATGAATGTATTCATGGGAAGAACATTATACCCCAGAAGGTTCACCCATATCATCAGGTATCACAGCATAATAATAATAATAAGAATAGCATTTAAACATACAGAAACTGGGGTTCAGCAATTAAAACATGGCCTGAGGCCGGCTGTTATTAAGTAAACAGCTAGATGTGGAGCTCAGAGGTTAGGGGCCTATCTGAAATCTTGCGGATTAAAATATCGCGGCTGGAGAGTACTCATATCGCACTTGGCCCTTGGAGAAGGCCCTAAACCAGATCACCCCAGGGATGCACGTACTGCATAATCCTGCTCTCTGTTCCTGAAAAACTTTCCCCACTTGCCTGCTACTTTGGCTACAAAATCATCTGCTAAATATTTCCATGCTGTTAATCAGTGGGGGTGGTCAGATCACTTATGTTCAGTCAAGAATAACATCACCTTTTAAACGGTAGGGTAACATTTCCCTAGTTGTGATGAAAGTATCTTTAACAAACAAAAGGAATTTTAATTTTCAATACATAATTCAATAAGTGCTTCAGTGTTGTAGGCATCTTCACTCATCTTCTCTTGTTCAACAAACTGTGCTTGTCTTTCTTCACTCAATACTGTAACATCATTTATTATCAATATAACTGTGGTCTTCACCTAACATTCATTTGGACATTTCATCCAAAGTACTTTCCAATCCAAACCCATATTTACAGCTTACTTTACTTTAATCTATATTTCTGGTTCAGTCCAAGTTAAAAAAGAAAAATGAATAGGAATTTGAGTTTGCAAAAATGGGGGTCTTCCTGGGATGTCCTGAGAGTAGGTAAACACACATGTTGCTGGTTAGTGTCTGTGTAACCCAGAATATTAAATAATGGCAGTGCTTGTTTTCTCTGATTAATGCTGTGCCCTTTCTTAAATTTAAGGTAATAGGTTTAATAAACAATTCCCAAATTTGGTTTCACTGTGATATATAGTGATTAGAGCAGGGACCGATGCACAGTTATTACTGACGGGGTGCAGGCACCTTGCTGGGGTATAAAGATATATAATGATATAAAGCCTATGTGAGTAGCCAGGTGGCATAGGTCACAGCACAGGACATGGAGGCAGACTGATATGAAAAAGCCCTGACAGGAGATAAACAACAGAATGTCCCGAGAGTTTGTGCTAGGATGAGATACCTTGGGCAGCATAACCCTGGGGCAAGCATAGCCAGAGAGATGTTTAAAATTACTCCGTATAAAAGAGGCCTTGCACATGCACAAAGGACATGACGGATCACAGGGCGCCCGATGAGAATTTTCTTGAAAGCTGGAACTATTGATATTTTTGGGTACAAGCTGTCTAATGCTGTGGCACATTTCCAACACGTGTGACAAGCAGAGAATCGAGGCCCCATATAACTCAAGAGAGCTACTCTGTGATTTAAGATTCCTCATCACTCTCCGTCAGCCGGGCTCTGCGCTGGGAATTACGCAGCCTACGCGCTTTCGGCATGGATCGCCGTGTTTCATATGCCCATCGGGTCTAGGGGTGAAGTTTTTTCACCCTGTCGAAGGACTGGGCTTCCCAACAAGTACAGTCTGTGCCGTGACCACAAAGAACGCCCTTACCCTGCTGCTTAGCGGCTGGGAGCTAGCGGACTATATCCGTGCAGATAGATACAAGCTGTCTCCCGGAGAAGGCATTGGACACTGGTGCTTCGCTCACAAGACTGATTCGTAGGCGGTAGAGCGAGAGCAGGAGCCGATAAACCCACCCTGTAAATGTCATCTACTGCAAGACTGTAGCATGCCTGTCTAATTCCTCTGGGACAGCGGTCCATACTAGCACACAGAGGCTTCCCGGAAAGGCCAGAATGACTGAATATTAGTTGGCGCTCGTCGTCATTAAAAGTTTATAGTACAAGCCCTCCGGTTTTTCCGCAACTACAGGATGCTGCGGCGCAGCAGGGACTTAAAGCAAAGAAGATATACATGATGCTGTCATCATGGCAATGCGTTTGCGTGATTTCCCGAAAGAAACATCAGCAGAGACGATTCATGTGTCAGCCGAATTGCTGTGCCAAACAGGGTGACAGGTAGCACAGTGGCTAAAGGAAATGGACTTGCAACAAGAATTTAAGTGAGAGTCCCAAGGGGGTGACCCGGCTCTTGAACTTTCAAACATGAAACTCAGCCTAAATTGCCTTAGCAAGACGTAACCCTCGAACAAATTACATAATGTAATTGTTAATTAATTTTCAAACATATTATATCTTTTTATAGTGTAAAACACATAGAAAGACTATACATATTGGTGTGGTAACATGCAGAATGGGTTGACTGTTTTGCTAATTGGTAGTTCTGCAGCCTACTTAGGAAAGTGCTTTGCTTTACAGATCAGTGATCCCTGGAGGAGCAGGGGGGTCTGCAAACAGACAGGAAGTTTGTGCTGACTGCCATTAAGGCAACTTGATAAAAGTACACAGGCGCAGACTGACTCAGCTGCTGCCAAACAAACAAGGCGATAACAAGTGGATTAGCCTTTAATTATTTATATCTCGCCATCCCGTAAACGGTCCCTTCCTCTAATGTTTATTCTGGCTTATTTGTTATGATCTGTAAAACCACCCCGCCCCTACACACATGGAAATTTGTTTTGCTTTTCTGACAATAAAGATAACAAAAAATAAGTGGAGTCCTTAGCAAAAGACTGATATTTAGGAAAATGCCGTTACTTTGCCACTGCACATTTTCAGAATGCTGTCTTGAAACTGCTTCTCACAAGAAATCCATGCATCCCACATCTGCGTTTCTCATAAAGCTATTCGATTAAATAATAACAAGCAAGATGATTTGGAGATATTCCATAATTGAAACAAGAATTTGATTTGGAGCCTTTTCTGACATTATTTGTCAACTGAACAGACCTGCATCGGAACCGGAAGATATTTGCACTCTTTGCTAGATTGTTCCTCTTGTGTTTTCTTTACCAAAGCATTGGCAAGCAGATGAAGCAATTACTTGCTTCAGCAGGCAAATTTGTCCTCCATTCAGTTCTGAAAGTAGCTCATGATTTAAAGATATATACAGACCATTTGAAAACAAAGGGTTTATCGGTTGGAACAAATTTGTTCAGATGTGGTCGTAATTATCTAATTTAGAGCTCAACTGAACCACAAGTCTAAACATTTAGAAGCTGTGGACAGTAGGGAGTTGGGGACAGCTTATATTACTTCAGCAGATAAGTTACTAATGTAGACTCTGTTTCTAGGAAAATTAAGACATGATTAAAATAAAAAAAAATTAAAAATGTTAATCTAACATCTCTTACAAGAACGTTTAGTACAGTGGAAGGTGATTGTGAATATGAGCTTGATATAATATTTTAATGATAATAAAAAATACAACATATAAGTTATTAGGAAAAGGAATGAATAGATTTATAAATAACACATATGTATATTGTAAAAACCAATGTAGGAAATTCGCCTGATTGGGTCTGTAAGAAATGCAATAAATACCAATACTGTTTAATCAAATACCTTGAAGATGTTCAATAAAATGATATGACTGGTGATTTCAGAAAAGGTCTTTATTTTGCAGTAGCAGTAAGGAGCACCGGGCTGTGGGGGCCAGGACCCCAACTCTTAGGAGGACTTTGTCCTCTACCAGTCCTCCTTGAAGAGCAGAGGAGCCTTATTCATTGCTTTCTCCTCTGGTGCATTTAAGAGCTCTGCTTTCTAAATTAATTATTAATAACGATGCTGTAATTAGGAGGCCGGTGTTCTGGCCCAGTGGGCAGCCTGTATCCCTGCTCAGTGTATGTTGGAGTCTGCATGCTCTCCCTGTGCCACACGGCTTTCCACTGGATACTCTCGTTTCATCCTGTGGTCCATAGATACCTAGTCCGGCTAATGGGTGTTTATAAATTGCTCTTCGTTTGACTGCTGAGCCACCATTCTGCTGATATAGCTTTATTTCATATATGCAATGCAGAATTGAATTCAAGTAAAAAAAAAATGCTTTGATTTTTTTTCCAAAGAATATCTTTTCAATAAGAATATCTTACATTTAATGATGTTGCTTAAAGGTAAACCAGAATGTAATAGAGATTGAAGCTCACGAGAACAAGCACCAAATAGCTCCCTCATTCATAAACTGGTCTTGGGTAATAAGATGTTCCCTTTGGCATAGATAAGATAATAAGGCACTGTGAGATACTGCAGGCACTCTGTGGCTCTTTCATCTAACATCTTCTTTTGTAGAGTTAAAATCAAATACAGCCCTTAAAATTTAAGACCTGTGCAAACTGACCGGCCCAAAGACAAACCTGTCGCTCCAATCTGTCACATTCCCTGCAAACAGAACAATCCGTGTGATTCCAGTTATGAATTCATAAAGGCTTTGCAGCATCCTGCCGGACAAGGTAAGGCCTCCGCTATAATCTTTCAGTGTCAGTGGTAACAGACACTGGGACGCAAGGTCACTGCAACATTACAGCAGGGCCTGTCCTTCCCTTCATAAAGCTCTGCGATATTTGCCGGGGTTAAGAGGAAGAGCCGTGGCAGAGGGCTCTGTCCCCCGTGGGGGAGGAAGCTGGAAGCTCAGCCCATGGAGGAATGTCATTTTGATCTTGGGTCTGAAGGCCGTACCTTGGAGCGACTCCTAAAGGGGGCGACAAGCGGCTCAGCAGGTTGTGTCTCTGTGCATGTAATCAGAAAATTGCTGGTCTGAGTTGCAGCCTCGGCATAACGGCCACATGTCTGCGGGGCCTTGAGCAAGGCCCTTAACCCCCAACTACAGGGGTGCCATGCATTGGCTGACCCTGCGCTGTGACCCCCCCCAAGCTATGGGGAGCAGAATGGGGCGGGTGAGGGGAAGAATCCCAATGTACCAGAACTCGTACTTTCACAAATGGCAAATAAAGGGTTCGTTATTATTTATTTTTTAAAAAAAGGCGTATTCATTTTAAAACGAGAGGAAATAAATTGTTCCACATGACTTCTGCATAAAGAGAACAAACAAAAACAGCAGAATAAAATTTAAAATCGAAATGGTGTCTTATACCCAGCACTGAACTGCATTTTATAAATGTTTATAAATGTCTTACACTTGTAAAAAAACGTCATTCAGGTGGATCCAGCATATTGAAATTGGAATTTAATAAAAAACCACTAGCAAAAAAAAAAAGGGAAAAAAAACATTACTTAAGGGTATTTCAGCACCATGAGAACAGAATTTAAAATCCATTAATTTTCACGCTGTTTCTTCTGGTAAGGACTGCAGACTTTAAAAATAATTCTTCCCATTTCCTTCATTATTAATAAAGAATTTAAGTCAGTGGTATGTTTTGTTGAGAGGAAAATTATGCTTATAAAAATAGAATGACGTACCTCATTTAAGCACCAAAATGGTATTTGTTTGTTTTGTATACTTCTTAATAGCATACAAGTCTTCATAGATTGTTATAGTAGCAGTAATTAAAATTGCACAGTCACTAACTGACAATGCTGTCTCAAAACAAAAGGTAGAGCAAGTGGCAGAATGGAGTGAATTTTACACGGTCCCTGATTATATGTCTCTGCGCTGCCTACATTTCTTTCATTAAAGATTCTAAGCGATTTTGAACTGAATTTGCACAATTCCTTAATAAGATAATGTCCAGAAGTGGTGGTGCGTTAGGAGCAGTGTGATGTGACCATTTGAAAAGACAGAGAGTGACTTCAGGACCCTGGACAGCAACAGTACAAGATGGATGGCTTCAGGACCCTGGACAGCAACAGTACAAGATGGCAGGACCAAGCGATCAGTAGTGCAACACATTTTTTCATATTGATAAGCCAAACCAGCTAGGATATATATTCCCATTGTCAACTAAAAATATGAGTATAATGCATTATTATTATTATTATTATTATTATTATTATTATTATTATTATTGTTAATAGTAATATGTTTTATTATTGTTATTATTATTATACATTTTATTTAAAAATGCCTTTCAAGGCACTCAATGACACTTACAAAACACAATCAACACAATTTGTATATACTTCTACATCTCTACATATATGCATAAACACAAACATAAAAAATGACCATAAACCGAATAAATTAAAAGCTGCCTAAGTAGCAACTTTAACGTGGATAGGCAATTTTTTAAAATGTGAGTTTTAAGCTGAGATTTGAATGTTGAAAGACAGTGAATACTATGGATATCATGGGGAAGAGAGTTCCAAAGACAGGGGGCGGTATGACTAAAGGCCCTGAACCCAGTGGTGGTCAGGTGAGCAGGGGGGTTGATGAAAGGCGAAGTGGGAGGATCTGAGAGCAAGGGAGGGACTGTAAATATGCAAAAGATCAGAGCGATAAGGGGGAGCCGGATTTTTAAACTTAAAAGTTTTATTAACTTTAAACTTAGTTAATAAACTGAGTTTTGTTAAGGTTAACAGCAAAATCTTGAAATCAATATGGTATCTGTAATGATAGGAGCAGCAGCATTCTGAAGCAAGCTAAGCCTATGGAGAAGCTTAAGAGGGAGACCAGACAATGGAACTGCAGTAATCAATACGTGATGTGACCATCATACACATGTACGAGAATAGCGGATGGAAGGTGTGAGAGTCGGGCGGAGAGGATTAATATTACGGAGGTGCCAGCATGCAGACCGAGTGATATCAGGAATCAGGATATCAGGCGTCTGAAAGCCAAAGTACTGTCAAGGAGGAGACCCAAACTCTTGAGGGGAGCAAGAAACCACAGAGCCATCAACTGTCAGAGAAAAATTATCAAATTTCGCAAGCGTAGGTTTTCTTGGCTACAAGAAGAACATCAGTTTTATCCTTATTTACTTGGAGAAAAGTTTTAACCTCTGTTAGACACTCTTCTGAGAGGGAAGCGGGTGGAATGCAGAGTTAGGTTTAGTAGATAAATAGAGCTGGGTGTCATCGGCGTAACAGTTTCCGCTGTTTACCAAATTTACTGAAAGTGTTTCCAAAAGGTAAATTCAAAATTGGTCGAAAATGATTCAGATTGTTGGGATCAGCACCAGGTTTTTTCAAAATAGGGGGTTATAGCTGCAGTTTTGAGAGATGAGGAGACAAGAATAGACATAAGTCAGGAGTGTATAATCTCAGCCATTAACGAAGAAGGAGAGGGTGGGCATACTTTTAAATGGTTCATTTAAACTGCACTTTTCTACCACACAGAGTGCGATTGTACATATAAATATTTGTACTATGCAGAGTGCTATTTTAACAAATGCCATGGGAAACTGTGGCACTGAAACTGAACTGACATCATGAAAGTGAAGTGTGTTTCGGACAGCTATGGTGGATAGTGACTGGCACATAGGGACAATAAGCTTAAAATCAAAGCCTTCAGTTTGCAATTACCATTACTCATGTACATCAATGTTGTATATGCACTGAATAATGAAGATTTTTTTTGGCCTTTTGTACATCAGTACATAGTAAATCTTACTCACACCGTCCACTGTACATATGTATATGTATACAAACATTCTGTTTTTACATATATTACTAACTGATGTTTTAATTATTGCAAGAAGTGCTACATATATGGGGCAGCATGTGGCTCAGTGGGCCAAGCCCTTGTGTCTGTGATCGGAAGGTTGTCGGTTCGAGCTTGGCAGAATAGCCCCGTCTGTGGGTCCTTTCAGCGAGGCCCTTAACCCCCAGCCCCATGGCTGCCAATGCAGGTGGCTGCCCTTCTCTGCCAAGCTCGCTCCCACCTACATGTGTGTCTGTGTGTCATGGAGAGCAAGACGGGGGTGGGCAGAAAGATAATTCCCCCACCTGGATCAATAAAGTATTATGATATTAATCAATAATGAAAAAGAAAAAAAAAAGTGAGAAATGTCACGTCACTGGCTCTGCAGCCACTCATGGAAACAAAAGAGCCATCAGCACATGTCCAGGAAGTCCAGCGCTTGAGTCAGAAACGGTCTGACACATTGGGAGGAAATTATGGGCCACGCTGCCGCCAGCAATAGCACCTCTAACGCAGATCCTGTCGGAGGCTGGGAGCGTCTGAGGAGAGGCTGGCGTTTGCCACGGGAACGACCTTCAGATGGCGATTCAGGGACACACGCTGTCAGCGACGATGCTAAATCGATGGCCGGGGTCTAAGGGACGGGAACCAGGGAGCACCCCGGTAAGCAGACCACGCAGATACGCCGTCAGTTTGACATTGTCAATAAAAGTCGGTTTTACCTGCTTGTAAGAGCCACCTGAAGATAACCTCTGTTTTCACCAGGAGCTCGTACACTACAGTACATGCTGCCAAAGTGTGGACACTGGAATCAGGTCCACAGGTTGTTAATTCCTACATCCTCATCATACCATGGCCCATAGCCGCTATAAGGGACTGTGGTGCGCTGGAAGTGTTCCCTCAGGAAGCGTTATTATAGCCTGAAAATAAAGAGCCAAAAGATGAAATATTCAGTCTTTGAGGCTCAAAGTACAGCTCAGTGATGATTAAGTCATTCGGGCATGAGTGCAGCAAAGCCAAACACTGTGTCTCGACAATGTTAAAAAGGCCAATGCATTTCCTCTCATGGAAAGTGGGATTGTTTCATGACTCCCGAACTGCAAGCCCTGCGACTGGCCTTCACAGGAAGGCTTTAGGTGCCTGTCCCAGTTTGCATATTACAGTATGTGTCAAACGGATGAATACTGAATACGGATGCAAGGGCAGTTAACATATTACTTTACATATCAGTAGAATGCAGGCCATTGTATGAGCTGTCCATCTGAACATGTCCCCCTGTGCAAAAAGCACTGGCACATTTAACTCTGGCTTTCGGTGAAATACATTCTATAATTGGTATCAGTCCATCCATCCATCCATCCATTCATCTTCTGAAACCACTTATACTGTTCAGGGGAGGTCCAGAGCCTATCCCAGAAGCAACTTATTGTTAGCTGATTGACCTCTGTGTGAAACTGTTTGCATATGTGCTTCTTTATTGTGTCAATAAAAAAATACTTTACATAAGCCAATACCAATTCTGTGTTAGAAGCAGCTGATCCAATATATAGCTAAGTACAGTATGAGAAAACAGTAAATCATATGACAGCAGTGGAAGACATACAGACAGTAACAAGAGGTTCAGTTACTGCCCAATTGTACATGAGAATCACGAAGATGCCTCATTTAAATGATTTTGAACATGGTGTTATAATTAGTGCCATGCGTAGTGGGTCCAGCAAGTCAGGAACATCCACCCTCTTGGGATTTCCATGTATGACCTTGTCTAGAGTTTACAGAGAATGGTGTGATTCAAATGCCATTCCGTCAGCGGTACTTTGGTGGCTGAAAACACCTCGTTAATGAGGGAGATCATTAACAGGATGGCCACAAAGCACAAAAATAGCACCCCACTATATCAGAAGTGTGCGGAATGGTGTCTTCGAATGCTCTACTATGCTTGAAGTGGTAGGCAAAAGTACCTAGTAAAGCAGGTGCATCCAATACTAGCATGGTGTATCTAATAAATTGGGTTCTTCCCAGTACTAGCAATGTATATCTAATGAAGCAGGTCATACCCAGTACTAAGCATGCATACCTAATAACACAGGTCGTACCCAGTACTAACCATGCACACCTAAATTAGCAGGTAGTACCCAGTATTAGCTGGGTGTACCTAATAAAGTGGGTCCTACCCAGTACTAGCTGGGTGTACCTAATAAAGTGGGTCCTGCCCAGTACTAGCTATGTATATCTAATGAAGCTAGTAATACCCAGTACTAGCATGGTGTATCTAATAAAGCAAGTAGTACCCGGTATTAGCTGGGTGTACCTAATAAAGTGGGTCCTACCCAGTACAAGCTCTGTATATCTAATGAAGCAAGTCATACCCAGTACTAGCATGATATATCTAATAAAGCAGGTAGTACCCAGTATTAGCTTGGTGTACCTAATGAAGTGGGTCCTACCCAGTACTAGCTATGTATACCTACATAATAAAGCAGGTCGTGCCCAGTACTGGCTGGGTGTACCTAATAAAGTGGTCACTGAATGTATGTGTGGACAGGGAGTGGACATCTGATGCATGGCAGTGGTTTAGACAGCTGCAGACAGTCTCCTCCGGCCCGGCGCACATCTCCAGCTTTACCTCGTATTTCGGTTGTCTGGAGTAATATCAGGAATCCCGTTTCACTTCATCAGCGATGTGATGCTGCGTGCGTCCCGCCGAGCGCCAGTGAACGACACTGAGCGCCATGGCGCCAGACAGCAACCGCGATCTCCCTGCGGAAGGGGGGGGGCGGCTGCTCATCATGCCGGAAAGGGGCCGTTGTGGATAGAGGGGGGGGTCAAGGGAACGCAGAGTGACCTGCATGTGCTATACCGATTAACAATACAGGACCCATGCAGGGGACACAGCCTAACCCTAATCCTAACCCTGATGCGGCCTAACACAAAGCTCATTTTGCTCTTAACCTATGGTACGTCCCTGTTCCTCTAACCTCCAAAACTCAAGTCTCTGTCACAATAAAACCTGACCCTGCTTACCTCATGTATCCCCAAATAGATCCTCACTGCCCTGTACCTCCTTACCCACCACAGCCATTTGCTGGGGGAGAAATAAGCCTTTAAGCTAATTCCTCAGTTTACCCACCATCCAATTTAGAAATGATCATATTCTATCACCTAGAATTATCTTAATGAGCTGCATAGTGGACGACCTGTGCATAAATAATCAGACTTCATAAGCCAGCATGGCAGCACACAGAAAGTGCACAGAGTTTAAGGAAAAGCCATTTAAGGACAGCTGTCACGTTGCTTTAAGTGAATCGGCCGTGTCTCAGAACGATTTTTAAGGTCCGCGAACTTGAATGCTTCTTAAAATGATCAGAGGTACCGTTTATGTGTGAAGGCAAGCCGGTCACAAACAGCGCGATTTATCAAGCTTTACCACCGCCGCAAGTCTGCTCAGATAATAATGCAGAATGACTTCAGGCTCATTTAAAGAAAAATTGAGATGCTATCTGATCATGACGTCAAGTACATGGTCAAATTAAGCCAATAAAAAAAAGTTCTCCTGCTTTAGGCTTTTGCAATGTCAAAAATGAGTAAAAACGAATACCGGTTGTGATAGACTCGGCTGTAAGATGTTGCATGGAAGTATATGAGCGTGAAAGAAAAGCTAATAAGCATGGGAAAAACTGCCTTTAAGAGACAGATTCAAAACAAGGGAAGACACATCACGGACATCTGTATATTTCCCTCCTCTCTTTCCTGCTTTTCCTTGTAAATGGCGTATGCATCTGCCAGAGAAATAAATGGCTCATCTGAGAAGCTTTTAGGAAGCAAGCAAGGTGCACCTGGTGGGGGGAGCGGGGGCCTTGGGTGTGTCGAGCATCTGCGAATGAAGCTGTGGTCTGTCGAGGCTTAGAAACACGCAGGAATCAAAGCAGCTGGCCCCCCGCCAGGCCGCCGGACAGGATAAGCGTCTTGGGTCCTTTGATCAGTTTGATGATGTGTGAACAGTGGGGTGGCGGTGTGGTCATCCCTTGGAGGGATGAGGCAGCTGTTTGAAGTGGAGATTAAGATCCTCCTGGAATAAGAAAGGTCACAGCGCTAAGAATAATGCCACACCTGTCTGTCATAAAAAGTCAACCACAACTAAAATCACAGGCAATATGTCTATTAGGTAAGGCAAAGTCTTGAAACATGTAATATGAAAATGATTGGTTAAAATCATAATAGAAAAGGGAATTCCAATAAACTAAATGTTTTCTGGTCTATGCAAAATATTTCCGGTGAACATTTTGTCATTTTGTTAGCTACTTGCGAAATGCAAAAAGACTATTTCTAGAACGTAAAGTGGTAAACATGCAAGCCTCCCGTAGACCCAGGGTTGTGCTGAATTTGAGAAAATCAGGATGTCCACTGAGTCAGATTCTTTGCAAAATTAAACAAATGATGACTTATTTTATTGATTATTAATAGCTATCATTACTGATTTTTATGGTGTTAATAATATTGTATTATTAATCAAACAATTCATTTTTCCTCCTTATCCCCTGTGTCCAATCCATTATTATTTCAGATGGATTATTAATAGGCTCCCTAAATTAATCATACTTTGTAATAAGTGTGTTTAAATACTGAAACATGGAGTCTCATCCAATGAAGAGACTAATTCAGGAACATTTGCAGGCTGTTCTTTTCTCCAGAAATGCTCCTTGGCTTTAAGACGGCATTCCGTCTATATGCAGTACCTTTGGCCGTTGTTTTTGCACCTTCTTCCTTAGATGGTGAACTGAGACAGTCATGCTTCCTAAACAGGTTCCTAAAAAGGGATCATAGTCTGTGTCTCAATACTCAACCTGAAGTGAACCTTGCCCACTTTATTGCTCCTCAGACTGAACCTCTAGCTTTGGCTTGGTTCCTGGCTCCGTGAAGCGGCACAGACACCTCGCAGGCCGACATAACGGGCCCAAGCCCTGCCTCGCTTCCGGCTCTATAGCCTTGGGCTTGCAGAGAGTCTCCCATTGACTGTGTCTTAATTCTGGTGGCTCAGGAAGGCACAGGGCTCAATCGGGAGATATCACCTTACCGCCATCAGGAGCACACCAAACGTCTCGGGGCACCCGGTGTACCTTTCAGAGGGCTGCCCATTACCATTAGCCACTTTAGTTGCTGCCACAACAGGTTATTGACAGAAACAATTTTCAGCTCTGTCGGAATGTGACCTGCACTATTGGTGGATCACTCTAACTCCAGTAAAGACGTTAGCTACATGAAAATTCACAGAAGGACACGTCACCCTCTTTTTAATTAAAATTGTGGAGCCCAGAAACTTGCTGCTCCTTATTTCATTAAGCATTACAGCATAGCATGCAGGGCATTCTCTTTCATAAATCCTGTGTTAAAAATATAGTCAACCCTAATACCAGTTGCCACCCCAATAACTACATTGAAATGAAAATGTATTTCTGAATTAAAAACTCATTAATGACAGAGAAAGCGAAAACATTCTGTTTCCATCTCAGGCACCCTTTTCTTAACAAGGTAGCATTTTAAAATCACCCCGTATTCAGCCGCATGAGTAATGCAGCTAGTCTCATTCAGTAATTTTAAATAGGGATCAAAGATTGCTGGCAAAATAGAACCACTTGGAAAGCACAGAAAAGTGCAGAAAAGAAATAATCAATCCGACTAAGTTTGAATGGCTTATCCAGTACCAGGTCACATGCTGAAGGCAATGCTTTGCTCACTGGAAGCAAAGACTCCTAAATGGAAGATACCCAAAAATGATGTTCGCTGAAAAAAATTAGTCGTACATAAGTCAACGATTTCACTAATCACCCACTAATCAGTGTAATTGTATCCTACCACCATTCCTGCTTTTTAATATTGTCATTCTAAGCTAAACATGTCATGCCTTTTTTAACTTTATTTAAGCAAAATTGTAACATTAAAATCATCTAAGCATTCCTTTTCGAGATACAGAAAACTGGTGAATTTTCTATGCCTTTTGATCTTAGGGTTTTCAGTCTAGCGACGGGTATGAGTTGCACAATATTTATGTATTAAACATACTCAATACTCATGAAGCTTGTGTCCAGAATATTCTGTATTACATTCAGACATTTTCCTGACTTTTCCCTAGTGGCTGTAATTAGAGTTCTGCTTGAGAATCAAAACATGTTTAAACTAATACTTCCTTTATCTTTCCAAAAAATTGTTGTGGCATCCCAAAGATTGGGCAGATTCTTCGTAATTTTTTTACATACTCTTATTAATGCTACAGAGTTCCCCAATCTGACTATTTAATCCAAGGATCTGAACCATTATATTTCAATTTACCTAAACAGCAGCTTTTTTTCCACGGGGCCACACTGTCCTCCACAACGTTGCTCATTGACCTGGCCTTCAAAACCTCTCTTTCTCTGATCAGTTATCCAATTCACTTTGACATCTTTACAACATGTCTGGTCTATTTATCACATGGGGTACCTTTCTCTCCCCTTTGCGGCTAGGGTCAGAGACATAGAGATCAGAGGACTGGAGGATTGACAAAAACTTTGACAAAATTCAGAAAAGAGTCACTGACCCATGCAAAATGCAAGAGAGGAAAAGCTTAATGAATTCCCTTGTAAGCATATGCTATGCGAAAATACAGCCATCTAAAAACCTCTACCTCTACCATAATGTATTAAAAATTAATTAATAACCCAGCTCTCCTCACTATTTTCACTTAGTTTTATCTGAGAAGAACGGGCCAGGTTTTCCTTCGTTCCTGTCCTGTTAAACCAGGCGGTGACTGACAGTGTGCGGCGCTCGCATACTACCCCAAACACAAAGCCTCCCATTACTACTCATGAGTGGTGAATAATATCCCCATAAGAATACAGAAAAGTGAACTGGGAGATGACGTGGCAGGGCATCATATCGCATGCCACTTAACAAAGTGGCAAAACGACTTTGCCAAATTCTGAAAGTGACAAAAAGAATGGAGATGGAGGAAAAGGAAAGATGACAGAATAGCACAGATGAAAGAGTGATGGGACGGAAAGATAAAGGCAGAGTGGTGGGGGGTAGAGCTAGTGATTAATTGACAAAATGAAGAGCTCTCAGGCTAAATGAAATTTCCAGTGGAATGAAACGAGGAGGGAGACTACCTGAGCCAGGCTGTGATTGGATGGCAATATTGCTCAAAGGCTTTTAGTGGATTAATTAGATTTTGCCCCACCCCTACCCTCGTTATTTTCTTGTCCCCTTCTCCAAGCTCGCATAATGCAAAGAATGATGTTTATGGACAGGAGCCAAGAGGCCGGATGTG
The DNA here is from genome assembly GCA_026780765.1 of Petrocephalus schoutedeni. Lineage (NCBI taxonomy): Eukaryota > Metazoa > Chordata > Actinopteri > Osteoglossiformes > Mormyridae > Petrocephalus > Petrocephalus schoutedeni. The sequence continues at coordinate 3,303,449 of JAODKL010000034.1, forward strand.
GAGAGCGGGCACTCCATCGGCCATCTACAGCCATCACTCCGCCCACAAGCACTGTCACATGACCGCCACATGTCGCAGTCCGGTACGGGGGTGTTCACCGTTCACCGATGTGGAGAGCGGGCATTCCGTTGGCCATCTACGAGCCATCGCTCCGCCCACATGCACTGTCACATGACCGCCACATGCCGCAGTCCGGTACAGGGGTGTTCACCGGGGGCTGGCATGGCGGCTTAGCGTCTAGCTGGCGCGTTCCTCGGGTCTGACCCTTACTGGGGCTCAGCCCATATGGTGTAATGGTTCCAAAACCGAGGCTAAAACCTGCAATACATCACAATCTCGTGTCATAGTTCTGGAAGAGGGAACCGCCATTTCCACCCGCCTGCTGCAGGTGCAGCCTGTTGAGCGTCACAAATTAGTGCATGTGTTCATTATAAAAAAACATTTCTTTTAATCTGAAATTCTGATATGGCCCAGTCAATAATGGGTGGCGTGGTGGTGCAGTGGTCAGCACTGTCGCCTCGCATCCTTGAGACCCCCGATCCAGTCTCCACCATGACTCCATGTGTGGTGGAGTTAGCACGTTCTCCCCTGTGTCGTTGTGGTGTTTACTCTGGTTTCCCCCCACAGCCCACAAACATGCTTGCTGCTGAATGGTGAGTGTGTCTTGCCATGGGTTGGCGCCCTACCCTGGGTTCTTCCAGGATAGTCACCGGACCCCTGCGACCCTGCATAGGACAAGCGGGCATAGAAAATGGAGGGTCAATAAATCTCAAACAGTGTCACTGTTTTTAACAGACTTGAAAGCACTCTCACTCAGGAGCACTTATAGTAGAAGTATTTATACTCATGACAACAAAGCAAGGTATGTCCTTGGACACTGATGGGCTGATAAACAAGGCTGCAGAGACCAGTCACTTATTATGACAGCTACTCGTGTTGTAGGTAGACAGTCTATATTTGCCAGATTATCTTGATGTTACAGACAGTGAGTCCACTTGTGATTTTTTTTCAGAAAAAAAGGAATTTCAGTTGGTTTCTAAATTGCATCTCAATTAGTTTTTTTGCTGGTTTGACGGTATGACCCCTGTGTTGAGTATGGGATTTTGTTGTTCAGGGGCTTGTTCATTCAAAAAAACAAAACAAGACAAAAGAAAACACTCAACGTCTTCACCACCAGCTGTGGTGGGCTGGTCTCTCTCTGGCCCAGCTCTCTGTATAAAAATAAGACCCATTTACAGATCAATACTTCTGCCTAAATGCAGCTAAATCACAAGAGAGGTAAAGCAATTGTATGTACTGAGATTAAAATATCTTTATGTTGTTTGGGTGACAGCGCTGGTTAAGGGAAGGAATGAGTATGGAGCATCTGGCTGCTGGATTCATTTATAGGGAAATATGGATCTTACCTGGCTTGACTTTCACTTCAGCTTCATTTTCTGTATTCATCTCATCTCATTTTCCTGCTGCAGCTCCTGGTTACTGTCACCGCAGCTACAGAATTCATGCTCAAATCAGCTGCAGGCTTCACACGGTACCATAAAGAGCATGCATACAGTGCAGTGTGTTTATTGCAGCGTGTGGAAATTTGTTAAGGTTTCCGGTGGCACAGTGGGTCAGTGGGCAGGACTGGTGCCTCAAACCTACAGGTCTGAGACTCCCCCTTTAGTCCATAACCATGCTGTTCCTTGGGCATTTCTAAAATTCCAGTAGGGTGTGTGTGTGTGGTCTGCGATGGACTGGCATCCTGCCCGCGATGTTCCTCTGCCTTACGCCCTATATTGCTTGGAATAGGCTGTTGTATGGTACAGTATAGAGCACCTTTACTGTCATCATACAGTTGTACAATTTGTATACTTCCTATACAAGTTTAACTGTGTAGTAGTATATATACCTGAGAATGTGAAGATTCTGAAAGATGCAAAATATTCGGAAAGAACCTAAAGTGAAATCCAATCCACAAATTTGTTTCTCTAACAAATGTTTGTTGATTCTGCAAAAAATAAAATAAAATAAATGCCTCAGTGATACATGCGTTCTTTTAGTGTTTTTTAACCCCATATTTAAAAACCTGTTGTCCTGCTTCTCTATACCTACTATACATGAATACACCGGTAGACACACACACACAAACACACACCAGCACCTAAAATCCCCCCTTCAGCCCAGCTGACCCAATTTATCCTTAATAAGCTGTTCAGTTTCATTATTGCCAGTCGGGTTTCTTTGGCTCTAGACACGTGGGCTAGTAATCTATTGCCATGGCAATGTAAAATCACTCAAACCCATTTCTTTGTTTCTGCCTCTCTCTGGCTCACATCAACCAAAACTAGAAAATCTGTGATCAATGTCTTCCTTAAAGTAGGAATATCTGATTTACGTACTGTACTGCACATGCTTTCTTGACATCTTTCTTTTAATAACCAACAATACAGAAAAACTAAAGTAAATTTGAAGCTGTCCAATTCTGCTGCAAGTTTAAAAGCCACAATATGTTAAAGAAAAAAAATGCCAAAAAAAACCATAGCTATTCCCTGGATATGGGTGAAAAGTTTTGCTAAATGTTTTTTTTTTTTTGCTTGTTTTCTAAGTCATAAGATTTGGTAATTTAGTGAGGGAAATATTCTCTGTAAATACAAATCAAGCACAGAAGACATCCGACACAAAAATACATTGAGACAAACTCCCTAGTCATAAGCTACATTAAACAAAGCTGCCATACAAAGTGCTTGTGTTAATGGAGGGTCCCTCGATGAAAGTGAAAGTGCAACTGCTCCAGTCCTTTGAACAACAGCCTTTTCAAGCTGCATTTTCACACTGCTGTGCATGTAGAATGCTAAACTTTTTGGGGGAGCACTCAGAACTGTCCATTTTCTAATGGCAGTTTATCTGTTTGTACCTTGTAATAAAAATGTAACAATTTCCTGGCTCACCGGACAGGTCTAAAAAAAGTGACTAAAATCTGACAATTTTTGATACCTTTCCAAACACAAACATGTATTTAATGAGGATGGTTTCTATACCATTACCATTGTTATACCTACAGTATGTAACCTGGTACTTAATGGAAACACTCAGTTTACACTTAACGATGACTGTTGCTTGGGGTTACACCTTATTTTTCCCAGGGTGCAAAACTCTACACCAGTGTCTCTCAACCTGGTCCTTGGGGACCCCCAGACAGTCCAGGTTTGCAGAATTCCATTTTCCCACTGAGATACCCATGTCATATAGAAGGCGTGGTAAGCAATGATTAATGTTAATAGCCACACTCCTGCGCTATAATCATGGTTGTGTTAAGCTTTCTTTTTAACTTTCTTTGAAGTTATTTGTGTGGTGTTGTGTAAAACATTCTAGCCATCTTCTCTAAGTGGCTCAGAATTATTTAGTCAGGTCACAGGGACTCAGTTCAGCTCAGTTATGCATAGCACAATTACATGCCTGTGTGACTTAGTGGTTTTTTTAAATTTATTTAATTGCCTTAAAATAATTTCATTTGTTTGGAAAAATGTATAACAGAAACAACACCGTAATACTAATGACGTGTCTTGATGTTATTGTCCACTGTTAAATTAAATTGACAGTTTTCATCTCTTATTTTTCAACAAGGTTTCTTCAAAGTGCTTGGCATGACATCAAGCAACTTCTCAAGCGCTTAATTAAAATCGGTTAATACATATTAGTAATAATATCACAAATTGTTTTGGACCATCAGTGAACACAAACACCAAACATAACAACATGGGGAGTATGCAGGAGATAAAATGAGAGAGAATCTGAAAGCACTTGGGTAGATTGAGTTTTGGGGGCAGAATTCATTCATTTTAGGACCTCCTTAGAGACGCTAACCACCACACGATTTAAAAAACAGTCTGTGAGCAAAATTATAGGGGCCTGAGATTCTACCACATCTATAGGCTCTGAATATATGCCCTCAGCATCTTCTGTTCAGCTTGTCCCGGACTGCATGTGTAATAAATATAATAGGAGGCTGACTGGGAAAATCCTAGTACTACATTATTAGCACAACAATAACATCTCTGCTCCTCTTTTCGGGTCATTTATTCTGTTTTTGTTTGTTTGCTGGTTTTTCCTACCATGTCACCATTCCCAGAGTGTAACAGGCCTGTAAATGGACACATGTATGACCATGTTGGGCAAGCACCAAACCTGTACTTACATCTAGCCTCTTATGACCATGACCCGGAACCAGAGTACAGGGAGTTAAGCCCAGACATGCGGGCAATTTGCACACCTGGGGTTCACTTTGACCTGCAGATTTTGTCCTAGTGATTCTTGGCTCTTTCAGGGAAGAATGAATCTAATTTAAGCCCGGGAGCTTTGCGGGCCCTGCCTTTGATCTTCGACTCTCGAAGAGTACAAAGAGAGAGGGAGGAAAAAAATGAAGGAGGGAGAAATTGGGGAAGCTGTTCCAGGCTCTGAGCACAAAAGGGTTTTAAATGTGTCAGGCGATGATTTGACAGGTCTTTCTCTGTTACAGTACCGTACACAAATAAACAAGATAATTGGCTTTTGAAGCCTAAAAAAATTTAGAAAAAGTACTTTTGGTATCCACTTGCAGAGAATAATTTAATTTAGTCATATACTTTCTTTCGGGCGGCACAGTGGTGCAGTGGGTAGCACTGTCGCCTCACACCTCTGGGACCAGGGTTCGAATCCGGCCCAGTTCCA
>JAODKL010000034.1:3311609-3342528 GCA_026780765.1 Petrocephalus schoutedeni
CCAGACTTGAGCCCCCCCCCCCCCCCCGATAAACTTACTCTGCAATGGGTGTAGATTCAAATTTTGTTTGGGCTCCAAATTTTTCAGGAGCCAAACCATGTGTTTGTGTGGCCCTCTTCCAAGCTGCAGTAACACGGCACTTTTGCCAGCTATTGCCAACAGGTGTGTCCATGTAAATATTATTGCTGCATGTCGTAGAATCTGCTGAATTTAAATCCCTTACAATTTATTTAAGGGTTTCTAATTTGCTCATTTATTAGTGAGTGTGACTACTTTTTATGGATTTAGTAATTCATGCAAAGTTGGAAATGTATGCTACCTTCTGGAATAATGAAAAGTTCAGAATAAAAGCTAAGTGCCCAATTCATGTAATTCAAGTTAACGATTTTGGCCACAAGACGACAGACCAGTGGCAGATGCTTCTGCTGTAGAGCACTGGGCTTCACCTGATAATTTCAGGTAATTCCCTGAGTAAAAGATAATAACTCTGCAGACCCACCCAGGAGGAACCTTACAGTGTTCAAACTGGCCAGACATAAGGGCATGTAGGTGCTGCCCGATCCATCCCAGTTATCTTAATAAGAGCAACAGCAAACCAACAAGAATGCCATCCATTTTAACTCACAAAGTGGCTGATCCATTATTACCTCTTTCTCAAGGGTCCAATACCATCCCCCCGTATAGTAAGTGAACTGGGAACTTTAGGCTGTAACTCACAGTCTTAACTACCTCCATTACATTAAGCTAATTTCATTTATACTCACTCAGGACTCACGAATGGAGATATATTCCAAAATTGCATTTTAATTCGCTTATTAAAATATGTAAATAAATACTTGAATAATGCTAATTAGCTTCAATTTAAAGCACTTACTCTGAAATAAATAATTGCAGTCTAATAGTACTCCACCATAGCATGTGTGCACAAGTGGATTCCGAAGACTGTAGACAAATTTAGGGCTAAACGTTGATTTTTTATTTTTTTTTGGGCAACCAATAAATGCAATAAATCAGCAGAGGAATTAAGGCGTGTTTGTTTTTCCACTTAAGTCTAATTTAGCAGAATGGTACTTAAAGCTGTGCGAAGCCACGTGCCATGGGAAAATTACAAGGTTTGGATTTAAAGCGTGACAGCCAAGGAAACCCGGCAATCTGCACACAGACGTGCACAATGAAGCGCCTGCCCCACCCTCGCTGGCACAGCAGGCCTGCAGTGAAGTGGGAGTGCAGTTGGAGATCACAAGGAGGCCTGCTTTTGTCATCTGAGTGCCACAGAATTGTTTGTCTACAAGAAATAAAACCACGCGGTCTGGCTGGGTAGCTGGGGCCCGAAAGACCATTTCTGATCGTCATCGGAGAAATCGCCCTCACATCCACAGACCCGCGGGGGTCAGGACAAATGAGGGCCAAATATGCACCTGTTTTCAGCAAGACGCCGTTATAGCTCCCTGACAAGCTTCAGTCTTATAGCCTTTAAAGTACCAGGGGATCTTAGCTTCCCAGCTTCACACGCCTGATCCCTGTAGTAAACTGGCTGGAAGAGACTTGACTTACCTCGCAGAGAAAATGGAGGCAGACCAAAGAAAAATTGAGTCAAAGCTGCCATTTGATCATTTGGGCCGGACTGTTTCATGTAAAAAGAAAGACAAAGAAAAACACTTGCATAGACTCGGTTCTACCATTATCCTTGCCTGTCGGGCTTGAATTGAAATCACTCGCTATTTAAAAGTTTTTGGTAATGTTTTAACTCTTGATTGACAAACTGGATAAAAATAATTTAGAGTGACCAAAGGAGTACATCAGGAAGATATTAACCTAAAGAGTACATCATTCTATAGCCCAGAAAAAAAAAAAGAACCGAAGGCTAAACAGCTGAATTTTAAGTGAGTCATTTGCACAATCTTCACTAATTCCTGTGACAGCTCTGGATAATGCACCAAGCTAACCGACAGGAACAGAGGTGCAGTCGGGTAAAGTAATTGAAATGCGCGTTGCATGGAAAACTGGATTTCATTTTGATTCCTTGCCCTTTGGCTGCATATAGGACAACCATTTCCTGAAACCACTTGTCCTACTCCAGGTCACAGGGGGTCCCTAACCGGTAGGCAAGGAACAACTCACACTATTCACACACACCCCACACAGAGCCATAGCAGAGACTCAAACCCGGGTTCCAGAGGTGTGAAGCAACAGTGCTAACCACTGCACCACAAATTATCGAAAATACATTTTAAAAAATGCATACAGACAGGGGACGTTCAGCATCATAGCTGCTGAAACGTCCAGCAAAACAGGGGATGCATCAGTGGTCCTCTTTGACTAAGCAGTTAGTGATGTGTGAACAACCAACTCATTAGGATTCCCCATTGCCAGAAGTCTGACTCCATTGCCTATGTAATCTCCACCTCCAAAAGATCAACTGTTATTTGGTTGCGAAGTGTAATATCATCAGCAGATCAGCAGGGCCATTGAACTAAGTGGGTTGCACCCAGTACCAGACCAAATTATCAGAGATGGAAATAATGGAACGTATCCCGGCTGAGACGGTGTCTCTTTGTGCCTGCTCACACTTCCCATGCTATCCATCAAGTGCACAAAAAAAAAACAATTTCCCCACTTCATAAAAACCAGCCGATTTGCCTATCTGATCTAGGCTGCCAGGCTGCAGCAGCATGCGTTGCTGTTTTCATTAACAGGTCTTGATAACATATGGACTTTGTAATTCATGCAAGGCTAGAGACACACAGCATCTTCTAGGAAAATGAAGAGCCTAAAAACAAAGTTCCAAATCAAAGCTGCCAGTCCAAGTCGTGTGATTCCTGTCAACGATTTTGGCACCATTTGACGGAACGGTGGCAGATGTTTTTGCTGCAGAGCACAAACAATTCCCTCACTAAACAAAAACCATCCAATTTCTCCATCTAATCTAGGCTGCCTGGCTATGAGAACATGCATCGTGTCTCTATTAACAGGTCTTTAGAACTTCGATAGGCTTATGATTTGTTTTTTTCTACAGCTCTATCATTTATTTGATATTGGATCTGTGCATGCCACCCATTTACACAGGCAAAGCTCAGGGTATGTGATCCGTATCAGGATTTCAGATAGCCGTGACATGCAGTAAAAGATTTAATACCACAAGCAGGCCATAAAACAATATTGCAAGTGATTCTCCCAGACTGCTACGCTGAAGACGTAATCCACTTCAACGACTTCTTGAATTTTGGACACAAATTGTGGCTGGGATGAGCCAAGATTGTCCTGCTGGATATAACGTGTATATGTTACATGGATACATATGTGCATGTGTGCATGGATATAGCAGTGTACGTCACTGGTAAACACAAGTTTGGCGCCGGTATTTTTTACTTTTAAAAGAGCCTGATTTGTTCACATTAGTTCACCTAACTGGTTCTTCATACCATTTGAACTTACTTCTGAGAAAGTGCTGGCGGTCCAAAGGCCAAATGGCAAGTCAGAAATGACCATGGAGCTCAGCAGGCTTCCTCCTATTCTGAGAGGTACTGATGCTCTACTGGGTGGCCTGTGCTGATGTTGTGTTGGGTCAAAGTGTGTCCAGCCCATCAGCACATCCTCAGTCAATGTTCAGGTAGGTGGAGAGGGACACAAAGACTGAGTGATCTGGTTTTGATGCTGACATATGGCAGACATATGCACAAACACAGACCAACAGCAGCATCAATGCAGCAATCTTAAAGTAAGACTAAAAATACACTGGCTAGCAGATGTTTAGAGTACCATATATCTGTAGGATTTGCTGACAGAAGTTCTTACTATACCTCTACCTTTTATTCGAGGTGTACAATTTTAGGGAGGTTGTATATCACAAGAACCCCTTTGGATTTTTTTTTCAAGGTTTAAAAGTAAAGAAGCCTTACTGGAGGGTGGGTGTGATCACCAAAAATGGAGCTGTAAGCATCCAGTTGCATTTCTCCCACTTGCTCCTGGTACATAGCATATCCACCCCCTTCCCACCTGTTGCTGATATGGAGAACTGCTAATAAAGGTACACACTGCAGCCAAGTAATCCATCTTAAGAGCATTAAAGAGCCATGTGCAGCCACCTGCAGTGAATTAACCCACACAAAGTTTATGCACATTAAATAAACTCAATTTAATAAACTCATTATTAGGCTCAATTTACAATGCAATACTCAAATGACTTCTATTGTAGCCAGAACCAATATTAAAAGATGCATAAATGTTATATCATACTCAATGTATAATAAAAAGCACACTAAAGAAGGCAAGTAACTCCCCGCAAGACCAATGTCTAAGGCTTAATGCAGCCTCTAGGAATAGATCTTTTTTTTATCTTCAAATAAGTGTGTCTGGGTTGATTTATGTTCTGCACGTTGTCTCGGGATTAAACTTTGATGTCTGATATTGATAGGCATCTATATGAATATAGAAGCAGAAATGAACTGTGAGTGAAAAAAACCTGATGATTTAATTCACAAACAGTATCTGGCATATGAAATATCTTTATATCTTTCTGGAATGTTTCGAAGATCAGCAACCCAAAAAAACCCAGTTCTTATTTCCTGTTCTAACCAGCTAAATGCAAAGAACTGTCCCACAAAGGAATATTTCAGAGGTTGTCACCGATAGGACAGAATTGCCGATTGATGATGCTGATTGGCCAAATCTGTTTTTTTTTTTCATGCTTGCTACAGACATAGGACATATGCATGCATTTTTATCTAAGAGAATGCTAATGAATAAGTTTCATTTTATTTTAGTCTGCCCGATGAAATTCATCCGTACATCCTAAAGCATTATTTATATCATGTGCAATGGTTTTGAATCCCATTGAGTATGTAACTATTTCTGTTAGCTATGTTCTGTTGTTAATGCATGCCTTGCAGAAATATTTAATTCATATTATTTTAAATTCATTGCTTAACATAACAAAAGTAAAAATACCTGTAATTCTGACACCTGATACACATGAAACAAACATCTGGAAAGATGATGTTCATAATACATGAGCCCGATCTGCTATAGAGTGTTTAGAAACTAGCCACGCACAGCACTGACAGGCTTGTTTACGGAAAGTCCATTTTCCTCTTTTAATCTATGGAATATAATCTGCTATAAACTAGACATTTCGTTTCCAGTTGCAGCTGAGTTGTTCACAATAAAAGTTAACATGGAGAATGTTCTTTCCATGGAATTTCCCTCCATGATAATTGCTGCGGTGAACTGGCATCCTGTGATAGGTGTCTCCTGCTTGGTGCTCTGTGCTTCCTGGGATAGAATCTAGGCTTACCATCATTACCATGTACGAATGGATGGATGGATGGATGGAAGATTTATGACTATAGTGTGGACTCAGTAATGCTAGATACTAAAGATATATTATACAAAGATGGATATATTTGGTAAGATTAAAGTTTTAAGTTATATACTAACATTAAATAGTTTCTTTAAATCGCATTATTCCTGCCCTGAAAGCAGTGCATTTCATTCATCTAACAGACACCTGTGTAAATCAGAAAGACTGTCAGCTCTCCAACGCTTGTAATGAAATTTGAAATCTAATTTTGTACAGACTGTGGCATAGGGTGACAACAGAAAGGGTCACAGGCTGAGCAGAAAGTTAATTTGGTAAAAAAAAAAAAAAAAAAAAACATCCTGACTGCGCTTTTCAGACAAAAAAAAAATTTGCAGAAAATAGCAGGAGCGCTAGTACGCTGGGGAGATATTTCTAGCCTTTTCGAAACGTGCTCGCATGTCGGGGACAGATAAGCTGGCGGAGCCGGTGCAGCATCCCCACGGCGCGCTCTGCAAAGGCCGATAGGAGTCGCGGCAGAGTCATAATGGGGCAAATAAATAAACAAATATCTGGGGGTGAATTGTAAATAATCCGGAATGACAAAAGACTGGATTAACATGGAGGGGAGGTTTGCGAGTCCCGTCTCTGCGGGGCTCACTCTGCATGAGCCTGTGACAGTAAGCAGGTTGCGGGAGCAGCCAGCCCGTCCACAGATTGGCTCTCCATTACAAACACATTAGTCACGCCATATTTACGGCGTAACTGCCGTGTAACCCTAGACATACTGTGACATTGTGCCCGCGAAGTAAACGCGCGACTCCTGTGCCGCGGAAACGGCGCTATTCGCGGGAAAAAAAGAAAAACTTGCCAGCTTGGCTTGATCCTGCGCCTGAACACCTGGGGATACATGGTGATTACAGCTATAATTAAAGCACAGATAAGGCGCACTGAGAGCTGGCTTTGCGGCCCGACACTTGGCGGGAGCCCGTAGCTGGTTTATGTGAATTAACATGGCAGAGACCAGTGCCGATGCAGCTACTTTGAAATGTTTGCCAGAGCAAAGGGGTGGAGTAATCCAGCTAGCCGAATGTATGGCAGCGCCCTAAAACCACCATTTGCTAGTCCTCTAGTCTCGGAGATTAATTGTGCCCCCCGTATTCTAATGACAGCCATCACTAAAAGAGAATTACCCTACGTAACCAGGAAACACAGCCCGGGTACCGTACAGCAGGGTCTCTGGAACTGTGCTAAAACAATTTCATTGGTTCCATTGAGCAGATAATTCAGCATGAAGTCACTGTGAAGCAGGAGTTGGCCGGGCGAAGGGAGAGGGTATCGACGCAGCAGCGTAATTGCAATCCGAGTGTAACTTTTAATGAATAAAAGCCCACTGTAGCAAATCATATGACCATCAGATTAATTCATTCATGCACAATCAAGGGGGACCTGGCGAAGCCCATGCAGACTGAGGGGCATCTGCCAAGTGGTGCTTGTCTGCTAATACAAAAGGCATGGAGTGCTGAGTGTGGGGGTTATAAGGGAGGGCATTAGTACCTGCCTGCCTTTCAGAAAACCCATTAAGTCTGGAGGCAACAGGAGTCACTGACGGCTGTTATGGGTAGTTCAGCTACACACGCAGCATAATTAATCAGTTAAGCAATATCATAAGCACAGTCATTTAAACACGGGGCTAATTTTGGCACAGCGACCGCAATCACGGCATCATGAAAGAGGCTCAGGGTTCTGAACCATAGCCCAGTAATCATGCAGCGGATTCAAGTCTTTGTATCATAGGCCCCATTCATCCATCCAATTAGCTGAGCCGAAGGCTTAACTTAATGTGCCGGTTGTCTTCGTAGGCACCACCAAGCCAAGTACTACAGCGACAGTAATCCCAGGTAAAGAGTCTTGCTCAAGCATGCAGAAGCAAATATTTGTTTTTTAATGCAGAAATTGTAAAATGTGACTCTGGGAGTTTTCTTTTTATATGTAATGGTGAAATATTTTAAATATCTTGATGTTGATGGTTACAATACATTTTTCTAATATTTTTCATAAACCATTTTTTTTGTTATTTAATGCAAGGAATGATTGTGCACTGATTAACAAATCATTTCTATGAGGAAATTAGTTCTGATACCGAAAAAACTGCAAAATACGCAGTTTATCGTCATGTGTTCATTCGAATGATATGCAAATTTTATTATGATTTCGCAGGCAACCATTTCTTCAGTGAATGACCTTTGCTGTACTTTGGATCCCCCCCTCCCCAAATCTGCGGAAATATTATTGTGCTCATTATTCCACGATTCCCGCGGCGATTCCTTTACCGTTTGCTTTCCCCAGATGCAGCCAAAGCTGCCATTAGGATGAATGGACCGGTGTCAGATATCCTTCAGCAGAGAGCAGGAGAGCCAAGCCGTGGCCGGCGCCAGCCGATGAGAGCGTGCTGAAGCGATGCAAATCTTCGGGACGGCGATGCGGCAAATGTTCAAAGGCACGCAGCCGTGGAGATTCTCGGGAGCAGGGATCAATCACAGTAAGTAAGAGCGCTCTCCAGCTAATGGCTTTGCCCAAGACGCTCCCCGCCACATATGGGAAGCTTCTGGTGGACACAGCAATCGGCAGCTCGCTGCCACCTCAACCCGATGAAGCACCGCGCTTCATCCCCATTTGTCAAAAGCGGCCGGGTCCCGCCATGGTCGTTTCTGAGACTCGCGGCCGGGTAATTCAGGTCACCCCCCCCCCCCCCACCACCATCTCCACCTGACACACATCTGGGTGGTTGCATTAACATGCAGCCCTGCATGCCCTGCGGCTACATGTGCCAGTGGCGGTGCATGCATGGAATACTTCGCGCATTAGCCAAGGTGATTATGTGGCCTGTTTTTTAAGTGGCCATGCCCGAGACAGGAGGGCCAGGGCCAAGTCACGGTCTGGCATGGGGGAGTTCGCTAAGGGGCGTCCAGCTTCCATATGGGTCAGGGGTGGGGATTTATCAAGCTGGGGGGTGTGTCTCACAGTCCAAAGTGTCTGCCAGGTGATTTAGTCGGTAGTACCTCTATGTGAATGAAATTATGTAGAACAGTTTAGAGGAATGGTGAAGGGGGTGGTATGTTTTCAAAGGGGATGGATGTTTTTTTATAATTTTTCCCCACATGGGAGCTAGCATCCACATGCATCCCATGATAAGTCGAGCACCGCATGTGCATAAATATCAACAGAGAAAGACGTTAGTCAGAGTAGGCTGCATCGACAGTTGAGTATTAGTTGAAATATGGAGCTCACAGCAGATCTGCAGAGCCACTGCAGAAGTTCCTCTGTGGGAGTCTTGACACCACAGGGTCCCGGCTGAAGTTAATTCAAACATAACTTCAGAAGCTGAAACAAACAGATAATCCTTCCACATTTCAAGTCATTTTTACATGGGGTTCTGCGCTCAGAAGTCTTCTAACTTTGTTATTCTTTTAAATACTCTTTCAAGGTTAATTTTTTTGTCACATGCATAGTTATACAGGTACCACTCGCAGTTATGCATATCTGGTTACTCCTTAGACTGTGAATCAAAATAAAAAGAAACTAATTAAAAATTAAATCAGACTAAATGATTAAGAGTTGGGAGAGGCAGTAAGAAGTATGAGTAAAGTTAGGGTTTAGTGGCACAGGGGGGTGGTCAAGTATACAGTAATGAGTCTGTTGACTGGGAACCCCTGAAAAATCCCCCCCCCCTTCCCCCCGGCCAGGACACCAATAACATTCGAAAGGGGAGGTGGTTAAAGTGGGGGGGGGGGGGGACTGAAAAATGTACAGATGTCTGTTTTCATTAATGCATGAGGTTTTGATGGCAGGAGACCCTCTGCAGTGTACATGGTGTTCGTCCCCTTAGGTGTACCATTAATTAAAGTCTAAATTCAGTCTGCTGTTTTTTTACTAGGCTGTTTTCAGATCTTTCTTTGTATGAAAAACTTGTGATGTCTGAATCATAAGGGACCTTGTGTACACACTGCAAACTGGATTATTGTCTTGCATCATGCTATTCAGTTGCAAGGGTAGCAGGATCCAGGATAATGAAGCGGCGTGTCTTAGGACTGAGGGAGGAATGCGAAGAGCGGGAGAGCATGTAAGGTTAACACACTGACACACACACACACACATACACACATGCTCAGCACACACACACTCATGTAAATGGGAACCGTCCATTCATTTCTAAGGGGAAAAACCCTAATCCCAATCACAACACCCTTAACCCCTACCCAGCCCAAACCTTAACCATAAGTACCGTAGCCAAACAAAATACGAGACTTTTGGCATTTTTACTTTTGTGATTGCATTCACAGATTTTTTTTATAAAACTGAGGTTATCCAAATTGGGACCTGAAAAAATGTCCCCAAAAGTAAGTTTCAGTTCATACCACACTCTAGGGACATTTTGGTCCCCAAATGTGATCTGTGCCAACCCACACACACACACACACACCCACAGACACCCCTGTATGTTTATATTCCTAATTTGGAAAACTGGCAGGATCAATTACGATCCCTTAACTCCCTACCCAACCCTAACCTTTACCATAAGTAACCAAACAGAATCCAAGACTTTTGGTATTTTTACTTTTTTGATTGCATATATTTTCTAAAATGAAGTCTGAAGTATGAGGACTGAAAAAATGATCTATATTTTTACTTTGGTTCTCACAAGTACAGCAAAACCTGTACACACACATACACACACACATACACACATTTGTGTTCATATCTTTGTGGGGACTCTTGATTCATTTCTGTGGGCAAAGCTTGAATCCCAACAATGACAACCGCTACCCAGCTCGGACCTTAACCAAAAGCAACCGAACAAAATGCAAGACTTGGATTTTTTTTTTTAATTTAAGTAGGTGGCCCCCACAACATCTAAATAACACATTTACAGCACATTGTGGGAACATTTGGTTTCCACAGTATAATATTTGCATGACCCGCACACACAGATGGAACTGAAATCTCAGTACGAAGTCACAATGCTACCTGCATCGCCGCCCTACAGCCCCATTTCCCATTTTAATGAAAAAAGAGAAATCCTCTTTCTAATGTTAATCATCCCTATTAACATTCAGGTAGGATGGCGGGAGAAGACGAAGGTACAGAGCCAGACTTGTGATCTCTAAATAAATGACTTGACCTGATTTATAATGTTAAAGTGTAAAACTGCACCCTAAATTAGCCCTACTTGAATAAAACTATCAAGCAAAAATGTTATACAACTGTGATTACCTTTCCTATATTTTATAAGGCAGCAAATGTTTTTGTTTACTATTGGATATTGGGGCTGATAAATGGGAATATTGATCTCTTTGCTTAGTGGGATAATGAGAGTGAAGAGTTAAACATTAATATATATTACCAGGAACATTACCACAATAGTTATTTCCAAATAAGCAGCACATGATAAATTCTGTGAGACTGGTTTGGCTATATAAGAAGTTTTACTCTTTTTTTGTTCTTTAACTATTGCTTGCCTGCCATTTCACAGGAGAGAAATGCAGGATAATCTTGATTTCATTAAATATTTCCTCCGAAATGTGCACAATCAAATCATTAATCAAAGAATAATCTACCATTGTTGTAGAAAAATGATTTATTCCATTTCACTGAGCATGAAGATTGCCCTTGGGGAAAAATAGATAGAAAAGCAAAACATTGTTCATTAAGATTTGAAAGAGTTTTTTTTTTTTGCTTGAGCACATGCTGGCTTTTCTGGACATCCATTGAGTGATAGTAACATAGCAATTACATTTTTAAATCATTGGAACTAAAAAATGAGAAAACAAACATCGCCACCAGGATAAGAACTGACATGCAATTGTTTATTTCAGCTCAGACTAGCTAAAGAAAAAGATAATGTTTATTTATATTATTTCAATATATTATTTTTTTCTTCGGTCACAAGCATCAAGTGTAACAAATAAACTGAGCAGCATAACAAATTTCATTCAAGTCTCGGAGAAAAGTTTTAATAGATTTTTTAATGTATTTAGAGGCATAATGAGGAAAAAGGTAAACAGTGCTTCTGCAGCAGAGGTGTCAATTTCAGGTCCAGAAAGTAAAAATCCAAACCAGGATTTTGTTTCAACCAACCAGTTGAGCATAAAGAGTCGCAGTCATAGCATGCTAGTTGGTTGAAACAAAATCTCGGTCTGGATTTTTACTTTCTGGACCTGAAATTGACACCTCTGTTCTGCGGCGGGAATCAGAGTGAGATCCGTGCCACGACAGGTGATAGTTTGTAACAAGCGTTCAACTCACCAGGGACACTATCTGAGTAACACTTGCAGTGTGGATATAGGGTGACACATGAGGGTGTGTTCTGGTACAATCATACAGTACACCGTACAAGATATATGTGCTTTTATTCCCATATATAAATGAGCTTACAAGGGCCTGACACGACCATATATGCATGAAGTGTCACTGCATTAATAAGCAGTGAAGATGATTAAACACAAAGAATATTTAGCCTGGAAACTCAAGATCACACACATCTGTACACTGATGCCTTGTCTCTAAGCCTCGTTCTAACCTTTTCAGCACACGGTTGCAGGAGCACCTCCCAATATTTCCGTACCAGGAGGTAATACCTTAACTCTGCGGCTTACGTCAATTACAGTGGCACATTCTGATATGTTGAATGAAGCTATTGAACTCCAACGTGTCTGTTTTGTCACAGAGGGACCGCCCAGACATTACCACCTGAATTAGCATTCCGGGGGGGTCAAATTGTGCGATTCCTCTCTGGCAATAAATATGTACCTCCCGGCTCCCCCAGAACTTTTTGCGAAGACAGGGCTAAGCCCAGTTTCGGGGAGGTACAGGAAAGCCGGCAGTGGCCAGATTCCAAGACCCAGCATGTATGGAGGCAGGGGGGTGATATCACTGTCAGCACTGTCTTTACAAACCTCTCACTTCCCCAGCAGAGCCTGAGGGGGGGGCCGCCTGTGAGCCACACTCGACACCGTGGTAGCATGTGCTCTTCAGTATGCCAGGAAAGATGCTACTAATTAGTCCCGTAATGATTTCCATTCTTGGCTTGTCTGCCATTACTATTTACTTTATTAATAAATAAATAAAAAAAGATACATAGATTTTAACAACTCATCATAATTCCCTAACGAGGTGAGCACCATCCACAGCTTTTACAAGATGGTTGACCAGAGTATCACAGCAGCATCCACTCTTGTATCAGGATCGACACAGCGGGTACGCGTACCTCAGGAGTTGGCGCTCATTCCAGAAAGGAACGATGACTTGCAAGAGCGACAAGAGTGACCGTACAAGAGTGTCGCTACATTTCGACTTACATTAACAATTCATACACGCATCGGACCCTTTTGTGTGAGAGCAACATACGAGTGTGGCAGATGTGCATCACCAGCAAACAGCTGTCCAGGGGCTAACAAGCAGAGGCATAGCACCACATTTTGGGCATCTGACGTAGTGGCGTGCCTAGGTTCCCCTTCCCTTCTGGATTTCCCCCAACACCCCGTCCCCTACACATACACACACACTTTGGATTCAGGATTTTCACTTTTGCCCCCCCATCCAGGCAAGGACCCGGTTTGCGAGGCCCACCATTAGCCACGGGCTGGCACGCCCGCTAACAGGGCGTGAGTGCAGTTCAGTAGAGCTTCCAATGAATGACCATGTCAGCACTAGGCAAAAAGCTATACAAGTCAAAGCGCACAATGCATGTGCGGGCAAGGCCCAGGTGGCTCATCAAACACGATTACGTGGCACGAGAAGGCTTAAGAAGTGGTGGGTGCCGTAATCTAGTAAGGATTCCTTTGCGAGTACGCTGGTGTA
This sequence comes from Petrocephalus schoutedeni, assembly GCA_026780765.1. Lineage (NCBI taxonomy): Eukaryota > Metazoa > Chordata > Actinopteri > Osteoglossiformes > Mormyridae > Petrocephalus > Petrocephalus schoutedeni. The sequence goes on from JAODKL010000034.1 coordinate 3,324,766, forward strand.
AAAGTGAGTATCCATGGCAGAACACTGTCCAAAAAAAAGAGAAATCCTTCTTCTGGGGATTACGTAAGAGAGCAAATGGAGCTCACAGCTAGCCAAAACTGACTCAGAATGGACTCCTTCTCACAGCAGAGTGAGAGCGGCGAGTTAACTGACTAACACCAAGCTCCGTTGTCAAAAATAATATTTTTCTTTTTTTTCACAGAATAAGTGAAAAAGAAACAGCACCTGTACATGTTGGATGTATGATGGATGATTGGCGCTCACAAAAAGGGAGGCGTTACTGTCCAGATACAAGCAAGAAGCATGAACACACAGAGACACGGGCGGTGGCACTGGACAGGAAGTGATGTAAATGACCCCAGTCGCCTGGCTTACTGTCAAGCCCCGCCCACTCCCCCTCCCCACCCAGAAAACTTCCAGTGATTATTCTGAGCTGCCTTCTATCAGATTAAAATGAATGCAAACAAAATCATAATTTACCAGGGAATCTAAATCCTGGAGCATTTCCCTGCCGTATGACACGTCCCAGAGCCAGCTGTTATACTCTGAACTTTTGGCAGGGTCCTGCCAGGCTGTCAGCTCTGATAATTTGAGGCCAATGGAACTGGAACACAGAGGAGGAATAATCTTGTTCGCTTATTTTATAGGTCACAACAACATGCGTTGTCCGCGGCCGATATCTCTGAAGAGATTAGCTAGTCTAAGCTTTTAATAAACCGCAAAAAACAAATCTACTAAAGTCTAGGGGGGAAGAGCCATGTGCTGAAGCCTTTTCCAGTAAACCACATAAACATTGCCAGTAACTGATGGCAGCTGGTGCAAAATGTCACAGATGCCATTGAGCATTTGAGTTTGGAATACTGTGTACGTATAAACTTAGACTGAAACCCAGGACCTCGGAACCACATTTTTTGGCCCGATTGGATGTAGCGTGTGTGTAGATTTTTAATTATTACAATGTGCCCACACTGTGATAAAAACCTGTAAATGTTTACCTTGTGCGGATATTTTTTCCCTCATTGTGGGGATAACCTCAATTTCATAAAAATCTGTTACTGCAATTAAAACATCTTATAGTTAAGTCTTATAGATGACTTAAAGTCTTATATTTTGTTTGGTTACATATGGTTAATGTTATGACTGGGGAGCCAGGTGACTGGGGTTGCTGTTGAAGCATTGGGTGTACTTCCTCTTCATGTCAGCATGCATAAATCGATGCATCCTGTTCCTCCCACTATACCTGATGAGACTCTGACAGCCATCTCGGCTCCTGTTGCAGTGTATTTGATTCCAGACTGCACACGGTTGACTTTTTCATTTCTCCATCTCACTCATTTTTTCAGGTTTCCCCAAAGCGCCATGTTGACCCCATCGCTGCGCAGTTCCTCTACTACGTGAAATGGGAAACTCTGCCCTCCGTGCCAGGGAGGGGGCACAGAGGTTCTGACGCTCCGTTATCACTATTGTCGCTGTAATGATTATATTATTTATAAAAACACGTTTTCTTGACTGCAGCGCAATACCCCCTGAGCTCAGTGGGAGGTGCCGCCCAGCAGCACCAAATTGGGCTGGGACCTGACTGCCTGGACTCGAGACATTATTGATGTAGGTCTCATATCAACAGCTGCTCCCAAAGCCACAGAAGAGGAAGTGGATCTCTGGAATTCTGCAAAGCCTGCTGGGATGTCTAGTAGAACTTCATAGCACCCTCCACACGCATACAATAAACCACAGGAAAGGTGGTTATATGCACTGAGCAAATGCCGTTTTGTTTATATTATGGAATTTATATCAAGTTCATTGTGAGATATATGAAGCATACTTTATTAATCCCCAGTTTTCACGCCGAGTTGTATACCTTTTCTTGATATGTTATGTTTGCTGTCCATATTTCACCGTACTAATCCCAAAGCGAACTCAAGGGTGGTATTAAAAAGTCAGTTATTAGGACTAAATACGTTTGAGTCTGTGCCAAGTCCTGACCACTGGAAAATCACCAGCTGCCAAAGCTTTTAAGTGGAAGGTTGAATCAGCAGTATCCGTTCTCAAATTTCCCTTTTAATTTATATACCTGTTCTTTATGGAATTTATTCTGTCTGTCAGTGACAGGGTCCTGAGTATTACCAATAATATTATGCCATCGTCATGAATATACTATATGTCCAAGGTCTCAGTTCACTTAATATCACAATGGTGTGACAATATTCTGTAATTAATCAGGATAGAAAACAAGGTTTATGAATGTATGCATGAATGTAGTATATAGATATTGGAGGGTGGATCCTCAGGATTTAATGAGATGAAAGTTAAGATTCATTGCCTGCCAAGTTGACTTTTTGGCAAGGAATTTAATGTTTATGAGTAGTAGTTATAATGATGAGCCATTTCAGTAATTGGTCTGACTTATTGTTGCTCTTAATTGAATTTTATTTGGTTTGATTCCATGTCCGCAAAATCTGTACCCTTGAGTTGCACTTAATTCCAAAATACCTATATCTTTGGGGATAAAAGAATTTTCGATAACCATTTACTGTATCTTTATAATGCCTTCATAGAACATTCAGTGCACCTTCATTATGCATTCATATGCATAATTTCATATGTAGCATGTTAATATACCTCAACATCCTATAATACAGGTATAATATGCATTAATAAAAAAATTATACAATTATACGATTATAATTTTTGTTGTTATTATATAATGTTTGTTATTAATGTATATTAAACTTATTAGATATTAGATATACTTGCTTATGAATGTTCTATGAATGCATTATGAAGGTGCACTGAATGCTCTACAAATACATAATGAAGGCATTATGAAGGGACAGTTAACGTAAAGCGTTACTGAATTTTCTTATAGTTGCCGCTGCTGCCTTCATCTCCAGGCTTTAGCTCAGCTAGTTACATGGCCCACTAAAATATCTATTCAGTTTCAGTGATTTTGCGGACATGGGGAAGGCAGGACTCAACACCTCAACACCCCGCAGATGTTGCTCAGGTTAACTGACATGTGCCCCCAGCAACAGGCATATGGAGCCTGCACTGACCCCCAGCCACACGGCTCATCTGCTGACGATGCCTCCGAATGCCATGTCCACGGAGGACGCGCTGCCCACTGCTTCGAGCTGGGCTGAGCCACCTTGCGTGGAAGCATCTGTGTCATCTGTGCTTAAGCGGTAAGGAATACAGTGGTTGAGGAGCCGGGTGAGATCAGAGCCACGCGTTTGAGTTAACATTTGCCATGTTTTCCATCAGATCTGCACCCGTCTGAAAACCACCTGAAGTGTTTTACTCTGGGACCTCTGCACCGTGAGCCCAGGAGGAGTTAAAAATAACTGGTGCACAGCAGGACTCTGGCGAAACATACCAGAGGGCTCAGCGAGGCCAGTTTTTTTTATCGGTACGGTTCATCTCACTTTTCACAGACAGAGGGGGATTTCAGGAGTGTGGCGGGGGATGCAAGATGCCCCTGTGTGAGGGAAAAACTCCCCACCAAACGGATTCCTCTCCCCTTGTGTGCGCGGCTGTCGCTTTACTTCCTGATCGATACGCTGTCGGTCCCCCTTATCGAGCCTCCCTCCACTTAGGGCGAAATGGAACACCCTCCTCTGGGGAGGCCCGAGCTGCAGGAGAGCCGCTGGGAGACGCCTGCGGCCCGCCGGCGCGTAAGCGGGCCGGGGAGTCCTTGAAGGGTCATGCTGGGTGCTTGCAGGATGCGTTGCTACATGAAATCCTGACGCCAGCTTCTTAAAGGCCATAAATTAAATTCAGGCAAACAGACACTTCTTATATTCATGTGCAGTGTGCCATGCTGTTTCATGCATTACTGGACTAGTGCCCACCCAAAGAATAACTCACAGGCTATTATTATTATTACTCCATCTCCCTTCTTATTCTCTTGGATTCGTCTGTTAATTCGACACCTGCCTACTGACCTTCTCAGCCATTTTTGCAGCACTGTTTACATTCAGGTCCCTCCCGGTAACATGGGAAGGCTCTCTCCAAGGGCGTAGGTTAGGTTTCAGCATCGGTAGGGACCAAATCAGCCCCAAACCTCCTGCCCTGCTAAAAATAAACGGTACTCGCACAGTATTGGTAGGGACATGTCCTTACCATCCATACCCAAATCTACACCCTCGGCTCTTTCTTTGCGCCATTGACCTTATTGACAGGAGTCCCACAGGGATTGAGGCTGGTTCTCTATTTCAAATCCCACGGCTCCGTTATCTCCTCACACGGCTTCTGCCACCAGGATCGTTCACACTCCACTCAACCTTGGTGTCACCTTCGCTTACCATCTTAGCATCCGTGACTGAGTCGGTAGATTATTCTATTCATCGGGAGGATGTGGCGGTCCCTTACAGCACTGCCTACCCAGCTTCTCTAGCATTTTCAGGATCCTGGCTGCATTCTGCCTCTTTAACATTTGCACCATGTTGCTCCATGTTGCTGTCATTCCTACACAACATAATAGTTGCTACCCTTTAAATTTCCTGATATCTGTCATTCATGTTCTAATGCTATACTATGCTACAGTTATATGTGTGTGTATTATTCATACATATCTAATTCCCACCCATGTGTTGCATACAAAATTTAACTAAAATCCAATTGTACAGAATATATTATGTAAAATACGCAAGCCATCATGTTATCAGTACATTACACAGCACATTTCCTTGCATAAAGTTTTGAAAGTTTTGCAATGTAACACAATCCAGATTGCAAGCCTGGTGGCCAGCCTGTTTGAAAAATGAACCTTGGTGCTGGTTATTAACACACTCAGACCGGCTTGCTAAGAGACAGGCACTTTCCTTGTAAGTATCAGCTTGAAATGTGGGGATTCTCTCATCTTTTGCACATAAGTGTGAGCTAACATCTCTTAGATCCAAGGTGATAGTAGATTAGTTCATCTGAAGAGAATTTTTATTTGAATAAGCACTTGCTTTCTAAAGCAGCCAATGCAGTTTGTGTACAGAAGGATTAAAATGTGGTTAAAAGTTCACCTTTCTATGCAAAAACACCTGCATCTCTTTGTCATTTATGTGCTATTTTACGTTTCTCCGATAGTAATATGCTGCAGAAATGACTGAAAAAATAGCAAATGTAATTATACTTGCTCATGTGTCCACATGATACACAACTGACTGCATTATGAGTGCTGCTTACATTGTGACATGAAGATCGCCACCTTGTGGTACGTTTCTAAATTACTAGCCGCGCCACCTGATTAACAGCTTATTTGTAAGTGACCTAAATTTGTACTTCCTCTTCCTCTAACTGGCAGGTATAGTGTCTGAAATATAATGCTGGATCACCCAGGGCTTTAAAGCAAATGACAAGGCCATATGTTGATTGTGCAATAAATCCACTGATATTGCTGAACTAGACCAAATGTTTGAAATTGCATCTTACGCTGAGCACAATGAAAAGGCCTATGCATTGCATTTACTTCCTTGGTGTGTGTGTGTGCATCTTTAATATTATTGAATTAAATAGTGACATGCTGCAGCCCTCACCAGAAGTAGAATGTAGATCGCATTGCTTAATTCCTTTTTTTGTTCATGTTTGTCTTTAAAAGTTGTTTACCTTTGTGCTGAATCCTGGGGCTGTATTAATCTTTTATTAGGAATAAATGAAAATAAATTCCTCTCCTTAACTGGAAAAGATTTTACTCCCACTTAACAAATCCATAAGTCCATAAGAAATTAAAGCAAATAATTAATCTTACCTAAGTCTGTTATACAGAGAGCGGATTACCACTAAACTACATCAAACTACAACCAGTACTGTTACCAGGAACTAGAATTTTGTATTTAAGATAAACTTCAGTTTATTCTTTATCCAATTCTTTTAATTTGACTTTTTTTTCAGAGACACAAACATCAAAAAAGTAATTAAAACCAGTTCCATTACAATCCCTTTCTTTCTGTCTTTTAACTAAAAATACTAGATGAAAAATTGCCAGTGGCAGTGAAAGCAGTGGCTTTGATTTACACAGGAAGTGAAACAGTACTATAAAAACTATATATAACTATAAAAAACTTTATAAACACATAGTTATCACTATGGTTACAATTTCCAACAAGCCTTTGCCCCCATCACCTGAGGCGTATAGGAGCGTGCACTAATACAGGGCGGTCCCACACCCACCACACGACAGGCTGCCTCAGGGCTGAGAACCCGAGTGCAGCTGTGTGGCTGGAGGGCCAATCCTACCACCAACCCCCAAATTTTCTCTGAATTTGGAGGACCTGCTTCCAGGGCTGGATGTAGGTTAATAGCATACCCAGGATGAAGCCATTATAGGTCAAGGGCCTACCTTCTCAGAAAATGACAAATCAAAAAGCAGGCCTACACTCTCAGCAAATGACGAATCAAAAAGCAGGCCTAATCTCTCATCAAATGACGAATCAAAAAGCAGACTCACACTCTCAACGAGCCATGCACTGATTCTAAAATACTTCTGCACGTATATTGATGCTTTTTTTATCATCATTTAAATCCTTTTATTTAATTTTCTTTTAGTAGTTTGTCTCCCCGTTCATAAAAGTTATTCTTATAACTTTATGTTCTATAAAAGGAAATTGCAGGATCTTTCAAGTCATCTCCTGCAGGGTGGAGCGTGTAATTTGATGGCAGGAAGCACCCACCATGCTACCACTGAGAAGGGGAGAAGAGATTAGGCCACCTGTCAGGAGAGAAGCCACTCCGCTCTACCCCCCACCTAGAGCAGTCCAATCACATTAGGGAGATACAATAGAAAAGGAAAACGAGGATATCTTCCTGCCATGGCGCCCAGCAATCCCACCCCCTAGATCAGATTTATTATTAGAGAGCTCTTTCCTCTTTTCTGGCACTTGTTCATTGACGCGTGCCTCGTCTTGTACTGCTGTATTGCTTGTATTATGGTGGTACGTCCTGGTTCATTGTTTATAGGAATATAAAAAAAAAAATAAGAAAAAAATAAGACTCAGAAGGATAAAGATCATTATGAAGCATGGCCAAAATAGGGCAACAACAGAGTGACAAACTGGTATGCAGTGTCAATTTTTCTTTAGTCCTGTAACAGTAAATCTCTCTCTCTTTATATACACACATACAGAAATATATATATATGGACTGAGGGGAAATGTTTGTTTGAAGATTAATGCATAGCTTTATTACTATCTATATATATGTCTGTCTGTCTGTCAGTCTCTCTCTCTCTCTATATATATATATGGAGAGAGAGAGAGAGAGAGAGAGAGAGACTGACAGACAGACATATATATAGATAGTAATAAAGCTATGCATTAATCTTCAAACAAACATTTCCCCTCAGTCCATATTTACAATAAAGAGACACACTTTTGAACCAGCCAGCAAAAGTCTTGTAAGTTTCGGGGAAAAGAATATCACTCTCAGAACATTATTTGCCAAAACTGAGGGCTTCACACTCAATTGATATAAAATTCAACAGATATTAAATTTTCCATTATTAGTCAATGATATAAAACAAATCGAAAAACTGGGAAAATATGTCACACATGGCATTCACCCAGAAATGGTAAGATATTACAGTTCATGTTAATATCAGTCAGTGTTTCTTTTTTTGTAACATTCTTACTGGTATTACCATAGATTTCTGCCATCTCATCATATACACAGTAACCAAGAGAATCTGCCAGACACGTTATATGTAGGTATCTATAGCAACTACAACAAAGTTAGATTCAAATGTAAATACACATAATGCACAGAAATGACACGAGGGTCATTAAGTTAAATGCTGTTCCTAATCATTTTCAGAGAAGATTTGGGATCTTGTGGATAAACCCATATCTGATTTTAATGCTTAGCAGAAACCTGGGAGGGAGACTGGTCAATAAAATCATTTGAAAACTAAATAAGCCATTTTACAATCAGTGAATAATTTTCAACAGAAAATGAACCCTCACAAGTGATCTATAATCTTTTTATGAGTTCATCTGCTAAAATAATTGTATTTGAGAAAAGGGCTAGATTGATACAACTTGATTAAATGTTGATTCAGTAACAGACAGGATCATTAAGCAGTCACGTATAACTGAGGAACAGATTTCTTGGCTTTAAGATGGTTATACGAATGTTTGATGAAAAATTATATATAAGATGTTTGCCAAGGTATATTATAGGTAATTCTACATCTTTTATAAATCAATGGACAAATGGCATTTTACTACCAGAACCACTGCTAAATGACCATCAGCTATGGTATGCAGTGAAAATCTGGCTCATTCCTCCCCTTAATCAGGAAACAGTTATTGCAGTTATTGTTTTGTTTTGAAATTTCTTTTTGTTTTTTATCGTCAGTCGTAATTTAGTTTATGAGGGAAGGGTGTGTAGAAGATGGCAATCCAGGTTAGGAAAAGAACGATGGTAGCTTTAAATCGTGATGAGCAGTACCTACAGGCCATTGTCTCCTCTTCTGTACACATACCCATATCTCTGCCAATACACAACTAAAACAAACTGAAATTTGCAATGGGGTCAGATTTGAAACGATGTATTTAAATAAGGGTCAAACGCAATGAGGCTGACAACCTGATCTAAGAAGGAAGTGAATGAAGGGAGAAGTAAGGCAGGCCCTCATTCAGAAAGTCGGGTGAATTGGATAGGTGAAGACAGGCCATCATTCAGAAAGTCTGGTGAATCAGATAGGTGAAGGCAGGCCATCATTCACAAAGCCTGGTAAATTAGAAAGGTGAAGGCAGGCCATCATTCACAAAGCCTGGTGAATTAGATAAGTCAAGGCAGGCCATCATTCAGAAATCCTGGTGAATCAGATATGTCAAGCAAGGCCATCATTCACAAAGCCTGGTGAATTAGATAGGCTAAGCGAGGCCATCATTCAGAAACCCTGGTGAATTAGATACTGTAGGTCAAGCAAGGTCATCATTCACAAAGCCTGGTGAATTAGATACTGTAGGTCAAGCAAGGTCATCATTCACAAAGCCTGGTGAATTAGATACTGTAAGTCAAGCAAGGCCATCATTCACAAAGCCTGGGGAATTTGAAAGGTCAAGGGACGCTATCATTCACAAATTCATCTGGTGAATTAGACAGGTCAACAGTGTTGTATCACAGTGTTGACAGTAGAGACCCAGAACAACAGGGTAAAATTCACAGCTTGGCCCAGCTCTTTACAGCCCCAAATTTTTAGGAAAAACTTCTTGGGCTTATTATATGCATTTTAATTGCTTGAAATTTAGATTTTGGGCCTGGTCATTAACTCCAAAACAAGGTTGGGTACTATGCCCAAGAACGTTGGATCCCCAACATCCAGTTTGTTTGACTAGTGTGACGAGGTATACCCAGGCATGGTTCAGTTGGGTTCGGACACTACACTCATCTAGCATGATCGCTAATTGCACCCAAGCACGGAACTCAGACAAGACACCTATGCTGCGACTCGCCATATATCGAACAAGCCAGCAAAAGGATATCTGAGGTCTACAGCTGAGGTACAGTGTTTGCTGAAAATCTGGGCAGACGATAGTGTCCAGGAACAACAGGATCCAACGCACAAAAATTCTAGTGTATTTGGTCAAAATATCTTCTTATATGTGCAACATGATTAAATGGCAATCTCTGCATCTCAATCTTTGCATCCTTGATAAATCTATAAGAGAGCTATGTGTCATTCCGTTGAAAACGTCTCCAAATCAGCCACAAAATAAGGACGTCAATCATGAACTCCATTTCTTCCTATTTTTTTCAACACAAAACGTCACGTGGTGATGATGAAAGCGCGATTGGGCACAGAACGTTAAGGCCAATATGAGTGCAGACCAGTGAGGGGGTGGGGAGAGGGGACAAGTGTGAGCACGCCCATATACTAATAACTCATGTTCTCAGCAAAGGAAATGAATGAAACCTTTGCCAGCACTCCAGGGGCTGACATCACCACTGAAACAAACTCATATTAGGCAGTATACTTTCCACAGCAATTTCAGCCAACTGACATGCCAACTGAAAGCACTAATATAACAGGTGGTACTGTCATAGTGTGCCGAAGTATGCACAACGAGCTCTGCTAGATATAGTCTGCTCTGCGTGCCAATACGTCTGACATGTCTGATAAGCCTGCCAATGGGTATGTTTCATTAGGATTATAATGGAATACATTGCTCAGAAAGTACAAAGCATCCCTTATAGTCTGCCAGTGGTGCTTCTTCTGAATCTAAACTGCACAGCTGTACTTGGGAATACTCCAGGTAAAGTCCATCTAAGGCAAATGCCATTTTCATAGCATGTGCAGAATTTGACGTCATATGTTTTAGCAATGGCAGGTGCCAAATAATATCGAAATTATAATGGTGAATAGGCGAAGAGTTGAAACACTCCAAACAAACAGAGAGGTGATGTACAGATTTCTGTGAGTGTATTGGTCACAGGAGGTTGTCTTCTTGCTGACAATCCTAATTATGGGTGTGAAAGACATCCTATCAGATCAGCTCTGGCAAGTCCTCCTCACCAGCCCAGGGTGCATGGATCATCGACGCATGCTGTACCTCCATGCGAGGGACTGCTACTCCAGCTTCCTCCTTGTTCTTGTTCTGCGCAGACTATGCCGAAAATACGTGGGATGTCTGGGATTTAGTTAAACTCCTTTTAAAATCCCAGGCCAGCGGAAGAGGTTTCTTTGGGGCTATATTGCCTGTTCAAAGCTTCAGACCTCTTCTGAAAGTAAAAAAAAATAATAACAGAATGCAGGCAATTAGGCAGAGATCAAATTCATAAGTTAGTGGGCAGATGGGTACCCAAAGGTAAACAGGTATTTTAAAGCAGAAAATGCCTGAAAGATTATATCAGAAATGCAGTATACTGTGCATTCAGCGGAATTTGGAGTTATCTCAGAAGTGAACGGCTTGGATACTGCAGTGTATAAAGTATAAATAGGCACTACGGTGTAGTGGTGAGTCTTTGCACTTTGAGATGATCTTTTGGTCTGTCACTGTGTTCTGCCTCACTGTCAAGCAGGTTTCCACACCCTCCATGCTACCACTGACATCTTGTTGGCAAATCTGCTTGTGCTCATTTATTTCAGACAGGATTGCACGCTGGACCTGGGTGGAGTGTCAGCGGTGGAACTGGGATAACCCAAACTCCTGGCCAGAAAACCACAAAGAAAACAGAACTGGGTGCCGTTAGCTGAGAAACAGAAACGCTTACAGTGCTGTTTGACATTTTGTGACACAGGCATTCAATTTGGCCATTGGTGCTATAGCAAGGTTCCCCAGTTCCAGTCCTGGAGGGCCAGAATCAAGCACAGTTTGCAGATTTCCCAGCTCAAACACATCTTGATAATCTAAATACCAGGTAATCAGCTAACTACCAGGTTTAGTAGGTGTGTCTGAGCAGGGAAATCTGCTAAATGTATTGCAAACAGGCCCCCCAGGACTAGAATTAGGGGGACCTTGTGCTACTGTATAGTAATAGCTTTAGCCAGGGCAAAAAAACACTGTCATGATTCAACCTATGACTCTCACAACTGTAAATAATATATCAGTATTACACAAGCTTAGCTTCTCTTCACCTGAAAGCTAGATCCCCTTTCTCCAATGTAGAAATCACCCTTTCAAAAAGGTGTAATGGTGTCCTGTTTCCCCTGCTTCTGTGTGCTCAGTGGCTAAAGCTATCACATGGATATATCTTGTACCAGATGAGGTCAATACCCAAACATTGCCGCACAGTGTGGCACTTCCATCTTGATAATAGCTGAAGCGGAACACATTAAGAGTGTTTTGTGACAAAGATTATGTGGTCTGTCGCACATGAATCACACAAACCTTTGTTCTCAAAGAATGTGACAGTGTTGGGTAGTAATGTGACCTTTATACAGCTAGCGGTAATCACAGGTTGGGAGCAAAGCGTGGTTATGACCAACTGAAGTGTTCAATTTCAGTGTGACGGAGGAGTGGTTAAAGGGGGAATTTAATTGCCTTTCAGCTGTGAGCAAAGTCATTTTATAGACAACAAAAACACGGATAAGTTATTTAACAAACAGTAAAACATTCTCTTTATGGGCTAAGGCGTCTTCTGGGAATTGGGGTGGTCAGAATCATGCCTCGCTTAATAGCAATAACACCTTAATAGCAGAGAGCTTAAGCACACCATTGATAAGCGAAGGCTTGCAGGCAAAGCAGCAAGAAGTAGCTTCGGCAGCCTCTGCCCAGGAGCTGCTGCACCATCACACCACAGCTTGTTCTGGTCTGTGAGCACGGCCAGGCAAGGGCACAGTGGCACACACAATCTGGACTTCCCTGGGTCGACATACAGTACAGTATATGCTGCACAATTCAGGACACATTTGGATGCCCCCCCCCCTGTCTAGCTTACCGGAAGGCAGCTAATGCTACCTGTGTAATTTATGACTTTTGTCGTTGGTGTTATCGCCCCATTATTTAGCAGGGAAGGTCCCAGCAAGATAAGTATGAGAGAACTGTGCATTTGTCCATTTGTATATTAGAGTGCATTTATGCATATATTAAGCGCACTGAACGCAAAAGTGGGAACTGTAAACCAGGGGAAAATGAAGCATTTAAGTGCGTAACAGTAAACGGTACGTAATTGCTGTCACTCCTGCTTGGCGGGCGTGCTCTCAGCCCGATACAGTAATTTAGCTGTATGTGTTGCTGGTGGGAGGGAGCCCGTTTCTTCGCGTGAGAAGGCGAGGACACGCTGGGATGCCGCGTCTGCCCAATAAACCCCCACCTCCAGCTCCTGCTGTTCTTGCCACTGGGGGAAAAAAATAAAAATACCAATCCAGAGAATTAATAGCAGCTCTCAGAATCATTGTTCAGCAGCTAACAGCAGTAAATTGGAGAGTCAGTGTGCGAGAGGTTCCTGCCTGGATTACATTCATATGCAGAGAATATTAACTACAGTTGTGCCATCTTATGTATGTAGATCAGCGTGAGATTTGATCAGTTAATTGTCAGATGTAAACATGTCTCCTTCGCATTCCAAGATGGGAACCCAGCCAGTAAATACTGGCTCATCTCTCAACCTTCTTATGTAAAGTTCTGCACGTGGTAGCCGAAGTGGCACAGGCACGATCAGAGAGAAAATTGCCTGCCTTCCCAGAAATCATCACCAGGGCTGCCAACTTCGGTCAGTTGGCTGGAGTGAGATTTTCAATCGAGACTAGTCTGCACACACATGTAAACGTATTTATATGCACTGTCACAGTTTTATTACTTTGTAGGTAGTCGTTAGGGTTTGAAAACAACCCTAATGCTTTTGATGTAACTAATTTTCGGATTATAACGCAAAAATGCAGCCTTGTCGTAGGATTTCTTGCATGATTGTCACACCAGATGCGTGAGTGTTGGTAGCCCTGCGCTGCATTGTGTCTCTGTCCGCTGAATGAGGACTACATTACTTAACATGACCCACATACATGTTGGCCTGGGCTCTGCCTGTCATTTGCTCGGTGCGAGAAGCATGAGTGACAGTGGAGGAGTGCAGTGGCAGAGGAGCAGATGGCCGGAGTTGTGTGGCATCTGGTGTGGTGGGTTGATGCGTTGGGTCCAAGAGCCTGGCACATGTTACGTTCGATTATGAGCTGAACCGTTTCATCTCTCCCGTCCAGTGCTTGGTCTAACCAGCAGACCACTTTTCATCTGATGACATGATATTTACCGGAGATGAAACCTCACCTCGACAAACATGAACGTCTCTTCGGCAAAAATCCTGCATGACAGTTTTATTGGAACTAGCATCCCTTAATCTCTTGAATTAGTACAGAGAGAAACATTAATATCACTGTAGAACAGAACAGGTTACTAACATCATTTTTCTCTTTGGCTAGGGCTTTATCACTAGGCAGGATTTCTTGTTTGGCTGGTTAATGTGCCCGAAACAGTAGTCTGGAGTAAATTTTAGTGAAGAAAGATAAAATCCATGTAAAGTGCGGTGCTGTACCGTAAGTCAATGATACATGGCCCAAAAGTCCTTGTATGTCAGTAAATATCCTCCTGGATTCACAAGACTTTCTCAGATCTTCCAGAAAAAAACAAACAATTAAATAAACAAACAAACAAGACTGTGATCCTCAATGAACTCATACATACACAGGTCATGAATGCAAATCGAAATGAACATCATGCAGCCCAGCCTTTCCTACAGAAGGGCATCTTACGTTTTTCACATCTTACCCTGTATTTCTTTTTTTATTCCAGATTTCTTTTTTTGTCCTTTATCTCATCGGCAGGGTGCAGGTATTTCCAGGGACTTCTGCAGGTAATGTGATTATCAAGTATTCAAAAACACAATGAATTTTCATCATAGTGACTTCATTACTGGAACAGTACTAAGACTCCCTTTGAGCACGCTCAGAGATTCAGGACAATCAATTCCCCAACCACTGAGGGGCTGCTTTCTGAACACGCTTATTTTTATAGCTTCGATTCTGAGTGAGGAGCTAAATTAAAGGGATATATGAGTTTAGATGATTTAGGATCAGGATAGATATATTATAAACCTTGTTCCGTTTCACATTATACCTATTTGGTAACCATACGTTTTTTCACAATCTCAAAAATGCTAAATTTTTTATCTGTTATTACCTGCAAATAGTATAGACGAGGGAAGATAAGTTAGCAGTCGGATTTAAATTGAAATCGTTTGTTGACATACTTCTAAATCTCTCTCCCCCGCGCACCCGCCTTGGATTAATCATAATTACTCCTACAGAATACCCTTAGTATTTAGTCAATGCACACCATTTATATGTACACTTTGCAAATTTGTTTTCTTCTTTTCAAACAAAATATTAATAGGGTCCTGCTGGGGGCTTCACATCGTCAACAAAGCTCTGACATGTGGAAATCCACATGAAACTCTAGGGTTCGCTGCTGTCAATTATGCAAAAAAAAAAAAAGCATCCTCTTTACTTTCCAGCGCTCACAGATTTGCCAGATGAAAACACAATGCGGGCACCATAGTGTGGAGGAAAACAACAAGCTAGAAAGAGTGAAGATATACTGCATGTAGAAGTCACAGGCCTGGGGCATGAGGATGTCAGTGCTGTTCTATAACTATGGTATAATCCACTGAATAAATAACTACATAAAAATCATAGGTTTTCAGTGAAGAGAGTCTCCGTGCATGTGGGTGTTGAAAAGTTCTTCTGCTGTGCATTAAGCATCCGTGTATCCATGATTAGAAAGAAACTCGGAATCGGTGAATGAACTGAGCACTCCGAAGGCATCGCTTTCACATATTGCGTGCCAAAAGAGACAAGTGAACAAGTCTTAAACTTGCCCAAAACACTGTACATTTTGCAGTTTACAAACTATTGGGGGGGGTGGTTAGTACTGTTACCTCACACCTCTGGGACATGAGTTCGATGTGTATGGAATCTGCATGTTCTCCCCGAGTCGTCTTGGATTTCCTCCAGGTACCCCAGCTCACCCCCCCCACACACAGTCCAGAAACATGCTGAAGTTAATTGGAGTTACCAAATTGCCCATGCATGTGCCCGTGTGAGTCAATGGCATGTATGCGTCATGCCTTTGGCGTGATGGCACCCCATCCTAGTCTCTTTCTTACCGTGCACCCATGGGCTCCAGCCCCCCCTGCAGGTTCAGAAAAGGGATGTTTGGAAAATATTGGGAAGAGTTGTGCTTCTTGAAAGATATAGTTCTTCAAACGGAATACCGAACAAAATCAATCAGTTGTAGTCAAAGCCTCTATTGTCTTGGTTCACATGCACAATGAAACTAGGTCGTCCCAAGACACATAAAAAATTAAAATATATTAGGCAAGGCAGTACTTGTCAGCATTGTGCTTTTTCTGTGAGATAATTCTGTTTCGTCATCGTCTTTGTTGGGTTTCTTTGTGTGTGACTTGCATTAGGCTGACATGTACCCTCCAGTTACAATCCAGGATGTACTCAACTTTATTTTCCTTTATCCCTGAGATAAGCTGTTGATCACCACAACCATCAGTCGAATGGAAAACAAATGAGAACCGATGGTAGATACCTTCCTGGAGCCTTTGCTCCAGGAAAAGCATGCAAAGCTAAATCTTGTATTGTTAACGTGCATGTAATAAGTCATAAGTTTATAAAACAATCCCATGTTTTACCTGCATTAAATTAAAAGACAAACACTTTGTAGGAAATGCATGATGCATTTTCAGATTAATTACCATGGGCGGTGCATTACAAAACAACGATCTGTGCTAGCATGTAAATGTTATCATTTGCAATTTGAAATGTTGCATGGTTTTATAATAAAGTTAAAGTCTGACAGACTCAATAACAGCCTCTCGGGAACAGAAAAAGTGTGGATTGCTGTCTTTCACAGACACCAGCTCAACATGGGGCATGGACTGGCATTAAACATAGCCTTGGATGTACAGTGTGTGCTCCATCACTATTTGTTTAGATATTTCCTTATAATGCTGGTACACATTGTACCAATGAGCATAAACCAGCATAATGGTGCCTTTTATCTTTAGCTGCCTACCAGTAATTACATTGGACAAGCACCCTTCAGCTTCTCACCTGGAATCTTATTAAAATAATTGGTAGTGCTGAGCGAAATGTAACAGCAGCTGGGAGGGGAGTTTTTGCTTGTACTTCCCTGCGGGTAGCAAGTCTTTGGGCACATGACTTGGGGATTTTTTCACAATTTTTTGTAATTATATGTTTTGCCCCGTAGTTATAGGTTTCTTTCATCATAAGCAAAAATAAAATAAATTGTTAATACTATCCCTTCGGCAGAGAGGCACATTTGACTGCCAGTTAATATTAACACTGCCAGCTTGTGTTCTGTATGTGCAGGTATTTCAGGTATTTGGATTCTTATGTTATATATTCCAGATGAATTGGTATCTCTATACATTCCTAAATAAAGTCTTTGCCATTGGATCTTAATAAATTATAAGCACAGAGAATGTCTGATCTTAGGCAAGGTCATAGAAAACTGCATGTGCATGCAAGACATCCCTTTAACTGTGGCAGAAGATACAGGGTCGAGGTCAGTATTTCTGTCAGAAATGGAAAATATTAAACAGTCCCTTGAGAAAAAGGAACCTACAAGTCCTCGTGACAAGAGTTAGAAGAGGACATTGCAGGAAACAGGTAACGACTGCTGCTCAGGACCACTAGATGGGAGAATGAGGTACACAGGAGGAAGATTCAAGCGTGGATGGCTGGTGGAGAGCAAGTCCAGCAGGACACGGTGATGAAAAAGATGGTTGGATAAAAAAACAAACAAACAAACAGAAACTACTGTGCAAACACTGACTCTGCGAATACCGATTTTGTCAGCTGAAGGACCAAGAAGACTTTATGTATATGAAGCTGATATTTCTGGTTTTAACTTAAAAGTCCCAGGCAATGACAATGCAGCACATCCCGTGACTGCATTTCAAGTCCTTTCATTCAGCTTTGTTTGGTGATAACTGCCTCAGAAGTAAAAAATTAATTCCTAAAAAATAACACACGTATGAAAACACCCACTGGGTTTATATAGCAAAACAAATAATACTTCTCCTGCTTCCATTCTCTTAATCCAAACAGCTCTGCTGTTCTAACTGTTGCATGAATCCCTCATAGTGTTAATCATATGTGTCACAAGCTGGAAGCTCCCGGAGGCAGGGGGGCGGTCAGTGGGGGGACTGTGCCATCCTCAGGCAGGGCTCAAGGGCAGGCCAGGCGGCGGTCAGTGGGGGGGCTGTGCCATCCTCAGGCAGGGCTCGAGGGCAGGCCAGGCGGCGGTC
>JAODKL010000034.1:3349856-3363005 GCA_026780765.1 Petrocephalus schoutedeni
CATTCTGAAGCTCGGTTTGAACTGCAGCGGTTCGTCTTGACCATGTCAACATGCCTAAATGCATTGAGTTGCCACCTTGTGATTGGCTGATCAGTAATTTGCGTCAACGAGCAGTTGGACAGGCTTGCCTAATAAAGTGGCCGGTGAGTGTATATATATATATAGACCAAATGGATACCTACCGGGCCTGAGTTCCATCTGGGTGGGCCCAGGACCACCCAGGGCCCATCTATGCTGCCGCAGTAACAGCAAACAAGCGAATAGGATCATCAGGAGAAAGAACACAACAAAATAATCGCTATTTGAGACATGATGCGGCTCCCAGCACAAGTTCACATGGCATGATGTGTGACAGATGCCATTAGCCTCAAAAAAGATAATTGCATAGCTCTCATGTTCTCAAATCACGGCTTAGACATGTATGTCACTGGATTGTGTCACGCTAACATTATGCAGGAGGCATAAAATACCACACAGGATGGGGAAACGAGATAAACAGGAAACAAGGTATGTTTGCAGAGCTGAATCATTAGCCAAGGGGCTGCAGCTTTGGCAAAGCATTGCTGAGTCACTGGATGCCGGCAAGAGGTAACATCACAATATTTAACCAAACTATCCGCAGGCTGGAAAAAGCCCCACACTTGTATGTATACATACCCCTATGTGCTTCTATACATATATACAGTACAGTATATACTGTAGGCCTACATACAAATGCACAGTTTCTTTCCATAACTGCAATTCTATTTTCTTTCTCGGGAAGCAATACTAAACCAGTAATTGCTAATTCTGGGATAAACAAGATAGTCTGTAAAAAATGCAAATCATTTGCGTTGCGCATTTCATTACTGAGAAAGTGACAGCTCTTTAATATTATGATAACAGTAAACTGTATTTTAAACTGGAAGAATAGCAGAGGCAGAAAGTAATTTGCATGCTGAATTTTCATATTAAATGCCCACAGTGGTTTTAATCATGCACGACATTAACAAATCTTATAATTACCAATTGTCAACAACGGCGTTTAGAATAATTTCGTCCAGTTAATATGTAATTTTACTTTCCAGTTGTATTCACTTTTTCCTACGTTTTGGAGGGTGGACTCACTTATTTCCAGCTGGGACTTCTTTTTTTGAAACACCACCTGGAAAGAAAAGGTAGGGGTTACGCCTATACACATATATACAGACACACACACACACACAAAACCATGACATGCACATTCTTACAAATGAACTTACCTAACACAGGACAGTATGAGAAGACTCGCAAGCTTCATCTCTGAAGAATCCACTTTGCGGCACGAGTTTCAGTGAGGAACACTATAGATAACTAAGGAAACTGCCTCCTTAATGCTTGTGTTGAGGTTAAGACGGGCTTTTAATGCGTGGAAAGGAGCTTTATTTTGTGCTGCTTAATTTCGAAGAGGAGCAGCGTGCTTTGGGTATTTATCGTCTGAGAACATCCACTTTGAGAAAGCGGGAGTCACAGTAAAACTTGACAAGGGGGCACACAGTGACAAAAAGGCAGTGAAAGGTTAGGGGCCCCAGACCAGCAACACTTAGCCGGAGTTAGGCTGGTGTTGGCGCGTGGAGTGTGTGCGTGCCTCGCCGCCAGTTCCATTTATCAGTAGCGCTTCGTAGAGCTGGCCTTCTGTAGCCTGTGTCTCTGGCAGTGACACATCGGATTACATTTGCAGGCTTCCATTATTGTCAGGGCATGTGCTTCTCTGCACTCGGGAGAATATTACTACACAGAGGGGGTCAAGGGCCTGTTTGTGATCCATATTATTGTATTCAGAAGGTCAGTTTCCAATCAAAAAGAGGAAACATGGAAAGAGGAGAACCGTGTTTGTTTGAAGAGCCGGAGAAACAGGCCCCTTCTAACCTGAATTCAGTAACAGGGAATATTATCACCATAGTCACTGGTGAACCTCAGGTCCCGTCTCTCAACATTTATTTGCGGGATTGAGGTAAGTAAATGTTTGGTATTTCTTAAATAATTACTTTAGGGCAAAGCCATGTGCTAAGCCCAGGGGCTCTGGGAAAATGGCCTGAGCCTGCACTCAGCTTCCCAGCTTCACTGGTAACCGTGTATATGCGTGTATGTCTCAAAAGGAGAGCATGATGGGATAT
Source organism: Petrocephalus schoutedeni (assembly GCA_026780765.1). Classification (NCBI taxonomy): domain Eukaryota; kingdom Metazoa; phylum Chordata; class Actinopteri; order Osteoglossiformes; family Mormyridae; genus Petrocephalus; species Petrocephalus schoutedeni. Next base: position 3,351,992 of record JAODKL010000034.1, read on the forward strand.
ACGACAGGAAGCATTTCAAGGTATCTGACGTCATACTTGTGCAAATAGTGAATAAAGCTAAGTTTCATGTCAAATTCTGATTGACTGCAGACAGTCACTCCAAAAGGGGTAAACAAACCAAACCTAGATACACTAAGCGGCCCATGACACAGGACGATAGGACAAGCTACGGGTAACCAAGCAGTTCAAATCAATTCTGAACAATTCAAAGAGCACATTCAAAATTTTAATTTAAACTACAAACCTGTTGCTTGATTGCACCTGTCTACTTTTAATCTTTCTGGCCAAATGAAAGAGGTGATATGGGGGAGCCATTGGGTGTGGTGTAGTGCCTAAAAGCTGTAATTTTCACTCACTGCAGGGACAGCCCGGGACTCGCACCCCAGCCGCGTGAAAAGTGGAACGGCCCAATTCCTGCTTCTGTGAGCTGGCCGGGCCCTGACTCAGCAACACTGTACTCCACATGGCACCGGCGATTCCAGTCAATTAGACGTGTCGGTCCCTGCAGTCTGCAGAAACAGCAAAGGCGGAAATGGGGCCGTGTTTAATAACACGCCGAGTTAAAGGGACATTTTACCAATTAAACTTTCAGACTGCTACCCTTCCAGCGAGTCCTTCCAGCAGGCTGTCGGTAGGAATCACTTGAGATTATTATGAACTATGAGATTATTCAGAAATATTACTTCACCCTGAGTTCCTGGATTTAAATTGCAAATAATTTCACAAAGGAGATGAGGAAACTTTATTCTTCCTATTTTCATAAAACCAGATGCCAAGAGAATAAAAGTGTACAGAAATCTGTGGGGGCGGGTTTGATAAAACCAACTCAATTAACCTTGAGTAATTACGCGGTCAGAGTTAAATAAAATCCAGTAGATCTAAAAAGTTCCTTAGGATCACCATTAATAAACCTTTCTGGTAAGTGTTTGTGAAAGGTCATTATTCAGTGATTAAGTTACACAGGTAATACCACTAATACCAATTAAGAGCACAGTGTAAAATAAATGTATAAAACAACCACCACTCAACTAGAAAACAAATTGCTAATAAATCTTGCCGTGTCATTAATAATATTACTTTGGGTGCTGTCAGGATTTTATTTTAAAAGACTTTTAAGAATTAATTCATTTATATGTAACTCATTTGGAACAACCTGTCAAAAAATTGGAATATTTCACCCTTAAAAAACATTATATTCAGCCTCATTCTATGTGCAGTATATACTCGAATACGCATCAGCCGAATAATAAAATGTTTGTCCCCTTTTTTGCGATTTATTTATTCAGAAAATCTTGAAGCCAAAGGTCATTAATCAAGAGAGAATGTTTTTGTCTGTGGAACAACCTTCCCCAACAAAATATGATAGTCAATTAAGATGTCGCATGCCTCATTGGCACGGTGATATGAGCATTTGTATGATTATTTATTTTTTGTTTTTCAAAGGTGTCGGTTGCACTGCAAAAGACAAAGGAACTTATTGCATCGGTAAAAAAAAGCCACTGTGCTGTAAACCAGATTCTGTCCTCATCATTATCATATTTCATACAGTACAGTACAAGATCATAAGGTACTGGGTTATATATGTCCAGTGGCACACAGTATATATGTCGACTTTATGAGGTGCACCTAGCTAGTAAGACCCATTTTGCCACTAGAACCTTCAAGAGAGGATGATTTGCTGTGGATGTTGCAAGAATTCAGGCAAAGCAGCGCAACGTGCATTATTCCCAGTTATAAGTGGTTGAAACTGTGATCCCCCCCCCCCCCCCAAGGATCTATGCTTTTGACAGTATTTCATATGGCATTTATGTTTTCAACACATATAAAGTGGGAGCCCTTTTGTACTGATCAACCGGCTAAAACCTACATTGTTTCAGCGTTTAATTTTAAACTAAGAAAGATTAATATTCTGAGCCAAGTGTCAAGATAGTCTTAAGAGGCCACAAAACAGTGTAAAGTTACCTAATTGTATGTGTTTTTTATGTCTTTCAAACATCTGTTTCGTAGCTGGGTAGCACTTCCCCACATTCAACATGCGAAACATCCAGTGCAGGTAATTCACTAACATTTTTTGAGAACTAGTCAAACAATGGTGAGAAATACACAGATTAAAACAGGTGCCAAATAAATTCAGTATCTCAAAAAAATAAAAAAATAAATAAAAATGCAAATTAAAAACATCAAATTTCATTATTTTGTCATCTCCTTTTCCTCTACTGTCACTTCCCTAATTACAGCCTGTAGGTGTTCAATACACCTGATGAAGTTTCTTTTTCTCATCACTGCGGTAAATTGTTTTGTACATTATTACGCACAGTATCAACTCAGCTTATTATGTTGCTGTTGCACATTGTCTGCAGAGTTTTATTTACCTCTATTGCTAAATTCTATATCAAAAAATTATGGTGAAGACAAAAAATCATAACAGATAATCTGTGATGTTCGCTAACTAAGACTCCATACACGACACAAAAACGCAGAAATGTGTGATTTATTTAAAATCAGCGACAAAGAACCATGAATCACATGTATAGGTATTATAATTATAATAGGCACAGCCAATAACCATGAAATTATAAATATAACTATTAAACAAGAAATAATATATTGAAATTCATGTATAGCTATTTCATGATATACCTAAATTAATAAATTTTACAACCCAAGTAAAAGACACACACAAATCAATTATGAGTAAACAAATTACTGCTCATTAAAATTCTGTCAATGCACACGTGAGTTCACAAAGCATGGCACAGGAGATCTAATTCATATGAGCCCCTAAGGACATTATACCAGTCAAATAACAGGTGTCTAATTTAGACATAGCTAAAAATTTGATTAAAGTTCAGGTATGTAGCACCTGAGCTCAGCTAATACTAGGCTAACCTGTAAGCTTGGTCATTCCCTTGGTTTCTGTGTTTTAACTCACATTTCGTATGCTTTTCTTATGAAGGCATAGATGGATTGGCGGAATCACACCACCTGTCAATCACATAAACAAGGTCATTGAGTTTCTGATAAACCCAGTGTATCAGAGCCACAAACCTGACGACTGTCCTTGCATCTGGGGAGGCTAGGCTTCCCGCATCTATGTTCCAGTACCGATCCACCCCAAACTGGGAGCTTTCCTCCCAGCCCCCCCTCCATACTTCGCCCAGACACAAACACATCCCTCTCAATAGGTTTCCAGACAAAATCAATACCTACAAGCGGAATCAAAAGTGAAGCCTGATTTTCATCCACTTGGCACTCCCCTTGCTGTGCCCAGGCCATCAAAGCAATCTCCAGGGTAGTGATCAGAGCTTCAGACAAAGCCGTCGGTGGCATATCAGCGAGACACTGCTTATCTCCAGTACATCTCCTTTGCTACATCCTCAGTAATTGTTTAATTACAATACCTCCTGATTGTCTTTGGACTTTGAAGGGTGTTGCATCCAAGTTTGTATTTCCACCTGGTCCAATGAAAAAACAACCACAATTTATAAGGCGGAAATTAAGGATAAAATAAGATGGTTTGTGTCATGTTATGGCAGCACTCAGGAGGGCCAGGTGTGAACATGTCTTTAAGTGTCTCCTTCCGTAAGCAGATAGTGCCAAATTCTTTTGATGAGTAAAGATATAATTCCAAATGAGAAGGGCTGCGGCAGTGCTTTGTGTCATGTCACACTTCTCTCTCAGGCTCATCAACTTTGACCCTTGCAAAATATCAGAGTAGTGGAAACTTATCATTCATTCATAACACAGCTTTTCATGATTAGATGATTAGCTGGGCTTGTTAAGTAATAAACACTCACCCGCTTCCCTGACCAGATACAAATGCAAATATTTAAATGTACAACACTAATACAATTAATTAGAAACTGTAAATTAATAAATGGGTAGGTGTTATGAGAGGGATGCACATTTATGGAGAAGGTCAGCATATGATGCATTTGCTGCTATTAATGCATAATTCAGAAAACTAGCCATAGTTTCCAATGAGCATAATTATCAAAAGATAAGTACTTTGTGATTTCAGAGAGTGATGCTTTTTGAAAAACATACAGTATGACTTTAGTAACACACGGGAATGGTTATCTGGTAGTGAACAGAAATAATAAAGGGCACAGCATGCTTCCAAAATGTATCTGGACTGGGGACAATTTCACTTGAAACCTCTGGGGCCTGACTGGGCTGAGCCTGAAGGCAGAACATGGGTGTGGCGTCCTGTGAGCTCATCACCTGCAGGGGGAGCCGTGGGGGTCAAATGCGATGTAGATCAGGTGGCAGTCGGCTTTTTATGGTGGCTTTATTCCTCTCTGCCTCTGTTCCAAATGAACTGGAGGACTGACTAATCCAGGCAGCATAGTATGAGAGTTTGCAAACCTCAAGGCCAATGTACTTACAAGTTTGAAATGTATAGAATGTGTCAGGAGCCAAATAAAAAAAAAATCTGCGTGACTCAGTTACTAGAAAAACCAAAAGAAGATAAACTAAAATGTGCATTTGTTGTTGCACCTGACCCTAGACTAGGACATAACATGACTAATACATGGTTTAAGTATAGCGATGTTCTCTCACTCCCAGGTAGGTTCTGCCCAAACCTTGAAACCCCCCCCAAAGCATAGTTGCTAACTAAATTTGGCATCTCACATAGTTGGAACCATGCAACTGAATGGGTCCAGCTATGTAAGCTGCTTACAGGAGCTTTCGTGAAAGGCACCCCAGGTTGCAAAAATGAGCATGAGAAGTTGCAGCGGACTCCCTTTTCCTTTTTTAAAAAAAGGTAAGTAAGCAGCAAAATCTGGATTATGAATCTGGATTATGTTTTATGCCTCAGGAATACTTCAACATTGATATCTGCAAGAAGTTCAAGTCTGAAGTGTTCAGCCTACTGCCACTCTCCCTGAAAGCTGTAGGCGTTCGCAAGTCTGTATGGGTGTGCAGGCCTGAACATGGCCATCAGTCACTGGCAAACCGCTGCAACGGTGGCATCATACCATGGCTATAAATACCGCCTGTCCAGGGGACCCATAAAGCAGCAGAGAGAAACTCCTAAAAAGCCATTCCTTACCCTCTATTAGACAGGCCCAGCCTTTCATATCCATCTATTATAAAAGGTCCAGGCATCACAGGTACTGTTCATTCCTGTCCTCCAGCAAGGGCTGTGAAATATTCACCTCTTTTTAGGCACTAGCATGGAAACAGAATAGGTCGACGTTTCCCCCTGTCACTATGCCAGGGTTACAACAATGACAATTAGAAAAGAACCTGCTTTTCTGAACAACAAAGGTATTGCTGATCAGGAGACATGAACGACTTTAGCCTTGAGGTTCACAAACTCTCATACTTTGCTAGTTGGATTAGTCAGTCCTCCAGTCCATTTGGAGCAGATGCAGAAAGACATAAAGACACATGTCGACTAAACTATCTGCATCTTATCTACAGTGCAGGGGATTCATTGTACCTCAACCTTCATTTTACATTTAAATTTAAAACATTTGGCAGATGTTTTTTTCCCTAAGCAAAGCACAAGTGAGGGAAACAGCACATTACAAACTTGAGCGCTGTCAACTAGGCATAAGTGCAGCTAGGCTGAGCTTTCAGTGATGTAAGCAGTACCAGAGCAGGAGCTATGTCTAGCAAGAACAGAATAAGACTGATCAATGACCAGAAGTGCAACATACTTTAGTAGCATGCTAGCATTTCTCGTAATGTTGGGTAATAGGCAAGGACCTGATTTTAACTAACACTGAGCTTTAAGAATTGACATTGTAAAATAAGAGGCTCCTATTTGTCATTACTCTTCCTCCACTTCCTAATAATAATAATAATATTATTAATAATAATACTATTAATAATTATAGGGCTGTGGAGGTCCACAGGCCACCCCAGAAGCAGCAAATGCATAGAAATAACCCACAACATGCTATTGTTGTTATTTTGGTTGAAGTTCCATCTATCCATCCATATTTCCCAGGAGGAAGGGGTATGAGACAAGGAATATCCCAGGAAGGGGTATCAATCCATTGTTCTTTTATTATGATTATTATGATGATTATTATTATTATTATTAATGTTATTGTTATTATTATTATTATTATTATTATTATTACTGAATTATCCACCTCTAGTTGTGGCAAAGTTGATTCATTAATGGTATCTTATATATCAAGACAATGATCCTGTAATTTAAGATGCATGAAGCTGACTATGAGGACAAGGAATTCGCCAATTATGAAGGCACACATTTATCAGGCTAGGTGTGGAGATCAATGGAAGCACAAAACAAACTAAATCACCTTGACTGAGCACACCCATTGATCATAAGAGCCAACAAATAAATTCCAAAAACTGAACTGTGACTGGATCTGCAGAATCAAGCCTCTTTAAAGCCCATTTGCTCTTTTCGGCACACAATCTAAAAATGAACAAGTCAGATTAGATAGTAATTGAATTCTGAGTTATTTCTCCAATGTTTCAGTAATATTACGCCTTACATGATTTTATGAAAACCATTATGAATATTTACAAATGCATGCAAATGAGTCTTCCAAGCAAGTGAAAAAGCAATCACAGGGTATACATTACACACTATCTCTACAAAAAGTACCTTCTCTCTCAACTTATACTACTCAGTACATGCTGATATATTAGGCTGATATATTATCTCCACAGGACAATGAGTTGTTGAACAGAAAGCTCTGGAACAGTTCTGATAATACTCAGCATATTTCTCAGAAGCAACCTAAGCAAGTTTTAAAGGTACAAACTATACTTCCAATTGCCTTGGATATAATATCCCAGCTCTCAGATATCAGTACCTACCAAGGACTGAAGGGTTTTATTCACACATGCAAGATATACAGTGAGATAATGAAATGAAAGGTGGTCAATGAGGCAAGATTTCAAAGATGAGTTTGTGTTTTAGCATCGTTGGCAAAGGCATCAGTGGTGTGCACTTCTCAGTTTGCCAAAATTTCTTGGGGAACATTGCCCAAAGTGATGCTTACAATCAATCAATCAATGGTACATTTATATAGCACTTTAAAGGCACCCAAAGTACTTTACAAAACAAAACCTGGAGCCACTTCAACCACTCCAGGATGATGTGACCACAGCCATTCTGTGCCAGTACACTCACCACACCGTAGCTAAGGTGATGAAGTGGCACAAGTGGTAGCATTTGAGGCTGCACACAAGACATTGTTTTCTAATGCCACCTACCCCATCAACAAAACAAATATCGGCATTCCTTCTGGGTGGCTGGTGTGCCATACTTCCGAAGTACTTCCAGACATCTCTACAAACTGTGCCAATGTGCATTAAAGTATTACTTGTAGTTCTGTTGCTGTGTTGCTTTTTACTTCATCTTGGAAGTGACCTGTGTTCCAATCAGCCACAAACCTACAGGATTCTTATTGGACTCTAGAATAAAAACTATTTTGTGGTTTTCTTTTTGAGCAGGTTCTTGTACAACAAGGACCTTCTAAATAATAAACATTCTGTGTCATAAATGGTTTACAATTCATATGCCAATTTCAATAAACAACAAAAGAGTAATAATAATATTCCATGTAAATGGTCTTAGTTTAGATTAAGAAATACATTGTTATTTTGTGTTTTTCAAAGCAACAAAAGTGTTTCTATTTGGGAATGGAAAGAAAACACAAAGCACATTTGGGGAAATGGTTTTGTCTTGGCAGGAATAACATTTGATTTATATAATGCATCAATTGGAAAGGAATTAGCATTGTGGCTGCACCGCTTGTAAAGGTCTATTGACTGTGCATGTGTCAGCCTGAGTTTTCAAAGGCTGGTCTGGGTGCTGGGAGTGTGGCTCTCTTACACTGCTGACTCGGTGAAGTCACACATACACACACACACACACAAACACTTGAAAAGCTTTTCCCCTAAAGGTATGCTACACTCAGAGTTACACAAGATGCTTGCAAGTGCCTCGCTTTGCTATCTCAAAGAGGAGCTCATTTTCCAAAGGATGGTCCTTACAATCAGCAATTGACTATGTTTTATTAAAGATATTTATATTCTGTTACAGGCAGTGGAATGCAGAGAATATTTTGGGAAGAGCATAGTGAGAGTGCTTTGTTTAGTATGCATATCTGCATTGATAAGGTATGTACTTCATTCACAATGTTAAAATATTTCTAGATACGTGAAAATGATAGAAACAGGAATAGAAATGATAATATTTTAGTAGCTGTTATTTCAGTAGAAATTGATCACATACAAAATGTTGATGCAAACAATCTCTGAACAAGGGTGTACATTTGCAGGAACAATGGGAGGTCCCCATTACATTCTCAGTGATGAAGGGGTAGCACTAATTCCAAATTGATAAAAAATTGAGACTAGAGAAAATCATACCGACACTTTAAACTGCTTATTTTAGCTATTCAACATTCAACCTAGCAAGCTGCGGAGAATGGCTTTTAGCACATACAGGTATATTCCTCATTCACAGCTCATTGATGAGTGAGAAATATTCTTTCTTCATTCTGAATATTCCAGAAATGTTTGAATGGGTTCAGATCTGGTGGCTAAGAAGTCTTTGGACCATGGATGATATTAGTAGCTTGCTCCACATGCTCTCTGTGGACTGGGGTCATGTCCCTGTGAAGGACACTGTCTCATAGCTGGAAAAAGGTCTGCATGATGGGGGGAGGGGCGGTGCACAATATCACTGGATAGCAAAGAGGGCTGATCTTGCCTTCTAAGAAAGCTGGGGCCAGCCACTGGGGCATGGTAATATAGCAGAGACTCGGAGACCGTTTACTGCTGAATCCAAGTTCTTCACATTGGTGCCACATACTCATACTCAGTGGTCGAGAACTGTAGTCTTGGTTCTGTTATGAACTGAAGTCTGAGGTAAAGTGTTCACAGTAAGTCTTAAGATGCTTGCTTAACTCCGTAAAAATATTGCAAATTTATTGCTTTTAGAACAAAAACTATTACTTAATTTGTTTAAATAAAGTGTATTTCGCTTTAAAAACAACTGGAAGTTTAAAAGTGGAACCTACAACCATTTTAAGTGGTAATAAATTGAAACCCATATTATAGTTCTAAAAGAGCTGTTCTGAGTTGATTCAGTTAAAAAAATTCATTGACAAGCAACCTGATTGGGTGCTTTTTAATAAGCAACACCTTTGCAATAAGATAAAATACCAAACATTTGTGTTTAGTTTCCCTTTGGGAACAATTAATAGCAAAATGGCAAGAACAGAACTGAATGAGTTAAACTATTATGACACTTAACAAAAAGAATATGTCTTTATGGAAGATACAGTATGTGCAGATATGTCAAACATTGCTTGTCAATAGACATTTGTTATGAAACCAATGAATTTGATACATTACTACAGAAGTAAGCAAGTATCCCAAGACTATGTGAGCACAGTATGTTCCATTATGTATTTATGTCAAATTGAAGTTGCTCCTTGACTGTGCAATACTGGACCAATAGTAATTTTCTGAAACAATTACTACTTGAGTCATTTTATACGGTAATAATACTAGTACATTTTCAAAAATTCAAGGACGTTTCCATAGGTACGTCTTTTCATTTTTTTTTTTTTTAAATGCTCGTGCAGCAGGTTGACATTTGCGAGCAACGTATCTGTCGTGTCACTCTGCTGTTGTGCTTTCTACCTCACATTGTGCACGGATGTCAGTGTTGTTCTGCACGTGCCCGTCCCTCAGAGCTCAGGGCCGATAAAGTATGAACAAGACGAAAAGATGTAAGTCACGCAGGTCTCCATTCATGCCACAATGACACGCAATGAAGCTGCTATGCAGTAATGAGGGCCTTTAGGATACAGGGATGTTATTTTGTTAATTCGTGTTTGTGTCACACCAGTGATGAAGCCATAGCTTTTGAGAGGTTTAACAGTGTGGTCAGTGCTTCTCTTTTTTTAATCCACTACCTTTATTACATTATGAGCATCAGCGAAGTCGTGTGCTGTCAGCAGCGGAAGCTTTTTCTGCTAAATGTAAAGAGAAAGGCCATGTGGACACACAAGTGAGAACAAAAAAAAATAAGTAAATGAAAAGATGAAAGTTCAGAATAAGTCTCTGGAATGACTGTGCAAAAGCATCACTGGTGAGGAGTACTTTGATCAGAAAGCAAGGAAATTTTAGACATAAATGGCTGAATTTTTGCACTCAGTGGGGGGTGGTGGGGTCAGAAAAAGACTTTAGACACTCTACTTTAGACATTCTACTACACACCCCTGTTAATACTTTTTATAACCACTGGAAATTGGCGATGCTCATGAAAGGAAACATCACAGCTTTGCATTACTTCAGTGTTAGTCTGTTGAACTTAGAGTGAAATATGTTTCATATGCACCAAAATCTTATGAAGCTTTGAACCAGTTTGCCTCATATGAAAATATCCTTTCATATTAATCTTTCACATGCCTGCTTCTTATTGCTTTCGTATCTTCTCATTGGCACTATCTCATGCTGAAATGACTGAAATGAACAGTTACTCAGAAAAGCTTCCTTTACATCCCCTCTCCATGGTACCGCCGAGGGCAGCAGAGTGCAAAATGCATTGATGCAGCCTAAAAGCCCACATCCCCAGTGTTGCTAGGAGATGATGACTGGGACAATAACGTCGATATCTCCTAATTGAGTTGAATAGCTTATCATTCCAGGCACTCTTTTCTCAAAGGCCACTCTAGACTTGTTTATTTAAACGTCTTTTCACTACAGCTCTCTTCCTACATTGGATTCTGTGTTTCTCTTTCTTGTTTAGACCAACAGAGAATGATTCATTATATCCAGCACAATGCCAGCAGCTATCAGCTGTGACCCAGAAATCATGTCAATTATTCCTATTGATCTACTTTGACTTCATTCAGACGTACTTTGGGTGGGTGGGTATTATTATGACAATTTGATATTGACATAATTAATGAAAAAAAAATCACATATATACACTCACCGGCCACTTTATTAGGTAAACCTTGCTAGTACCGGGTTGGACCCCCTTTTGCCTTCAGAACTG
>JAODKL010000034.1:3374316-3399184 GCA_026780765.1 Petrocephalus schoutedeni
AATATGGACCAATATCTCTGAGGAATGTTTCCAGTAGCTTGTTGAATCTATGCCACGAAGGATTAAGGCAGTTCTGATGGCAAAAGGGGGTCCAACCCGGTACTAGCAAGGTTTACCTAATAAAGTGGCCAGTGAGTGTAGATGAGAACATCATGACACATTCATAATGCATAATAAATATGGCTAAAATGTCTGTATTTTTTATAAATATTTAAGACCATATTTAGGCTTTAATCTATGTATTCATAGGTTCTTACAGACATGGCATTTATAGAAGGTGTTACCAAAATTTCCGGTCCATAACGTTTTGTCTCCATGCTCCTCGCTGCTGCAAACAGGCTACCATGGATTTCTGTCTGCATTACCAAGATCTGAAGATGCTTGTTCAAAAGATCAGCCACAATGTCTTTCACACTCTGGAGTGACTAGTGACTAGACTTGGGGAAGCAGAGGTGTGAATGCGAAGAAGAAATGCTATTGGTAAAACTACACCTGCCTGTATCAAAGAGTAAAAATGTACAGGCTTTTAGGAAAAGGTGCAAGCTTTTTTGCAGTCCCTCTTTCAGGAATATCTGCTATTTATCCCCCAGCCGAGTTCAGGATCCATCCTATTTCAAAATAAAAACCACTGACGGTAATTATCAAGCATGTTGCTATGGTGAGTATCATCTGGTGGTGTACATCTTATGGTAACCAACGGTAACTGAGGGAAAAGCATGGAATTCTGACTGGACGAGGAAAGCAGTTGCCGGAAAGGCCTGCCGAACCACGCAGCCGGTACTCGAGAGAACGGGAAGGGTAAAGGGCAGAATGAGCAAGTGGTACATTTTGGGGAATATGGAGAATAGAGGTATAAGGCTGTACATTTGTAAGTAATGGAGTGAAGGCCATGCACATCCACTCTCTCATTACCCCATCTGTCCACTTTTTACAAAGAAATATAAAGCACACACTGCCCTCTACTGTTACGTGTCAGAACAACTGAAATCCCCCAATCTCTCTCATATTATTATTATTAGTAGTAGTAGTAGTATCCTTTCAGATTTCACTATCACTAAGGCGGACAGTAATATGTCATTATCCTTGCTGTTTTCTGAGTTCTCAGACCATCGCACATCAAGGAATCGCCTTACATATGCATGCTGCTTAGCAATTACTGCACACAGACCACCTGATGACTGGGATGCAGCTGTTTCTTACCTTAGTATGATGCGTTGATGGTCAAAATCAAATTTTCATATGTCTTTGACCAATTTATCCTGAACAGGGTGCCGGGTTGGCTAATTCCTGGATCCTCAAATCATGGTGCACTTCTGAATCGCTAAGGAATAATCACAGAGTAAGCAAAGCATGTGATGGGCAAAGGAGATGTCACAGGGTGACAGACCGGGAGGACATATGTCCACACACAGCAGAATTATGGCTCGCCATGAACTTCCTTCACGTGGTATTAATTAAGCCCTACATGTCACATCTCTGTCTCAGTAAGACTCTGCAATTAGCAAACTGAGAAATACAGCCCCCCCCCCCCCACCCCCAAATCCACTCAACCAAATGAAATTTTCATGATAATAATATGCACTGCCAGAACTTGACACTTTCATGCTTCCTCAAGAGATCCAGCTGCCCTACACCTGTGGAGAGCAAATGTGCTGGAAAACGGTGCACTTCTACAAGGATGCCTCACATTAGATGGAAGCGGAAACTGTCAGCGACAGCTGAGCTTCCTAAATTTGAGCTTCCTAAAGTTTTATGTACACTTTGAAGAAAGAGAACCATTTTTGTAATCTGTAGCAAAAAATATTAAATATTTATTATATTATGAAATAATATAGGAAATGTTATTTTAGTATAGTAGTGTGTGTGACAGGGAGCAGTGGTCCAGCTAGAACAATTGTTTCAGCGGGAGATGCTTCAGCAAAGAAAAAATATATTAAACCTCATGCTGAATCGGGGTTCCATTGCACAAAAATCACCTGAAAAAGGTCACTAGCTGACATTTAAAGAGAAGCTGTGGAAAGCCCACAAGGTGCCAGGAAACCCTGCTGGTTCCGGGCAGCCTGACCGTCACGTCTGCTTTCTCTGAGAGACCTTCCCCAAGTTAAGTTTGTCATTAACAAATAACCATAACTCTTTGGGGACTGAGTTTCCACCAAATCTGACTGATGGCATATAATCACTGTCCTCCACACATTGTCCCTGTCTCAGCACCATGAAGCCGGGCCTCGTCCCTTGGGGAATCAGCATGTAGTATATGTGACAGAAATTGAAATTGAAGTGAAGACCCCCCACCTTCACTACACGTCTTAATCAATCCAACTTGGGGGAGTGGGCAGCGCTAGTTAAAATAGGTATTCACAAATTTTACAGCCCTTCCAAAGGTTTTGAACATTTCATAATAAACCCAGGAGTATGAAAAATGCTTGTGTCCCAATGGAAGCAAGAGATTCCTCCACCTCTGTAGAGTAATGATGGTGTAGGGTAACCCGTTGGAGAGTAGTTGCCAATCAAGCTAAGTGATGAAATACTGCAAGGAATCCTGTAAGAAATTCTGCACGAAATAAATACTGAGAAATCCGACCTCTGCATTTGGAGACTTACAGTCTTGGACTGTTACAGGTGAGTCTTATAGAATTCCTGAAACTCAACAAGTAGAGCACTGTGCTAGCATAATGTTTCCAGGGATGAGAATGAATCCCCTGTCATATGTCAGCCAGTAAGGACCTGAGATGTTGCTCGAACACTGCTACGGTCTACATATCTGCACACGAGGATGACCCAGAAAACAGCAGCACTGTGTGCAGGGTCACACTGCTGTCGCCAATTGCCTGCTCACCTCTGTGCCAGTGTAGAACATAGGGGGAGACTGTCAGAGCCATCTTGGAAAACTTAGTAACAAGAACGACTCAGGCAACGGGGGGGGGGGGATAAAAAAACAGCTTGGAACCTCAACACTATACTGTGAAAAAAATAAATCCTGATAGGCATCTTTTAATTAGAAGAAGATTCAGTGTTCTCTTCGGACAAATTCAGGACGAGGCAGGTCGGTGGAGTGTTGCGGCCGGAAGCAGCCGTGCAGAAAAGTGGCGGCGATTTGCAGCTTGGAAGCCTGCGGGGCGGCGACTTAATTCCACATCAGAACACAGGCTGTAGCCAAATGACAGCTTCGAGGAGCAGTAAGCCTCTTTGGGTTATGTGTTTATTTATTTATTTTGGGGTTGGGGGCCTCGCCGGACAGAGCGTTGGAGGGAAATGTTAGCGGGGTTCAGCCAAGCGTGCTCCAGATAGTGGGTCACACATGGGGGACTTTGGGGGAAATAACTCAAAGGGAATGTGGAGAGAGGGATCGGGAGCAGCCGGGGTACCCACACGCTCGGAGGAACGCCCTTCGCACAGGCCTGCGCGCCACCGTATGCCCTCTGTCGGCGCACGTGCCTCACCCGGCTCGGAAATCTGGGCGAGCCGCTGGCCCGAAAACAGCATCAATGCTTAAGGTATTCATTCCCGAGCTTTAAGGCCTGACGGATGCCTCACGATGAGCCTGAGGAAAGGGAAAATCTCTGTGTGTCCCGGGGTGTCGCTAACCGTACTGGAGATCCTGTCCAGACTGGCCCCCCGCTCCTCTGTCACTGTAAATCAAGCCTCTCAAGATTTTAAATAGACTGTGACACAATAAATACCCCACCACCACCACCGCCACCGATATCGATTAAATGCTTTATCCTGATAATGAAATGGATAAATCTCTCTTTCTAAAAAGATACGGTATATAATCTAGTAAAGGAGCTACATGCAAGGTCCCGGCGGTGGCTGCAAAAAAGTGCGGCGGAAATTCTGCAAGGAAGGGGTAGGAGGGAACGTGGGTGATGGGGGCAGGCAGAGAGGTAGCAGAGACAGCAGGGGATGGATGCTTGCATTGGCAACCCACAAAGGCTTTAGCAATCTGAGGGCCAGTTACTCACAAAGGCCAGCAAAGCACTCACTGATTCAGACGCAATGCGTAACATTTCAGATGTAATACAGGCACAATGCAGCTTTCAGATATTTATAAAGGCGGCAAGCCCCCAAATGATGAAAATGAAGATTTCAAGTGGTGATTTCAGTTCACTCCCCTGACATTGCGATTCAGAAAGTACTTTAAAACACTGTAAGCCAGGCTGATATGATATGATTACCAAGCCAGTCTTAAATGCACCATCACACAAGCATGGTGACACACAGGTTATAGCAATTTGTGGGGGCTGTAATGGATTATGATTTTAAAAATGACTCCTATAAAGAACATAGAAGGAAGTTGGTGGAAGTTGTTCTGTTGTTATCTCCTAAAGTTCTCAAGCTGCCATGTCATGTGACATGAATCGACTCCTTATAGGGAAAAGGGAGGCGTGGTTAGGGCCACAAGAGACTGATGGCGGTGTTTGATTGGAGCAGCAGTCGCTCACACAGACATGCCCCATGATTCCCAGCTAACAGCATGCCAGATAAACTGTTGCAAACATGCTCACAACAGATAGGAACAAATATGTAAGATTTTAGGGTTTACAAACTTTTTTGACTGTTAAACTTTATTCACATTACCTGCAAAAATATTTTAGCGCATTTACAGTAACTAAATTTTAGTGGAAGCTAACTGGCCCACTAATGGTTTTCAAAGTTAGCGGAAATGCTAATCTGCTAATGAAAAAGTCAGCTTTGCTAATTAGCGGTTAGCACATTAGCGGAACACTGCCCACCACTGATAAATATAAATGATATCAAATAGTAGAAATATATGATACACATTTAGTACACATCACAGAATGTTTATACTTAAAATGCGTGTTGGGCAATCGTATCATAAGTAGACTACCAAGACACATCATCATTTACACCTGTGCCTATCATGCGTCTCCAAGGTGTCCAGCTGACCACTTGTATTCAGATTTTCTTACTGCCCCATGCGCAGTTGTTATAACGTCCTTGTCGGGGACACTTCAGGATGCATTAGCATTTACACCACGAAACATATGTGGTCAAATGCGTCCCAGACCACCTTGGCAAGTAAATTGCATGACCGGATCACAATGGGGTGTTTGTTTACACGTGTATTTAGCACTGTCTACTTGTGATCGGACCACCCAAGACGCATTTTAAAACCAAGTGTAAACAGGGCCGTAAGGATTAAGAACAGCATAATAAACACTAAACAAGCCATTAAGCGGTTCTATTGTCCTGTGTTTTTTTTTCTTACTTTTACACCTTTATTTATCTAACCCCAGACCTTCCCCCCCCACCCCCCCACAGGCAAGCTAATGTTAGGCCCTACCTGCTGTCCGCAATGTGCATTGTTTCCTCTACGCACCATAGGTCATGTGACGACACGCAGGCAGAGGACTGACGCATTTCTGGTAGCCAGTGCCTGGAAATTCGGAGGCGTCCGTGTGGGCAGCTCGCATGCTATGCCAGACCTGCACACCCTCTGCTTTGATCTTATTACCCTTACTTAGTCTAAACTATAGCATGCTCAATCACCCTGCATTATGTAAAGCCATTTATAATGTATAAAATCATATACTTATGCTAATGGTACCGTCTGAATGCCATAGAGAATGTTGCTAATGTATATTAGCAATATCCACTTATTCATCTCATGCATGCCTTTCGAGTAATCGTCCATGTGTTCTGTATGCACACGTGCTTGAGAAAGTCAGGCTGAGCGTGTACTCGTGCAGCTGTTACACAGTGTCTGCCTGCAGTATGAATTCACACGAGCATCGCCCACTAAGACGGGTCTCTTTCACAAACAGAGGGTGGAGATTCTCTCAATCCAGCACCACGCCATGGAAATGTTAATGCCCGGCTGAAAGCAAGATTCCAGTGCAGTGGTTAAAAAAAAATTAAATAAAAAGTGCACTTTTATTTCTGCTGGAATGAGGTGGCAGCTTGCCTGGGTGCGTGTGAATGGGGGGGAGTCGCGTGTTTCCCGCGCGATAACATGATTTATACCATCGAGAGGAGAAGTCCGTATGAATGAGGCTGACCTCTTTCAGCTCTGACAAAAGAGAAGCTTTTACCAGGCAGTGAATGTGTGGACTGAGCCTGCACGCACGGGAGGGGCCTTTCGCACTGGTATCAAAGCGGGGCTGCGAGAATATCTTCAGAGAGTATTTTCAGCAGGGTTTTATCGACAGTTGGGAGTCGGCGTTAACGAACAGGAACAGGCGGACAGCTCACGCCTGGAGTCTCCATCACGGTGTATTCGCTTAAGAAGTCATCCATTTGCGCCCCCTACCCCAAAAGGGGAGGGGTCATTATTACACGGGAGGTGCAGCCTAAACTCCCCAGGTGATTCTTTGTCTGGGTGTCTGCAGCTAAAACGACAGAATGAGCCCACCCCCCCCCCCTCCACCATGACACCCTCCAGAGCGACTCGTGCTCAGAATAACATTTAATGCTTCCTATCCTGATGCAAAGAGAAGTTGTTTTCAAAACACATTTCACGCTTCGCAAGTATTCCAAGGAGCTTTGCATAACCGAAAATAATAATATTAAAAATAATAATAGCACTACTAATAAAAAAAGAGAGAAAAGTCCCATCAACTGAGCTGAGGTCTTAAGGGGCTTATTCCATTTTTTTTCTCCACTTGAGATTTTTGAAAGCATACTTTTTTTGGCAAGACTTTGAAGCACATCAAAAATGTATTTGGGGTGGGGGGGGTGACATTCTTTGAGGCATTATCCCTGGCCTTGGCAGCCCCCCCCCCCCCACCCCCACCCTTTTCTGATGTGATTAATCTCTGCCACGCCCCTGCCTCAGCTCCTCACCCCTGAGCCTTGGACAGAAAAAGGGCAGCAGTGCTGGATCCCTGACAGGGACCACAAAACGGGCTGTCAGTGCTGCAAGGGGGGAGCAAGCGGGGACACTGGCCCCCGGTGCCACCGCAGTAGGGCTCAGCAATGCGTGACACCACCTCTCAACACGCCGTTACACAGCTAAGCAGGTGTATAATGCGGTTATCCTGAGACACTGACACTCCTCAGACTCTCACGCCAAAAGGCAAAGAGACAGGACCTCTTTCTATAAATGGAAGAAATTGCTTTATATTTCACTTTAATCCCATGTATATAGGCTGATCGAAATCTGCCAATTTTTTCTTAAGACTCTGCACACATCATCTTACATGTGCCATACATCCGCATCCAAAGCACCAGCGGATGTGTCAAGAGTAGCTGACTCCCTCCAGCAGATTCACATCCCAGCTGACTAAAACTTCCAGCAAGTGAACAGATCCTAGACCTGTTGCTTTGTGGACGATGAACCCCTTACTGCACCTCCATTCCTGCCCCTGGACAGCTACCCCACTACAGCACAGACAGGGCTTTGTAAACACACATCACCCCCCCACCCTCAGCAGCACCTATTCTCCCATCCATATATCATATTCCTGTCTGCTCAGAGATCTTGTTCACATAGCATGCAATCTACCTCTTTATTTATTTGTTTATTCTCACCATATTTATGCATTTACATACACTATATAGACAAAAGTGTCAGGACACCTGGTCATTACACATGCAGGAACTTTTATGACATCCCATTCTAAATCCATAGGCATCGATATGGAGTTTGTCTCCCCTTTGCAGCTACTGCATACCACCAGCCCCGCTTCTGGGAAGGCTTTCCACCAGAGTGTCTGTTGCAATTTTTGCCCATTCACTGAGGAGAGCATTTGTGATATCAGGCAGGGATGTTGGACGTGAAGGCCTGGCTCACGATCTTCATTCTAGTTCATTCCAGTGGTGGTTGATGGGGTTGAGGTCAGGGCTCTGTACATGTCAAGTTCATCCACACCAAACTCACCCAACCATGTCTTTATGGACCTTGCTTTGTGCACTGGGACACAGTCATCCTGGAACAGAAAAGGGCCTTCCCCAAGTTGTTGCCACAAAGTTAGAAGCATAGAATTGTCCATTTGTCCATGGTATGCTGAAGCATTAAAAGTTTCCTTCACAGGAACTATGGGGCTTAGCCCAGCCCCTGAAAAACAGACTCTACCATTAGCCCTCCTCCTCCAAACCTTATAGTTGGCACAATGCAGTCAGGCAGGTAACATTCTCCTAGCATCCGCCAAACCCCGACTCGTCCATCAGACTGCCAGACAGAGAAGTGTGAATCATCACTCCACAGAACACGTTTCCACTGCTTCAGAGTCCAGTGGTGGCATGCTTTGCACCAGTCCATCCGTAGCTTGGCATTGCACTTGGTGATGCGAGGCTTGCTACTCCGCCATGGAAGCCAATTCCATGAAGCTCCCGGCACACAGTTTTTTTTACTTGGACCACGTTATGTGGTCTGCCACATCATGGCTGAGTTTCTGCTCTCCCTAAACACTTCCATTTTGCAATAATACCGCTTACAGTTAACCAATAATATCTAATATCTGGTAACATCTTCTATGACCGAACTAAGAGATAAAGAATAGGCAGGAACATATAAATACTAATAATGAGGGCTATAGCAGGGACGGGTGCAGGCCATAACAACTGAGTAAAGACTAGGGAGCCCATGTAATGGGGAACAGGTGAGGGTAATTAGGAATAAAAGAGGAGGATACTGGATGGCAAGCAAGAACCCCTGTTGGCCAAAAAGGGAACAGAACAGGTCATTATCAGGTCAGGTCAGGTCAGGCAGCACAGGGCATCAGGATACACCCTGGACAAGACACCAGTCCATCAGAGGACCTAAGTAACCATGTTTACATATGTCTACATATCGTGCATGTACTGCTCACTGAATGCTAGACACCGTGTTGTGATATGTCCCATAAATACGTCACTGTCCTTATAGATATAAGATACCTGTATAAGATTAAGGTCAAGATGACCTTAATGATCCCAGATGAGCGTCCAAATAGTGCAAAACAGTCAAATTCTCAAGATTATAGCAGCAACTTGGTTGTGGCAATAAAAATTCATTATACTGCTCCGTTTTATTCTATTATAGGAACAGTTCTTTTTAGAAAGAAGGTGCATGCAGGGGAAACTTTAAACTACAGGCATCCACAAATAAATGAATTCCTCTGCCTGCGCCTCTCAGCCGCATACGGAGGGCCGGACACAGCGAAACAGTGATAAGATCAAGTTGGAAGTTAATCATTTATATTCTCCTCTTATTAAGTGAGGGAATAAATAAGAAATTATATTTTGTTCATGACAGAGGCTGGATGGATAAAACAAATTAGGGTGATCACTGTTTGTTTCCGTTCTCTCTTCTGTGTGTATGGGGGTTTGTATTTACCACATCATGAGGACCTAATGTCCTAATGTGGGGACATTTTTCAGATGCAAAGATGCAAAAATCTATGAATCCAGTCAAAAAACTAAAAATGCCAAACATCTTGCATTTTGTTTGGTTATTTATGAGTAGGGGTTATGGGTGTCATGCTGGGATTAGGGTTATGCCCATAGAAATGAATGTAGAGTCCCCACAAAGATAGGAGCATAAATGTGTGTGTGTGTGTGTGCGTGTGTGTGTGTGTGCTTAATGCACAACCGAATCAGCAAAATGTCCTGTCAGCTAGCTTTATCTGACGCCTGCATCCCGGATAATTTACATTTCTTTTGCACCATATTAACCTTAGGTCTCCACATGCAGAAAAAAAATCCAACAACGACATAATTTGGCTAAAAACTCTGTCAGATGAAGACGAGCAAAAATCATGTATGCATGTGAGCCTGTGACTTCTGTAATGTCCCTTGGTGGTTTGAGAAGCTTGTGACCTTTCGCAGACAACTGTTCTGGGAAACAGCTCATGAATACTCCCCTCTGACCCATTCCAGAGCAAAGTAATGTTTATGCGGGGAGAGGATCTCATATGAATTCAAAGTACCTCTCTGTACTGCCAGAGCTGCGTATGTTACGGGATGCACAAGGAAAACTTAACAAGGAGGGGCTTTGCTGATGCCATGTTTATGCCATCCATTCTCGCGACCAAAGTGCAGAGACATTTGTCACAGATTATAAGAAAACAGCAGGCTTTTAAGAACATAGCACACGCTACACAGCTGAGAAATGGAATTTGAATTGTGATAAACCCAAAGAAAGATTGCAGACCTGGGATATTACTGTTTCTCTTAGGTCTATTTTTTGTTCTACATAAGAAATAAATATCCGTAGTATCGGCGAATCCGCTTAGTGGGCGAAAACAAACTCATGCAGTGTGTTTTATGGGCTGGATTGTTTTGTGGCATCGCGGCACACACAATTCGTTACGTGGCCTTCCCACAGTAAAATAAATAAATATGTATCAAAGGGGGACGTACACTGCTTCAGTAGGCAATCAATATATATAGACGATGGTGGCTGCAGCCAGAATAAAAATACTCCCAGAGTCGTACAGAGGAAAATACGAGGAGCAAACAAAGTGTGCATTTTACAGCTAATGAACGTCGCACCGAGCCGAATGTAAAGAATGTCACGGAGGCTTTTGTTTGCAGTGCTGTCCGAAGCACTATGGGGTATTGAAAATTGTGAAAAATTAACAAAAGCTTTTTTTTATTGTATTGTTTCCCAACCTGGTCCTTAGGGACCCCCAGTCAGTTCACATTTTTTCCACCCTCCCAGCTCTCACCCAGACATTCCATGTTTTTGCCCGGGAGCTGGGAGGGAGCAAAAACGTGGACTGTCTGGCGGTCCCTGAGGACCAGGTTGGGAAACACTGCTTTATAACAGTAATTTGATATAGACATGCAGGCCATTAAAGATGCGATTTATCAGTTTACTGATGTCTAAGCAGAGCCAGATAAAATGTATGAAAATGTCCATATTTGTCCAAAAATGTCACGCCTTGAAAAGATGATATACCAAAAAGAAGATTTACAGTAAAATGATTTATTTGTTGCACAGTATGTAATATGTGTCTGTATCATATTGCATCATTCAAGCAATATTTATAACTAACGGTAATCTAAAGTCTGGCATTTGGTAGCGACTTTTTGGTAGAAATTCCTAGGAAAATACACTTTATTTCTTTAACATGATAATAAGTTTCACTGGGAATTATTCTCCTATTCAGCATAAGCTAGCGGCTACTCCAGACCTTCTTTTCCTGCATAATAATAGTAATTTTTAACTTAATGTTTTTTTCTTTTTTAATCATGTGGCTATAGGCTGTCCCTGCGATATGTTGGCGCCCCATCCTAGGTTGTTCCCTGCCTTGCGACCATAGCGTCTGGGATAGGCTCTGGACCCCCCACAACCCTAAACAGAACAAGTGGGTATGGAAATGTATGTATGGATGGATGGGCTATTGTACTGCTCATTGTCAAACATACAGAAGCAAAGAGATGGCTTTGACTGAAATAACAGCAAGCAATATCTCAGCTACATGAGTGTCCGTGAAATTGTGTATATTTTGCACAAGGCTTTGTGAAGGGGGGGATCGCGGTTTGGGAGAGAAGCAACAGTGCACAGGTCAACAGAACCTGCCAGAATAAAATGCACCATAGACCCCAGTGTACAAATACATATACGCCTATTTCCAACAAGGGATTTGAAGGTTTGCCGGCGGGATGCCTGACTCTGCTGATGCAGGAGAGGCGATCAACAGTGTCTTAGGGGAGACGCCAAAATCTCTCCAGGTCAGAGCAACCTGACAGACATACCGAGAGGGACAAATCAATTTTTACAGCAGTTTTTTTATGGCATAGTATTGATTGCACTGAGTTAAAAACTAAAAAAGATAAACTGGATGTCATGCACAACTATATAATATATAACATCTGGGTGATTATATAATAATATATAATATATATTTTCGGGCAATACAGAGGAGTGGTAGTAATAAATTATATAAATATTATGCAATGATGTTCTTGTGGGAATTATATAGCTGCTAAGGAGCAATATACATCTGTAACATTTAAATTTTGATTAAGAGAGAAAACTACAAGAAAAAGTAATCATATAGCCATGATAGTGACAATAAGATCAGTTTAAAACCAGTAGTGGAGCCAGAAATCATAACGTGGGTGGGTCAGCAGAAACTCAGCCGGGCCGTTCCCATAACAATTCACTTGGTGGCAAAATCACACTACAGACTCAACTACATGTATTTTTTATCAGCTTTTAAATGACCTGTTGCATTACTAAGACCAAAGGAACAAAGAGAACGAAAAATATACTTCCCTCTCTAACTATGCACACAAATACCTGTCAGTTGCCTTGGTGCAGAAGATCAATTGGGCCTGAGTTCCTTCTGGGTGGGCCTGGACACCTGAGCCTGTCCATGTGGTACAGTGGTTAGTGCTGTTGTCTCACACCTGTGGGACCAGGGTTCAAGTCTCTGCCCAGGTACGCAATGATCTGGAGGCCACTTTTGTGCATTTCTTTTTTCTGTCACATAGATTTTGAACCACTTACAGATTGAGAGATTCTTCTCAAACCGCCCAGAAAAATGTGTTGTTCCTGGAAACACCGCAGAACACTGTTATAGGAGGCTTACTGGCGCTTTTGCTGGGAGCCTCAACTCTAAAAGGTCTCTTGGCACCCAGACAATGTTACATTCAGCCATTGACAACACTCGTCATGAGCATCCATTACAGATAACTGCTCATCGAATGCAGGGTTGTGCCGAGCCTGGAACCAATCCCAGGAAGCAAAGGTGGCCCCAGTCAGGATGCCAGCCCAGAAAGCCACAACAGAGACTATTGCAAATAAAGGGCAATTTAGATACACCAGTTCACGAAAACTGCATGTCTTCAGTGTGGGGGAGGAATTGGAGGACCCAGAGGAAACCCACACATGCACACATACACGTTTGTAGTATGCATTTAAAAGTTTGTAGGGACCGTCCATTCTTCTCTATGGGCAGAACCCTAATCCCAGCAGTGACAACCTTAACCCCTACTGTGTGGAGCATGGACGAACTTACGAATAGTGCAAAACAGACAAATGATATATTATGAACATGCAGAAAAATGTAGTATATATAGAAAAATATAGGCTTTTGACTTCTTGTTTTTTGATTGCAGTCACAGATTTTTATAACCTGAGTTTCTCCTTGTGGGGACCAAAAAGTTAGTTAAAATGACAGGTTTTTATCACATTGTGGGGCACATATATACATAACCCACATGCACACAGAATCAGGGAAGAAATCTAAGCCACAATCGTAGAGGTCCGCGCTGATGCTGCTACCCACTGAGCCAGCATGCTGCTCTGAGCCGTGTTTTTCTGAAAGCCCTAATAAATCCGACACTAGGGAAAAAAGCTTCTCTCTCACGGCTCACTTCTCCATTTGTGGTGGGCAAAATGGCATTAGCCCTCCTGGTAATCGTGTATGAAACACAGATTATGGAGAAGCATGATCCTTTATGGTGATTACAGGAATGATATTCCCCTGGTGCTGTGTGCTGTTACATTTGGAGGCTGAAGCTAATTCCAGGCCCTCGGCGAATCGGAAACGGCATTTATCGGCTGGCAGAATAACAATAATAAACAAAAAACATATCTGAGATTTTCCGAATAAACGCTGTGGAAACGCCATCTCCAAGCAGCTATGAAATCTGCTTTATCGGAATGCTCCGTCGCATTCCAGGCGGTGCCGAACGCGACATCAAAATGCATCGTAATTAGAAGATGGAGGCCTACAGATGGCCCTGATGAGTGGGAGAGAGCAGCGGCCCGCCAGGCTGGGCTACAGGGCCAGATTGAACCTCCACATTGCACAACGTTCTGCTGGTCTACCGGAGCTGAAACAATTCCATTTTGTCAAGCATGTGTTCCAAGAAAAATCATGCTGATGAATTAACGAGCAGTAAGAAACATACAAGCGAGAGGAGGCCAGTCGCCCATCGAGCTCGTTTGGGGGAGCAATAGCGGGCTCCAAGATATAAGAGCACATTATTAGAGGCACTCATGGGTGCCTTTCCTCTGGTTCACTCTCCATCTCCCTTTTTACAGTATGTCATGTTAGGGTGATCATTTACTAATTACTTTGAATCGCTTCTGTTGTTCTCATGCCTCAGTGGCGGTGAGTGGTCTATTGGACTAAGTCTCTGTGCCTGTGATCTGAAGACTGCCAGCTTGAGCCCTGGCCTTCCAAGAAGACCCTTAGCCTCCAGCTCCGGGGGTGTCATATGTGACCCCCAGGCTATGGAGCGCAAGATGGACCAAACAAAGTGAAGAATTTCAGTGCAATTGTTGTACATCCCCAAATGGCAAAAAAAGGGTTTGACTTTGACAAAGAGTTGGCCATGAATGGAATATACTTTTTATGGCAATGTCATGGCCAAAGACAAGCATCTATAAGATTACTGTGCTGCAAAACAGTAACTGCAGAGCAGTGCTAGAGAGAGATGAGTGTCCGACATTAGCAGCTAAATTATCCATTATCTGTGCTTAGAAGGGCACATTATCTACAATATCCAGTATACCTACCGTGTAAAGGCAAGCATGGCATTGGAATTAGGGCTTCAAACATTAGATGAGAGTATTAGTAGTGCTGGCTGAAATTTTGCAAACATAAGATGCAGTCTCTTCTGTAAGTGATTCAGCTTGTAATATTGCATAGACTCCACTACTTATAGGAAATAACATGAACTACCCAAAACACATCCTTGTACATTTATTTGCTTTAATTTTGAAGGCCACTGCATTTGATTATGCCTCTATGTGTGACATTAAGATCAGCCAATTGATGATGGAATCAGTGGCTGAGAAGGAACAGAATAATGCTCCCTTGGTATAACAGCATTATAGAGCTGAGGAAGAGGGAGACATACAGACTGTACTATTTGCAGAAAATGACACACCAAATTGGTGGACGGGAATGGGGTCTCGATGTGGTCCAGAGCAGAAACTCATTCTGTTACTGCATCATGTGCACTTCCTCCAAGCACAATCACCCGGATGTTATTATGATGTGCTTTTAATATATAACTCAAATTACATGTAGATTAGAACATCATATATGCAAAAATCTTTTGCGCTCACTTCGTAATAGTACAACTATCTTACATGTCTCTCTAAGAAAAAAATGTCACCTGCTTTCTTGGCTCATTGGTTGTGCCGGAGGTTCGAAAAGTCCTGAGTTTAGCTGGTGCGACTGGTGAAATGGCACAACACATTAGCTGATTCGGAAGCCAGCTGAGAATCATTATGGCCTCTCAGAAACATGATTATCTTTTGCAGCAATTATGTGCATCTGAACATATAGTCCTGCACCCCTGCAGTCTGCATTAACTTACTTATACTTAATGAAGAGGTTTTCAGTATCAATTAAATTAATATTTCGATGAAGTGTCAGAAGTGTCCATGCTGAAATTTCAGCCAAAGCACTTAAGCAGGACACTCAGCCAGAATGCTTGAGAGAGCTTTCATACCTACTTTACCTTCACATGACTTCCTCTTATAATGCCATAGCAGCAGGAAAAAAAAACAGGAAGCCTTCTTGGGGTCGGTATTGTACTTGTCATCTCTGGCTGACTGATAGCATCTGACTGAGAGGATACAGTACAGCGGGGAATGTATAATCAGACATAGGACAACTTGGGGGTAACCAAGGAAATCCCAGGATTGGAGGCCTTGAACAGATTAAGTTTAAAAAAAATGCTGAACAAAACAAAGGTAAGCTCCTGGCAGTCCAAGATCCTGAAATACTGAAAAGACAAGAGATGCTAAAATAGAATACACCGTACTATACCAGCCAGACCCATCTTTGGCAATATAAAATGGAAAAAGCTGTGGTTAGAGAGCAGTCTTCTGCTGGATTGTTATATCACGTCTCCACATGGACTGCCCTCGCCTTTGGCCCTGTGCAGTAGGTGACTGGGCGGGGGAATGTGCATGTAGGATAGCTCCCTGCTGCAATCCTGGTCTTAGCAGAGGTCTTCAGATCAAATGGATGTTCTTCTGCCCACACAGGCCCCACCCACCACCAATTCACATCAGCTATCATACTTTTTTTATTAGCTTTAAAATGTTGCAAAAGCAATATTGTAGTGAGCAGAAATAAAGTCATATTTTTTCTCCCCCAGACCACTGCCAGTCCTAAGTAGCCCATAAAGCTGAAGGCCTCGTAAAGTAACAGGCTTTTAGAAACACATTGACCTTCCCAGAAAAGATGCGAAGAGCACTGATCTAGAATAGCCCACACGATAACTTGTTAATAGCCTAACCCAACATTTTTCATTTTTGAGCAAGATTAGGTCCTCTCTCCATAGCTGGTAGTTTATACATAATGCAGGCTTACATCCAAATGCGAGGCCTGAAGACAGGTGTTGAGTGCAGTGGTGCGTGGAGGGTTATTTCTGAGCACGGCACAGTGAGGGGGATCTTAATCATCTTGCTTCGGATGCTCCTGCCTCCCAGAGGTTCAATTATGCCCCATCAGGCCGACACCAGGGCCCTGCGTCAGGACAGGCATTCCAGATGTCTGCCCTAGCCTCAGCCTGTAGATCTCCTACCCCAGCACACAACGAACGGCCCAGTAAACACACAGCGCTGGGAATGGAGCGGAACAAGACAAGCAGGTGTTCGGACAAGATTCCCCCACCCCGCCCTACCACCGTCGAGGCATCGGATGGATGTGAAAATCCATCAGAACATTAGGTAAAGGGAAACATTCCATGCGTCTCCTCGCAATTTACATGCAGGGCCTTGAACAGGGCGATATGTTTGCGATAGTTTCCCCAATTTCTGAGGCCCCCAAAATCACCCCCAAAAACAACAGGCGAGTGAGACCAAAGTGGGGCTTGTCGCTACAGACGTTTTTCCCCTTACTGTGCAGTCACAATACTACAGAGGACCACATTCTCTTTGAAGACCTGCACCTCCAGTCCAAATGTCCCTTTGTTCATCTGGCATGAATAATCTAGCTATACTGACATCTTTGTAAGATTTAGCAAAGGTTGCATAAATGGGCCAGTTAGCTGGGGAATTTATAGTGGTTTTCTGTGTGCCAGTGTGTTTGTCGTCATCAATATGCCAACTTGCTTATTCTCGCTACATCCAATTGACTGCACCTCTGTGACAGCCTGGGACATGGGGGACGGGGTACAGCCTTTCTCTGTCTCTGTAAGGATCCTCCCAGCTGGCCAGCTGGCACATGCCACATGCCTGAGCTGATGTTTGAAGGCTGGTTTCCATATCCATCAAGTGTCCGGCACTCCTCGAGAAAATGGTGAGGAGGACAGCGGGGGGGGTGGGAAGCGAGTGGGGGCTTGACAGGTAGCTGCTTTTGGGAGGTGGGGAGATGCAGCAAAACCAGCAGGTGCAGCTGAACAAGGCTACGAAGGCAGAGCAAACTGTGGCAGAAAAAAACGCAGCAAAAAGAGACACCCCTTACCGGCAGCACCAGGTCCCATGTGGGGAACATAAAATGGAAATTAATCAAAGGTATGGTGGTCCTCATGGGAGGAAGGAGGGGGTCGGGGTCCCTGATGGCAGCTCCAACAGGAGACCCACAAAGTAGCAGTAAGCATTTCATCCCTCCCCAGGGAACCCGTGTTTGAACCTGTCAGTACAAGTTAGAGAACTTTATAAAAGCCTGGGTATTGTCTGATGTCTGTCCTCCCGAATTTCATTTAATTGGGCGAACTTTAGGTCGGTCTCGCAAGAATGTTCCACAAATCCCACCCGATTATTCATAAAGAATTAAATCAAATTAGGTGTAATAGGTTTAATGGGGTTTAATAAATTGTAACTGGACGATTTAAATTGCATTAGATATAAAGAAACTTGAGAAGGACCAAAGAGACTGAGCTGGAAAAAAAAAAAAACTCATCTGATTCAACACACGGTGTAAACCACATGGTATTTAAGCAGGTGCCACAATACATTCACATCTGAAGGATTAAATCAGGGTCCAGCTCATTTGCTGAAGAGCTTTATGTCTTCCATGTGTTTAAATTGTTGTTACTGGCCCCTAAGTACAACTACAGGCCGAAAGGCATACCACTCAATTTACAATCAACAACTCCATCTCTGGCATGACTGCAGAAGAAGACAGATGGACAAAGGCATGCATTAAATAGCCAGTTATACCAGCAGTCGTACATTTTTTAAATTACGTATGTCATAATACTCCTAGGAGAGTGGAAAACTGATATGAAGTGAATGAATAATACCCTTTGGTTTAAAGTAAAAGGCGAAAGGTGTAGCAACATAAAGACATCAAATGGGAGTTCATAATGGATTTGACTGGATGGGCAAATGTTTAATAAAATGTAAGGGTATTTTGTGAATTTAATGCCGACAGTAGAGGTAAGGTTATACCCTCTAAATAGCCCCTAAATTTACCTCAGAAATCAGAAGTTTTAAAAAGGTATACAAGCATTCAGCCGCAGACACACAAAGAAAGCATGCATGGGGCCTAGGTGTATTCTGAAAACTCCCATAACATATGAGCTAATAGAATTGTATTGATATCGCTGTTAAGTTTTTATGTACACTGCTATCCACAAAACGTTTCAGCTGGCTCTTTAATTAATGCATGAGTAGTTTGCTCAAAATTCCTATGAGATTTACTTTTTCGAAAATTATTAAGGGAGGATAATTAAGGTAACAGAGGTAACAGAAAAAGACGCCCAAAAAATGGTGCCCCTGAATATGAATACATACACTATACGGACTAAAGTATCTGGACACCTGGCCATTACACCTGCAGGAACTTTTATGACATCCCAATCCATAGGCATCAATAGGGAGTGGTTCACTATAACAGCTGCCACTCTTCTGGGAAGGCCTTCCACGTGATATGTGATATAATTTCTATCCACTCTGACTTCTTTTGGTCTAATCACTGTCTTAAATGTCATTAGAACCCTATATCATACATGTTTTTCCTGGCCAGAATTTTAAAACCAGTTAAACATCTTCACTGATGTCCCCTGTATTAATTTAACATGGTCATTTGGGGCATTTCCTTTAAAGGGTTACCATCTATCCATATTTTCAAAGACTGAAAGGTGTAATCTAGTCTACATGTGCAAGCATCAAAAATCTCCAGCATTGACATGTCGCTAGATGTTACCAGTCCACTGTGAATTGTAGGTCCCTGATTCAGTGGGAAGACCTCAATAATTATATGCTTCTGGGAGAATTTTGTATCTGACAAGCATCTTACTCCAGTCAGAAACACAAAAAAGAAAAAGACTGTAGCTCACAATATGTTTCATCACCGTGCTGTGATGGAATCTTAGGAACTCGGGGAGAGAGAATAAAAGATAAAAATGAAAGGCCCCCTAAAATGGAACCGTCCCGACATAGGACTCCATGCTGTTACATTAGACACAAGAAATCTCTCCGCAGCAGACGTCGTCTGATATGGGAAGAGCATCCAGAGACAAACTCGTGTGTTCGGGACGTTCATCTGACAGAGCAGTCTGCTCTTTAATGAATACTATATTTCACAGCAGGGGGGATGAATCTCTTAGCACGCTGCATCCTTCCATAGCAATACCAAACTTGCCCAGCTTTCATTACACCAATCATTAGAGACCTCATTCGTGCAGAACTGGAAAAAGATTCACATTTCACTTGATTTACTGCTAAGGGTTGTCCATTACAACCGGTGAGTGGATGTTTTCTCTCTTATTAGCAATAACACAAACCCCCCACCACCACCACCAACACCTCTACCTTCATTTTACTGTCCTAACACTTCAAACTACACATTTACACAAGAAAATACCATTATTGTGTTAACCAATTATTCTATATTTATATACAGTATATATGTATTCTATATATATGTATGTATTCTGTATATATATTTGTACTGCAACATTATTTGTGCCCCCTCAAGTAAAGTGTCACCAGTAATTGCAATGCATTTTGTCATCCCCATGAAGGTTTTCTTAGGTTTTACTACTGGAAGCAGGCAGTTTTTGTCAGGAGTTTATTTGAATTCAAAATTATACAGGAACTTCCTCAGCAGTGGAGCTTGTGAGCGAATGTTTGGCTTTTGCGAATTCAATGATATGCATTGCCAATAGATTCTTCAAGCAACTGAAGCATCATTCTTACACCTAGACCAGCTAAAGTCAAATAGGCTATATTTCCCAGCACTAGACACCGGGGGCACTCAATTCAGATAGTGGCGACATGATCTGGCGCAAACTGTGAAACAGATCATGAGCTATTTATGTGCAAAATCCAAGTGAAACTGAAAAGGAACAGCAAGGTTTGTAAGAAGTGACCTGCAGAATATATGCATTACCACTGAGGAATACATCAGAAACTGGTTTTAGGTGCTGGAACTATTCAATAGAGAACCTGAGGAAGCAAGCATGGAATTCTGGGAAACCATCAAAGGGGAATCAGAAAAAAGGAAGTCCAAAATGAAAGAGTCGAAGAATGACAGAAGGCCCGGTGGAAAATGCAAAAAAGAGAGAATCAGAAAATCAGGAAAGATAATGATCTTGTGAAATAGCTGAATCACAAATTAATGAAAGCTTCCTGGAACGACAAAGACCAACATTGCAAAACATCACAAAGAAAGAAAAACCAAGGCAAACAAGGACTGTTTTTCTGAAGAAAGAAGGTCCAGCCTCAAGTGGGTATTCTAAAGCACACCAGCAGGCAAACGATGCCTCTCAGCGCCATGATCACACAAAGATAAGATCATTACAACGATTACACTGAAGATGCCAATAGAGGTGATATCAACCACAGATAAAAGCACATTTAAAGAAGTTAGACAGACGTAAGAACCTTTGGAAATGAGAGGAGTTTTCAGATTATCCTGAGATCACTGCCAAGAATACATAATAGAGATAGGTGGTGTTCTACATGAGACATTGCAGTGAGTTGAAATAAAACTGTTGAATTATGCCAACAAATTTGGAAAACTGATCAATAGCCTGCAGATTGAAAATGATTAGTTTATACAGAGTAGTACCGGTCCTAGCCGATGTGGTGGCCTTGGCAAACATCACCGCCTGCTCCCCTGATGGAGACAAAGTGACATTGGCTGGCATGCCGATGACCCCTCAGAAGTTGGTGCCTGGTGACCTGGCTCTGGTATACAGGAGACTTGAAAGAGCATGAAAAAAATTTTCCTAAGTTACATTCAATGTCATTGAATGCAGGTCAGAGCCCCACAAAGAACGAGAACTGCCAGAAGTATCAGCTGGCTCTCGAAAGACAGACAACGCAAAATAAACGAACAAGATATCAGACTGAGGGATACATGTGCTGTATTGATTATAAGAAAACCTTTTATTGTCTTGACCATGTAGAATTCTGGAATGTTCTCACAAGGACGGTTAACCGGGGCTTCTCATTTATCTTACGAAAAATGCCTACACTGGACAAGTACCTACAGTCAGGAAAGAATGGAGAAACTTCAAAAGGTTGCATACAATCACCGTACCTGACTAGAACATGTGGATTCTTGGTGGAATCACGTCTGAACCTTCGCTTGGTGCACGACTGACCATAACTTATTTAGCAAATTATGACAAGATACAGGAAAATTCAACCAGGTGGAGGGATTCAATAATTAAAACAATGAGCAAGTATGCCTGAAGAACCAGACGGAATACTGAAGAAGACAAGCAGAATACTATCAATACAGTCACCAGAGTAAGCAACTGGAAGGTCGATGGAAAATGATGATACCGGGAATATTCAGAAATCATATTGTTTGTTAGTTAATAGTTAATAGCACAACGGGAATAGCAGTCTCCTACCTGTCCTATCCAGTAACATGCCACAGCAGACAATGCACAGTCCATCAGGGCCATCTTTAAAGCCCTTTATCTGGGTTGTAAGTGTATGTTTGCTCATAACAAAACGACCAGAATTAAACATAAAAACAAAACAAAAGCTAACAGGTACTTTTTTCTGTTCTCCAACAAGTTACTGACATCTTGCCGTTTACCAGGGGCGGATCTAGAACAATATTCACAGGGTGGCAAGAGGAGGGCAGGAGGGGTGGCACCTTATGGCAGAAGTATATGTGCTGAATGCCAAGCGGGGTGGCAAGGCTTTTTTTTAGGGTGGCAGTTGCCACCCCGGTAGATCCGCCTCGGCACCTCGGCATCTCGGCCACTCCACGTGTTGGTGAGATTTCACAGCCAGCGCACTGTATCAATTTAATTAGTTTAAAAAGACAATGAGGTATTGATTGGCCATTAGAAGTGTGTTAGTGGTCAAGTCAATAATTTCATTTTGAGTGTCTTAGGTGGTTGCCCCAAATGCTGGGGTGATTTTGGGAGAGGTTCTGACACATGTTTACAGAAATATCATAGCCTTACACCAAGGAGAAGATCATTTAAACATCATTTTCTTTGACTGCCTAAGATTTTTACACAGAACTGTATAACAACATCGCGTTGCTGTGTAGCCGTCAATATCTTCAAGGCATCTCAAACACCAGCGCTACATTCAGACTGCCTCGCTTGAGGAGTCACAGTCATACCCCTCATAAATTGTTTATTAATACCCAGGGGAAATTGTTTTATGTGCTGGGTTACAAATGCTAAGCACAATAAAGAAAAATGCCTCTTGCTATATACAGGAAAGACTCTCAAAGGAGTTAGAGGTTAATTCATACAGTTTATATTAAAGCTTTATAAATAACATGTTAATTATCGAAGAATCGGGAACATAAATTATTTTAATTAATGGTTTACTACTTTATTAATGTAAGAACTGTTTAGGGAACAGAAAATTCCTATATTAACAAAATGATTTTACCTGTAGTAAAATTGCTTTATCCTGGGTTTATTAAAGAATATATCGGTGACATTGGATAAATTACTTTTCCAGTAATATGAACAGAAAGTAAGGACAGTTATTTTTCATCCTGTGTTTCGCAAGGACTCCTGTCCTTAAAAATGTGTCGGCTTTCGTCTTTCAGTTTTCCTTCCAAATTACAGGATTCCAGCAAATCCAGAAGGGGGCTGTGTTCTTGATAGTGTGACACCCTGGCAGCCATTCCAGACAGTGAAACAGTCTGTCTTCAGCTTAGCCGAAACTAAGTGCATTCAGTCCTTAATGCGTCATGTTGTCAGTAAAGATCCGACATCCATAGCACTCAGCTAATGCACCAACGCAACATCTAGCACTAAAAACGTTACAATTAGCAGCCTTGTGCTGCCTTCCGTTCATTTTCTTTGGCTAGTCCCTGCTGTTATCCCTTACAATTTGCAGAGAGAAAAAAACTAAGGAAAAGAAGACTCGGATGTCAGGAAAGCAGTGTTTACAGGCCTTGGGGTCAGACTCACCCAAGCACCTGTCAAAATAGTTTGCCGGCCGTCTTCACCTGCTGTCTGAGCACGACTAAACACAAGGTACAAACACCAATATTCTTGACATAACAGAACCTAAAGCGAAGAACAGTGAACAAACATCTGAACAAAGAGGTGTGCAGAGAAGACAGGGAGTTACTCCAGCCTCCTCACCACAGAGTTAAGCTGCAAAAAGAACAAAAAATACAGGCTGGAAGTGTGGCTGCAGTTACAGCACAAGGCAGTTTAGGACATACCAAGACATATTCTGCATTAGATTAAAAGAACAGTATCACACCTGTGCAAATGGTTATGAACGTTTAATGTACTGTTTGCTTCAAATTTATAGCAAAACATCATAAAGAAGCTGCAATAGTTTTTCCGAACGTTTCGCATTGCCCTGGCAAAGCTATAGATTGTACAAACCACTTGTCTCCTCAGTTCAGTCTGAAAACAAATGGTGAAGTCGTCTCAGCTACAGTCCCCATGTTTCTCATTTTAACCCCTATCCCGTGTTTGGGGTCAGTCTGACCCCAGAGCATCATTAAACGGTAGGGAAATTTCACATGGGGAAATTATCACGGGAAAAGGGTTAAACCCAGAATGGAGGTGAATTTGTTCTCGTTTGATATGCAGCATAGGGAGTAACCACCTCCTTCATGGTTAGCCTTTTTTTATATAAAGCACTTTAAAA
This sequence comes from Petrocephalus schoutedeni, assembly GCA_026780765.1. Taxonomy (NCBI): domain Eukaryota; kingdom Metazoa; phylum Chordata; class Actinopteri; order Osteoglossiformes; family Mormyridae; genus Petrocephalus; species Petrocephalus schoutedeni. The sequence goes on from JAODKL010000034.1 coordinate 3,398,228, forward strand.
AAATAGGAGACGAAAAAGGAGATGGTGGTGAATAGATCTTTTAATCTTGTTTTAGGATGACACACTCTGCCCTCAAAGAAGGTTCAGGAGACATGGAAGAAGTGAATGTGTTTCACATAAACTGATATCTGCTGTGCTCTTGGGCATTCCACCTTTTTAAGGAATATTTACTGCACTATTTCTGTTGATTAATATTGATTGACTGATTAATATTAATATTGGTTAATTAAACAGTTGTTATAATCACGAATGGTTATAGTGCACATATATGTATAGCCTGCATGCAACAATGCAAAGAAAAACTGAACTTATTGAACACGAGAAAAGACATCAGTCTCCAAGACTCCCAAACCACCAGGCGTGTTCCAAACATTGGCCCCGGCAGACACAGTCTACGCCTCTTTCCATCTCCTCCACTCCTAAACAAATCTCTTCACAGCCTTTCCTCTCAGTCTTGCTTAACCACTTAGGCCTACCTTGGTTTTGGTTCATATTAAACCTCCGTTTCAGACCTGCGGTGGGGGGGGGGGTGCTCTAAGAAGCAGGATTTCTCAGTTAAGCTGGGTTAATTTAAAGCGAGAAGTCATGACTGTCCAATAGGAGTTTAGGTAAGGAGCATTCTTATTGGACAATCAAGACTTCTAGCTTAAGTTAACTGAGGACCCCCCCCTCCAAAATACGTTAATGGAAAAACTAAATGTTTAATGTAAATATGCACAGTGACAATGTAGTCTGCCTCTAATAGTCTATCAATAAATGTATTAACGAAGATGAATTAGATGCCCACACCAAGCACACTGCTCTGCCGCTGGCCCACAGCTTCCAGCCGGGTCTTTGAGCCTCACACTTCCGCAGTACCTGCCTATGCAGCTCTTATCTGCTTCTGCCCTTTCTGTCAACCTTCCCCCCACCTTCACATCTACTGCCGAGCCCCCCCCCCACCCCCCCCCCATCCAG
>JAODKL010000034.1:3399284-3410144 GCA_026780765.1 Petrocephalus schoutedeni
GTCAACCTTCCCCCCCCCTTCACATCTCCTGCCGAGCCCCCCCCCCCCCCCCCCCCCATCCAGGAAGCTGCTAGCCGGACAAAGGCCCCCCTCTGTATCTGCAGGACATCATCCCTGACCTCCCCCCCATTCATTGTGCCATTATCTACATGTTCTTCTCCTGCTGCCTTCAAGAGGATACTCATTGAACCCTTCATAACTTTGCTGATTTTACAAGATCACCCTCTATTACATTTATCTGACCATTGAACATGTGCTGTTTAACTAAATCTCATCATTTCACAGACCAGCTTGGCCTCACATAACCTTGCCTATTTTACAAGAAACCCTTTATTGCTTTATGGTACCCTTGACTATATATTACACCTATATATTACACTGACGCTCGCCCTTTGTATAGGAACTTGACCTCAGTCACCATACTTTTAAGGCTAATTAATGCAGAGACAGCTCAGCACCGTGCTTTATCCTGCCTGACCCAAGCCTCTTTATATGCCAGCCAAATATTCAACGCTTAAGCATCCATTTGCTGGGGTGTCAGCTTCGCTATCTACCTGCAATTCGGCGCGCCACCATCGACCGCACCAGCGCTATTTCAGTGTGTATACTGTCAAAGGACTTCCAGGTTCTTCCAAAATGCCCACTTTTTATTTCCCGCTTCTGGCTTCCGGTGCAGGTGATCAGACACCTTGACTACTGGAAAACCCAGCTAGTTGTATGCATGCGTGCACTCTGGGTAATAAAGAGTGTCCTAGTGTAAAGCTAACCTAAATTAAACTTTTGATTTAGTGTTTCTTCTATCAATTAGCAGCATTTTCTTTTAATGGATGGATGGATGGATGATGGATGGATGTTGTACTGGAAGTTCTCGTACATTCTTCCCACATATTTCCTCTGGGATCTCCTTCTCCAGTCTAAAAACATGTGGACTGGCACCCTCTACATGGTGTTCTTCAAGCGTATGCTATGTGCTTGTTATCTATTCTCCAAAGTCACTGTGACCCCGTCCTAGCAAAGCAGTTACAGTGAATGGATGGATGGATCTAACTGCTTAGTGCTCATGCTGTTGCTCATGTGTGTTGGTTGTACCCCAGTCTTGTGCCCCATGCTGCCTGGATAAGTGATCGGGAGATGGCTGGTTTGCTGGCTGGATGGATTGATGGATAGATGAATGGATGGATAGATGAATACTGCAAGGAAATTGCAGTGAATCAGGTTGGAGTCCCCTGGTTCTTGGTTCTATCTGGTAGTCAGGTGTAAAAAGCGTTTGGCTGATACAAAGTGATCCTGCACTTTACGGGTGCCCAACTGCACCTCCAGAGAAAAACCTCCCTACAGTAAAAATCTACATTCTTAAACGACCGTCTCTCATGATGACACCAGCAGCATAATCACCAAACATAAAATAGCCAATGAAAATGTCAAGTTCATTGGCAACCCTTAGTGCAGGCACTGCTTATACGGTACTGCAGCTATTTTCATTTATGAAACCAAAACCACTGAGCAGCATCAGCTAGTGGTTATTTTAATGCACCCCACATCTACATATTTTATGGTCAGTCGTTATTGCGTGTCATGAAAGACCAACAGTAGACCAACTGAAGAATTCCGCAGCTCTATGTCGCCCCCTGTTGTCAAAATTGCTGCAGTCAGGTGTTGCCATCTAACAGAGGTTAGATATGGTACTGATGTTAATGTACAGCTAGCTGCATCCTTAGTGACAGTCACAACTGATTCTCCTTTCTATGAGGCAGACAATCTGAAACCACTCGAAATGTTATAAACAGGCTTTTCCTGAAAGCCTATTTTGCAGATATAATTCACAACAACCAAATTATTAGTTTCTCACTGCAAATGAACCTTAATCGGAATCGCGTTTCGGCATGGATACTCTGTGTGAGCAGTGCACTGCACACAGAACGCTGTCCGTGCGGGCCGAGGGCACTGAGCTGCCTGCGTCAGCTTGCTGCATCCTGTCTTTCATGCGCAGTGAACCTCATCTCAGGGGAAAGCATGTCATGTGTCCAGACAGTGATTTTAAAGCCCGGATTTCTCCACTAAGCCCTGCATTAAGTGTGACGTATTGGAAAGGACAATGTCTCACTCCGGTTTGCGGGTCTGAAATCTTAACACAGAGCTATGAGAGCTTGTCTCTCAGGTTTCCGTTTTCATTTTACAGTCCCAGCAGCTGAGGAGATGTTATTTGCTGGGGTCAGACACATTTTTTTATGGCACTCCACCCTGCTTCAGCCCAAACCAGCCAGCTAAGAAAAAAGGACAACAGAGACACTAGGAGCAAGCAGATTCTCCTGCCTACATATCTGTCAGACATTCACAAATACGGCCAAACAAAACAGTGTCGGAAACATTACAGTTTACTTATAAGACTGAAGATTTCATTCTGTGCCAGATAGATGTGCTTGTGAATAGTAGGCTTAAATACGGCTTTAGACACAAATTATTGCAGATACTGTGTTCATAAGTCTGAGAAACGTTTCTATCTTGGCATTGCTTTGGCCAAAGCGAGGCCCAGCTACATGGCCCAGCCATGAGCTTACTTCACGATGCTAAAGGAGATTCCACTTCACCCACTCACTTGTCCATCTATAGAGGTGATGCTTCTCCCCAAGCAGGTACACCCATCCAAAAATGGAGAAGAGAGGCAGGAGTGGGGTTGGCTGGAGGGGACAGGGAATGTCGTGCTAATCGTGGGGAAATTTGCATTACTCATTACTCATTGCTGGAATCTGCAAGTCAGTCTATACCTGGATGTAGGTAATACTTTTCCAATTTGTGTATTTTATTGTCGTTCTCATTTAGTCTTTTAATATACTTTAGTGCTTGATTGATGGAATGAACATGTTAATTTAATTGCGTTTCATTAAATGATTTGCTTCACCGGTCATACTGCTTGATTGTGATATCCATATGCACTTACAGTAATGCTCAGTGCAACATTTCTCCTGGCAATTCATTATTGGGATTACAGCCCTGCTTTGAGTAAATGATTTGTATGTGGTCTCTGGGATATTCTGTGTTTGCAAATTGCTAAGGTGAATAAATAGCATCTACAGTAGACTTCATTGCATTTGCCAGATGTGACTATGTGATTGTAGTCATCTGTAATGTGTTTTTTATGCCTGGTGTTGTTTTTAGACCAAAAAAGGGCTTCAAATGAAAAGTACCAGTATTGGGCAAAATAGCAATAACAGTAACATGGGATCTAGGAGCTAGGCCTGCCACTCCCAACCACTATTGCCATGACCAGAATAAGTGGTTTGAAGAAAGATGGATGGATGGATGGATCCAGCTAGGACGGCATAAACACAGATGGCTGTGGAGGATGGAAAGCCTTGAAATATTTCTTTTTGGGGTGAATTCCTCCAACTGAGTGAAGGAGACAGTCGTACCTAAAGGCAGCCTTTCCAGGCAGTGCCTGGTCTATGCAATTCGGTCCTGGTGATGTTGAGAGCAAAGGAACATCAATAGAACATTCCACCCACCAGCATTTTGAAATCTGACAGTGAAGTGAGGTATGGGAAGAGGTCATGGCTTGGTATGCAGATAGGCTGACAATATATGTATCATTGTATTATAAGTTAGGTAGAATACACTGTTTGTGGTCCTGAAATAAAACAGTATTACATGCAATCCACATGTGCAGACACTTTCACCCTAGGAAGTCAAAAAACTTGAATAGAATTGCATTCAAGAATCTATGGTGAGTCTATGAACACTATGAAAACATAAAGAAACATTACGAATCCAAACCCTGAACCAAAATTACCCTTCCTGTCATCTAGGCTGTGGGTGATGCAGGCCAAAACTAATAACTGTGCTAGTGCCTATAACTTGATTTAAGGATTTAATGCTAAAAAAAACCATAAAAAAAAGAAAACTGTGCAAGAATGTAGGGGAAAATCTATATTTTTGCTTTAGGGTTGATTAGCCTAGTGTGGGACTGCAGTTACAGTACTGTGGAGGAACACACTGTAATAACTACTCTACGGGCGCAGACACATACAATTGGCACTTTTGACATAATACTTTCTTGCATCATTATTAGCAAAGCCAAATGAATCTGTGTTACAATTAAAGAGAGGCAAAACATCTAAACATATCATTTAGGTAATAGCCTTTTCTGCAGCTATAATTAAGCGGCCTCTAAAGGGATTTAAAGGAGACTTAAAAGTTTTTTTTATCCTATTGTAATGTCTCTAAAAATCAACAGATGCTTGTGAGTTTAGGCAATAGGTTTTAACAGAAGGTGCAAAGTCAATGCAGAGCCGTAGAGCAAAGGTAACACTCATATTATTACTGGCTCATTCACAAAAAAATATATATATATTATTTATTTGTTTGTTAATAAACACCACCCACCCTACTTAGGTTTAGTCTCATATAGATTGTGATACAAAATTTTCTCTGTTGCTGTAGCACAGCAGTTCAAAGGCTTTTTTTAATGAATGACCATGAAGATACTGAAGACCAATAAAAAGGGCATGTATGTTATTTTGACAGTGGGAAAAAAAAATGGTCAGTAAAATGAGTCATTTAAGTTAATACTGTGTTAACTCTTCTCAATCCCCCTTTTTCCACACATATAAGCATATACACTGAGAAATGTGGGTCCTTGCTGCTTCAGAACGCACTGGCACACTTTAAGCTGCGGTGTGATTCAATGTGATCGCGGCAGAACCGAAAGAGTGAAATCTCTGAGAATTTAATTGCGGGGACCAAATGTTCTATTTGCAACCCCGAAGCAGGCTGGCCGTGTTACTTGACACCTATAAGGTCAGTGTGGTATGTACTGGATGAAGTACTGCGCTGGTCAATAGTACATCACACCACTAGAAGAGGGCAGAAAAGTTTTGGGGGACTTCTTAGATTAAAGGCATTAACTTGGCATGTGTAAATACATAAGTCTCATTAACTCTGATATGGCTGAATAAAACTACAAAGCTCTTCGGCTCTGACCTACAGCTGGATAAAATACTCTCTCTGATTGCCTTCAATTTGCCAGCATCCCGGCTGCCGAATATAAAGTCTGATCCCCAGTTCTAATAATGAAATCTGGGCTGTATGCATTTAAATCTTTTCATCATCCACACAAAAGGTGCCAAAATGCGTGAAGGAAGCAGCTTTTGGCAGGATCACAAATAGGTGGCTGCAGATTCACCGTCACAGTGGTGCCCACGGATGTCAATATCCGCCAGCACGCCACCTAATACTCCAGACCAACGTACACGATGCATTTCGCTTTTTTTTTTTGGCTTGAAGTCAATGGTATGTGAGAGATGTAGGGCGTTTGGTGAGCCTGACAGTATGTGCTGGAGAGCAGCAGAGAGGGAGAGGAGGAGGGAGCTGCCTGCTGTTGATTATCTGAGTCTTGCCTATTAGACAAACAGCATCATTAAGCATCCTGGAGAAAAGAGAGATATAGGTGCAAATGCAGAACGGCTGGGCATCTTCAAAGGATCTGCCTCCCATACCCAGGGAAATCAGCGCACCGTCCCGCATGGTACTGCAGCCTGCATTTTCGTTGAGGTCTTCGCTTTTAAGGTGAAACACGCTGCAAAATGGCGATATTATATGTTTGTCACTTACTGTATATAGGCTCGAAACCAAATTGCCCGTGTCTGTGTGAGATGAGCTTTCCGGAGTGCATTTCCAAAACAGCACTTATACGATACGTCTGCCTGGTTTTGGTTATAATATGTATTTGTACAGAACACTGAGCCACTATGTGCACAGAGCAGTTTATTGCAAAGCTGCACAGGTAGGTATGTTTCTTGCTAAGGGGGCTGCTTGCAGTAGATTACTCCCTGTAGATTCCCCTGAATCCTAGTCTTCATATGATCATCATGTCATACACAGGTTTTTGTTTAATTTTTTTATGCAAATATTCTTATTCCAGTAAGATTGCTGACCTTACTGCCATTTTGGGGCTTTTACATGTTGCCATTGTTGCCAACTCAACCTTCATTGATGGTCCATGTCCAGGTAACAAGTACCTATAATGGTCAGAGTTTATATGACCCGCTAGATTACACAGCCCCTGTGGCTAGAGCCCCAGTGCATGTTAAGGCCAGACTCTCACATCCTCACCCCTTACGCTGCTAGTGAAACTCGCTCGTTGCCCAGAATGAGGCTGGTAACCAGCCAGCCCTTAACCTTAGCAGAATATACAGACCACAGGATAATTTGGTACCTTTTTCAGATAATATAAATTTTGTTTCTATAACACTTTGCAGCTGCTGCTTATGGTCTTCCAACAGCACTAATTGTGCTTGCTTTATTGAGAAATATGATCTTGGATAAGAGGCATTCTACGGTACTACTGCATGGATCTTATTCTTTCAAATGTTTATAAGCCATACAAGAAGGATTGCAGATTAGGTATTTGATTAGTACTGGCTTTTACACCCAAACAGGTAAGGCAATATCCAGCATATTCAATTGCGCACTACTCCGCAACACCGAATACCCATTACTACCGTAGATGTTATGAGATGCTGTGATTTCCTTTATATCAGCTTCTGCTAACTGATGCCTCTGCTACCTAGTATATCCAAGTCATTGCTACAAACACCTCATGAATTCCCCCGGAATGGTATATACGCTTCCCCATTGAGAAAGCTTTTGCTGTCCAATGATAAGAGATGAAATAGCAAAGATTGCATCTTCCTTGTAGCTAAGGCACCTTACGGTGTCCTGCATATCTCAGTATGGAAGCTGGGTTATAATATCAGCAGGGGAATCAGCAGCTCACAAGGTAGCCTGGCCGTGCTGATTTTCACACTGCGGCACTAGTTACACGTCACCATTCACTTTGGATGTAAAGTCGAACATCAAATCAAATTTCAGGAAACATTTCCACTGCAAATATACAGTTTGTCTGCTATCATCCTGAGCTCACAGAGTGCTTTTAATGCAACATGCAAACAAACAAATGGCTCCAAAGGGGTTGGATTAACCTGTAATGCACAGGGACCACTTTTTGTCCGGTGCAGAGGTGGATAGTTCAGGTCCAGAAAAAAAAATCCAGACCAAAATTCTGTCAACCAAACAGCTCAGGACTCTGGTTGGTTGAAGCAAAATCTTGGTCTGGAGTTTTACTTTCTGGACCTGAGTTACCCACTTACGGCCCAGTGTCAGGCTGGATGTCTCCCTCTCATTCATTCATATGCACTGCTTTATTCAGAAACTTATTTGACTGAATTTTCCATGCACCTCTCTACTAACAGCTTACTCTTAACTCTTCTGATCACATAACAACATGAATACAAATGTAATATATGAATAGAATTAATATTATGCAGTAATCATAGAGTCTTAGGTGCAAGGCTGATTCCACGCGAGGGGAGCTCCACGACTGTGCCGCAGTTTTTGGCGAGGCGCCTGTTTCCGTCTGCATTTTGGATCACGGCTGACACCTACAGGCTGCTGATAAACTGCAGGCCACTTACACCAGAAACACAACGTCTCCACAGATCTTCTGCTTCGGAAAGAACAGTATGAATGAAACTGGAATGGTTCCCAGCTTCCTCTATTACTACCTTTCGTAAAACCATTTATCAACCGACGGACAATAAAATATTTTTTAGGTTTTATGAAAAAGGTTGAGAGCGTAGTTTAATCCTCTTATAATGTGCTTATCTCTGTGTTTAAAATTTTGCACATTCAAAGCCTTAATTTTAAGGGCAATATGATACGCGAAATACATTTTTTTTCAGGCAGCTTTGGAATAACTCGGTGTATTAGTGGTTAGATAATGTAAGGTGTATCTCCTCTGACTTGCTAGCATGTTGGCCACTGACCAGGCACATAGGCACTTCATCAGCGTAGACAAATAAAAGTATTAAATATTTGCCACACATCTCTTCAGATTCTTCAGTAATGCTTGAATGGAGCATTGTGCAATATGGCGCCATAATACAAAGCTGAGGTTTCCACCTATGGCTCAATAATGAAAGGGATAACAGCTAATGTTTGTTAAGCAATTGGTAAACACTGCTGCAGTGGGACGCCATGTTCTTATCAGTCTATCAAGAGCTTTAATCGATATTTGATTAAATCATAAACTCCCTACAACATGCAAACCAAAAGCCGTGCTGATGTGTGATTTCTACAACATGTTTTGCAAAAGGCTGTGAGGTGCAGTGGGATTTTACTGCATGTTCGACTGGCATGCTTGCATGACTTTTGCATGCCGTGGAGAGGGCGGCGGGAGAGGGAGACCCTTGAAGGTCACAGTTTACGAGTTCATTAAAGGACTCCTAAGAGTTACACATTCATAACAGCTCCCAACACAGTAGTCGTAGTGGATCTGAAGATATAAATGACATCATAGCTGCTCTTAATCCCTGTCAGCTCAAACCTTGTCATGTTGTAGCACCTTAATGTTGTCTCAGAGCATCAGTTGGTGTGGGCTACAGCATATTGAATTCAGTTCTTTTCTCCTAGCATTGTTTAGGTACAGAAATGTTACATTTCCAGAGCAGTGAAACAGGGAAGGCCAGAAGGCATTTGACATTTCATTGACATTTCCAGTACTTTCCCTCCATGTCTACGGTGCAGTTTTATGAAAGGTGCAGCCACAGTGTGGAATCGGAACACAGCAGCAAAACAAACTAAATGAAACTCTTGCAGTTATCATCTCGCCCATGCACTTCACAAAATAAAATGACATCATCTCCACAATAAAAAAAAAGGAAAATTAGGAGTTTTTATATTCAGATGCTGGTTAGCAAAATGCCAAGCAATCTAATCATACTGCTGGCAGAGGTGGGAGGAGACGCCATGTGCCAAAGCCGCTAATGTCCCGCCCACCTTCACTTCCCGCGAGTGTCACCCTCCTGGCTTCCCGAGAGCCACTCATTACTGACGCTTTGAAGTCATACCGCTAGCGGTGTAAGGCATCGTCGGCGTGCCACTCCTGCTTTTCCAGAGGTGACAGTGAGGCCCATTCAGTATTTGGGCTGGCATGTATGAATAAGAGCTAAGAAAATAATCGTCATGGCTGATCATTCCATGGGCCGTTTGGGCAGCGGGAATATAAAAATCACAAAACTGACAAAGCAGGCCACAAGCCAGGTGCTTGTTTACAGCGTGTGCCCTCATGAGTTTCTGCCATTTTGATTTATGGTCTGCTTTTATGTTGCGTTCAGAATGTCCCAACTTCTGCAGTTTTATAAGTGATGCGATTTCTCTTGATTCCGGAGTTCTATCAAGTAGTTTCGTAATGCTGCGCAGTTCACACATGGCTCAAATAAACCTAATGGCTTATTTTATTTTATTGCAGACAAGGGCATTTTTTGTTCGTGTTCTGTTTATGAACACATCATCCAACCAGTAAACGTAACTTTTCAGGGGTGAATTAGCCCTACAGCTTATTTTTTGGTTTACAGACCCCACACTAACCGAGGTGGGATTTAAACACCCATTCCCAAAGTGAGAGTCAACAGTATCACAACACCACTGCAGTTTATGAATCCACATATTCTCAGATGATGTTAATTTAGTTGTACTGCATAGTAAAGTTTGAGGATAACATCCTACTGGGTCACTTATTTTGGTGTTAGTTTCCATTGACACCAAAATGATCGTGTAATGGCTGCCAATTCAGTTACCGCCAACAGGCTAATGAACGCTAATGGAGCTTGCAAGATGTCTCGTTATAACAAATACATTAAATTTGTTACTGCAAACCTTTATGCAACTGACTCACAAAGCACTACAGTCCCATAAAATAAAGAATAGATTAGTGAAAGTGAGCCACTCTTGGATTAAAGGTAGATGAATTTTGAATTTTTATGGAGAGGAGAATTTGGACTATAATACGTAAACAGCATTAATCAGCTAGTTATCCCAGAAAGTGAGGTGATGCTCAGGCATCGTAATTCCCCAGTTACTCTTCCGTTACATGTGTTATTCTCATCCTAACATGGCAGTGCCCTGAATGTGTCTCGACCCTTCAACATAGCCACTTCAGACTTCCAAACAAATACATCGAAAGGGAAGCAGTAATGATCTGGAGTTAAAGTATCAGTCATCAGAATACAGCTAACAGGAGCAGGACCATCCCTTGCCTCCCTCTCAGATAAATAAATAAAATCCACATCTGGTTACTCAAACAGAAAGAGGCCAAAGAGATAAACAGCATCTCTCGGGGTGGTTTGTCAGCAGAACAGAATTTCTGTGCAACACTGATGATATGATGTGATACAATAGCTCCCATAGGACAGGCACTTTAGACACCAACACTTCCCAGCTGTCATTTTTCAGTGATATGTGATTGTTATGCAGCACCAGAAAATATAAAGTGCACATCTACTACAAAATATTTAAATATTTAAAATATTTGGTGTAGTCGCATTATAATGCTCAGCATATAAAGTGTAGCCACAAAGACAGTGAGGCATTTATACCCCTACCTTCTTCAGTTGACTCCTTCATTGGCTGAGCCCTTGACACGTTTCACACCTCACAGTCAGCTCATGGCTGGACACTTGTGATGTGGGCAGCCATCGCATGGAATGATGAGAAGGGGGTGGGGTCAGGCTTACCCAGGCTTACTTCAGGGAGCAGGGTTGGCCAGCCCTGCGCTAATGCCATGCACTACAATATTCCCCCCCTTAAATATATTAATTGTTTTGTTACTATAGTAAGCAATTTCTTTTATGTTGCTAAATTATTTGAACTAGACTAGAAGTGATCCTCAGCATGAAAATTATGAAAAATGTCATTGAGCTGTTTATGTGCTGTTGAAGAGCATTAAATATATATATATATATATATATATATATATACACTCACCTAAAGGATTATTAGGAACACCTGTTCAATTTCTCATTAATG
>JAODKL010000034.1:3412599-3424579 GCA_026780765.1 Petrocephalus schoutedeni
CTGACTGCTCACTTTTGGCAGAAAACGCAGCTGGAGCAGCATCATTTCCCATTTCCACTCCTGTTTTACTCTGGCGCAGTTCATGCTCTTTCCACCAAAAGATTCGGGCTCAAATCCCAAAGGACGCTTGTTGTTTTTTATCCTTGAAGAGGCCACATGACCCAAATTATAATGATGAATATGCAGACATATGGCTAAGATGCAAAATTGCACACTTGTGCCACTTCAGGTAAAATACCCCCTAAATATAATAATAAGAGAAGCAGAATTAAAAACAATTGCATTACATTCCTTTGTAAACGACAAGCGAATGAAAAATGTATGGCTACAACGTGCACCTTGCATCATCTATTCAGCTGAAAGGAAAAACAAGGTGTATGAGCGAGGTTTGCTGAGCACTAGTTGGGGGTTTCTGAGGTTACGCCAAGTGCCTTTAGCTAACTAACGAGGACCATGACAATCCCAGCTCATTATAAATGGCAGGGGCTCCTGACAGACCATTGCTCATTTTTGTACGACACACCAGGTGACATCACCACAAAAACAAGACAGCAGAGATATATATGAAGAAGTTAAAAGAGGACCTGGGCCATTCAGCAACAAAGTTGGAGCTTAACCCAAAGGCAACGTTACATTCATACTCAGAGTTAAAGGTGCAAAAGTTTAGCAGAAGAACTTTCTGCTACTGGACTGTAATATGAAGGGTCGCATGACTGGGTGAAATAGGAAAATGCTTCCTATCCACCAAAACCACAATCATTCCAAAGTAAAAAAAAAAAAAAAAAATGGAAAACCAACTAAATAAAAATACATTGTGCAATGAAAATGCAATGGCAGTGAAGATTAAACTAATAGGAGAGTTGAAGTCTACAAAAAAACGCTCCCACAATATCCATTTTTAACTCTGCTCACGTCTGCTCTTCTGAACAGGAATACATATTCATCGTTATCAAGCAAGACACAAATTAAAGTTTTTACTAAATGCACAACACTAATAGAATGAAGATTCATTTGAGTCTTTGAGGCCAAAAGAAAGAGGCTTCGAACTAGTGAACTGCAGGAGAAACAGATCTTAATTATGAAGAATGTCCCCCTGGCATCCGTAAAGTATATATTAAGTATTTTATCTTATGTGAGGTTCATTACAGCTGACAGGTAGGTAGGTCATGCAGAGGAGGTTAGGCTGGGCGGGCGGGCGGAAGGAAGGAAGGAAAGAAGGAAAGAAAGACAGACAGACAGACAGACAGACAGACAAAGAGCAAAAACAAACAAGCAAGCATTATTGATCCCAAAGGAAATTCATAGAAGAATCTCTCAATATAGCTCTTCGTCTGTCACACACACACTGGGTTGCTTGGATTGCGCAGGGGGTGGCCAACAAGTTCAAGGCTAAAACCTCGGAGTCTAAGAATTAGTATGAGAAGTCCCCCAGAAATTATTCAAGCATCCAATCAAGTCGGCTCTCCAAGTTCTGCCACTTCACTTCAGACAATAATTGCTATCGGTCATTCGGCTGAACTTGAAATGAAGGGAGGGGGTTGGGGGGGCAATGCACGTACCCCCACCTCCTGGCAGAAAATCCTCACAATATACGAAGGCCGGGGAAAGCGCAACGAAAATAACATCCTGTGGAAATGAAGCACAGAAATGTGTGATAATTCGGCACTTTCATTTTCCTTCCTGAACACAATCTTAATGGGTTTTCTTTAACCACTGGTGGCAAAGTCCAAAGGTGCCTTATTGCCATAACCAACTTTCCTGGCAAGGCTGCAGCAGCTACATCGTTTCGAAGTGCGTTAGCAAGCGCTCCGACAGCACAGCAGACAACTATATCAGCTGGAATGATCTCAGAAATGTCAATGCCTAGCATCGAATAAAAATCTCTTACCCGCACTTACGTACTTTGAAAATAAAGTAACTTCATTTTAGTGGTGGAAGGAAAATAAGTTCTGTTAACAGAACAAATTACAAATGAAAAGCTGCTGTCCCCCTGGCTACAGAACTCAATTACAATTGAGTGTGTGCTCGCGAAAACTGACTGCAAATTTCCCCCCTTTTGCTCGCTATCCCTATTTTCACAAATCAATTTGTCATATTCAAAAACATGTACTAGAAGCAATTTATTTCACACTTAAAAGAATTAGTCATTTCCAATATCCCTTGCTGGCACTTAAGTAATATGAAAGACATCAGTCAAAAACAGGACCGTGGGCTCCACTAAGCTTCCTATTTGTACATGATTAACTTTATTTGTGGAAGTCTAGCTTCTCTCATGCTTGACTGATGAGCTGATATAACTTTGCACATTGCAGATGATAAATAATCTTGGTCAAATTCCCATGATCCTCTTCACAGGCTTTAAGGAGACAAGCAATTCCTTGCCTTGCTCGCCCTAACAAATCATCATCTCGTCTGCAATCATTAGCTGGAATTCTATCCTATCTATCTTCAATCATGACTAAGACAGCATCTGAAAAGTTACCAAATAAGAATAATTATATTACCCATTCATTCATTGTCTGTAATTGCCTGTCCTGTCCAGGGTCAGAGCCCATCCTGGGGGGCTATGAGCACACGACAGGGAATAACCCGGGACGGGGCACCAAACCATCACAGGACACACTCACACCTATGGGCAACTTGGTAACTCCAAACAACCTCAGCATGTTTTTGGACTGCGTGGAAAAACAGTACAGTACTTGAAGAAAATTCCACAATGGCACGAGGAGAACAAGCAAACTCCACACACATGGAGCCGTGGCAGAGACTCGAACCCTGGTCCCAGAGGTAACTACCGCACCACCATGACACCTCAGTCAAACTCTTCTCCTGGCTAGGGATACAGATATACAGTACAGCAAACCTTATAGATCCCCAACATATATAATTCCCTGATAACCTAGACTGATAACCTAGAAACGTCTATATATAGGGTCATCCTGGACACTTTGAGCTACTTCAGGTTTTACAAAGCCATTCCTTAGGCTTTGGTTCAAGAGGGGTCATGTCACTTTGGCTCAGACAGCCTTCATCTGGTCACCATCAAAACTGTTTCATATCCACAATGGTGAAGCACATCAAATCCAGTGCTATATTTAAACTGTGCTTTTTGATGCACATTGGCTTTCTGTGCCATGTTCTGCTCTCCTGTGGAGTCTGACCAACCTACTCGCGAAGAATAAATAGCAAGAAAGAGAGAGGCAGAGAAAGCAAAGAACCGAGATGCTACAAAGGGAGAGAGAGACGCGCAGTGGAGGAGCCGGCCCAGTGGCCAGCCTCCCTCAGAATACGGGGCCAGCAGATGGACCATAATGGCATTTATGGGATTAGAATGCACCAGCACAGGCGACCCTCTAACTTATCAGTGCCAGGCAGCATAGGAGCATATGCCAGCCGGGGACTGTGACCGCCAACCCTCCCATCAGGGATAGGCGTCCTTGGGCTGCGTGACCCCAGGGGTCCGGCTGGCAGACGATTCCTGCCCCCCCCCCCCCCCCAGGGCTCCGAGCTGCCACATCGCCCCCTTGTGGAAATAAAGTTAAAGGCTACACTGAGAGTAGACCCAGTGCGAGCACACCAATCAGCAGCCGCTGTTTAACCAAGAACTCCAAAAAATGATCAACACACTTAATTCTAGAGCTAACAGTAATAGGTGTCATACTTCTACCTTAAATTCATGCCTGACAAATTTTAATGATGCTAGGCTACTCATGAATTAATATTGTACCAGACATCACACCTGAGGGATATTGATTTCAGGGAGGCAGATGGGAGGCATCCGGGAGGTAAAAAATACGACCCACGATGCATTGCGCAATGATGTCACCGCCACAGCCCAATACCATTTATGTATATGTATATGTATATCGCCAACTGCGGTAAGGGCGGGTGGGTGGCTATTTTTAACGACACTGACTAGCGGAACGACAGATTTCCGGGACATTGCGCATCATTTGCGGGTGTCTGGGAGCTGCTGGCAATTTGCGGGAAACTCACTGAAGCTCCGGGAGAGTTGGGATGTCTGCTGTGATCCACATTGCGTTATGATCATCCTCCATCAAAGAAATTCAACAATGGCAAGCAGATGCTCAATATTATCACAAAAAGACTGTCAAAGGAGACAGAGTTGAAGTTCCTTTTGAACCAATCAGAGAAATTGCAAAGCGTCTGCTAATGAGAAGCATTAAAAATGAGGAAACAGGAGGTTCCTCTTAACGCTGCGGCCGTCTCCTCCACCTGGAAATGACTGTAGACGTGCAAGCAGCAGCCTGGCAGAGAGCGGAACAGCAATTCAGCCACAAGAAGATGCAAAGTAATTATGTTTTAGTACACAAGACCATTAATCACATAATTACAAAGGGCCACTTTTCCTTAAAGAGTGGGAGTTTTGTCGTTCCATCTTACTTTATCACATTACTAGTTAATTAAGAATTATGCTTCGGCATCACAGTATTAATTATCTGGACATTTGGACCATTAATAAGAAGGTGTCAGGACATAGGGAGGCTGCGGCTTACACCAGCACGGCCCTAATGAATTTACAGCCCCCGCACGTGGGGGCTCCGACGAGATTAAGCCTTTCGAAAATTTACATTGATGAAGTGAATCTGGAATGGAAGCATTTGGTTCCTTTCAATTAACAGCAAAAACAACGGTCTGGGCAAAGGGATGGATGGGTGAGAGGTGGGAGTGATGAGTGTGATAATTACGGAAGAGTTCAAAGACGGTGGGAGGCTGGCGGGCGGGGGGGTGATACCAGGACATGACTTGGGTATTTTCCAGACAAATCCGGCGGGGGGAGGTGTCGGCAAAATTGTTTAGCTGCGTCCAACAGGATTAATCGCGGGGTTAACAGCTACAGTACATAAAGACGCCAAGATAAGCTCATGGTGAGGAGAAAGCAGAAAAGTGTCCAATGGAAGCTCACCTCAAGAACGTCTAGAAATCTACAGGCTAAATGTTCAGGAGGCAGCAGAACCTCAAATCATCACAGCGCTGTGTCACAGAGCCTGAAATTTTAATCAAAAGTCCTATTTACATGCATTGGACTTCACATAGTTAGTTCAGCTACAGGTTAATCAAAGGGAGTTATTGGCGACCGTTCGCAAAATGTGGACATTTCACGGCTTTTTTCGGTCAACTCTGGGTTTCTGGAAAAATAGCGAGTAAAGGAACATTTGAGGGAAATTTATTTTCCTCCTGTCATGCCGAAGAAATATTTTGCTTGATTTAATGTCCTTTTCATGTAAAGTTGACCCTCAGGGCTACATTATTTTCTTCTGCAGCCCGTCTCTCAATTTGCTGATTAAATTTAATTCTATTTAAATGAAATCGCACCCGTGTTTTTGCGAGAGCACTGCAAGAAAGCCGCAATGAATAATTGTGGAGGGAAAGTGCTTTCTGTTTTTTTTTTAATATTCCAAAGCAGACTCAAAAACATTAAAAAAGTATAAATAGTGATTTTGCAACAAAGAAATGCACTGCAGATTATGTTTGCTGTAAGCATAAAAAAATAGCAAGATTTAAAAAGCTAATAATTGGGTCAATATGTTTAGCAAATGTTAGGGAAACATATACCACACATAGCATAGCCTGTTCTTATAAGGGGAGCTGGGAATACGGCTGCCAAGCCCCAAGGTATGATTCTCCAGCTGGATTCCTGGTGCTTTCATCTAGTTGTCTTTTTTAAACATGCACACAGCTGGTTAATTTCTACAGTTAAGTTCATGAAAAGTCTCATAATAGGATGTATACCAACAACCTTCGAATCCTCACTCTTAACCACTATGTTAAGTGGTTTATTTTCAATATATACAGCAATTCGTTTTACTAAAGAAGCTTCTACCGCATTCCACAGAATCCCAATTTCTCCCTCCTTTGCAGGTGCAGGAATTTCATGAGGCCGTATTTGCGTGTTTTATGCAGAGCGCTTCCTGATGGTACCAGAAGCCTTTACACAAAGGGGTTAACTCTACAATTGGTCAACAAAGTTTGATTACATCATTGGATATATAGATGTAAATCTACATGCAGAAATACATATTGGCAGCTGAAATTGCTGCAATACTTGATGACTTTGGGTCATATATCTGCTTCCATCATCCTGGTGCCATAGCTCATAATATCCTGAGTAAAGCAATTTCCCACATCACACTCCCTGCTTGAAGGAAGGCCTGAAATGAAGCAAAGCACAGTGGCGCATTCAGCTGTTCTTTTGTGTGGGCCAGTCACATGTGTTTGACGTTCGGGAAAATAAGTAATGTAGTTACTTAAGCTAAATCTCCTGTAAAAACATTTTTAAATGAATTCGGCAACTGATTCTGTGTCACTTCAGCAAATTGTTATTTAGCTGACTGAGTAAGCTTTGATTAAAGCAACTCAGCTGGTGTCCACTTAGAGGGAACAACACCAGATTGCTCATATTTACAGATGTGTTTGGCTCTGCATGCTCAAACCCTGTGGTCAGCAGAGCGATGTCGCCATAGGGCCCTTAGGTGAGTACCTTAATCCCCAATTGCTCCACTAACTGGCTGCTTTCTCGATTGTACTACATTTTGGATAAAGGCATCTGTTGGATAAGTGTGTACAATAAAATATTGGCCTGACAAGTAGGCATGTAACGATGCATCGCAAATCAGTTAAAAATCGGTGTAAATGTATAATTCAAACCAGCTGATGTGGAAAAAGAAGTACTTAACAGAAAGAACGGTGTAACATTACAGTTGATTTCACGACGCCAGTTCCACGTCAGTCATGACTGCGTATTCAACATCAACGTCAGTTTTTGGTTCAGACAGAACGCAAGATGGCAAGTAAATTTTAAATTGAGGACATGCTGCCCAGCTTTAAATCTGCGCTATGGCAGCATTTCGGCTTTTCAGCTATCTCATATGAAAGCGGCAAAAAAATTACAGACAAAGACAAAAATGGCGTGCAAGCATTGTAAAAGACTGATAACCTAGAAACGTCTATATATAGGGTGACCAGATAATCCATGTCATCCCGGACACTTTGAGCTACTTCAGGTTTTACAAACTGCTTTAAACCTGAAAGGCTCCTTTGCTTGGTTAAATAGTTCAGTTCTTCTTGTGCTTTGACTGGTTTGTTTCCTTGATTGAAAGACTCATCCAGCTGTTTTACCAATGACCAAGAATGCAATACCTAAGTAAAATTCAGGTCCTTTTAATTGAATTGGTAATTTACAAATCCCGCCCTAGCTCAAAGTGTCCGGGATGACATGAATTATCTGGTCACCCTATCTATATAGAAAGAGACGTCTATATGGAAATGTCTATTTCCCTGGAAGGAGACTGCTAAGATGTACCCACTGCTTTCTCCTCTAGCTAAAGCATACCTTATCACACAAGCCACCTCTGTCCCTAGTGAAAGGGTTTTTTCGACTGCAGGGGACATTGTGAATTTACAGAGATCTCAGCTTCAGCCTGAGAATGTTGACATCTTAATTTTCCTTAAAAAAATATGTAAATTCAAAGCTGCACATGCTAGCATTAGTTTATTTATTCAAAGATGTTTTTATTGAGTTATTTTGATGTGGGATTTGTTTTAAAAACTATATTTTATTTAATTTCAGTTGCACTTTTAAGAAGAGGATATGTTTTGCATAGTTTGGAGAGATATTTTTGAGTCAAAATGTGAAAAAATTGAATCATATCGAATCGTGAGTTGAGTGTATGGTTACATCCCCACCTGACAGCCATTTAAGACAATGATTAAGGTAAGAGTTATTTAAAATAAGCATTAAAAAATGAACACCACAGATTAAGGAATATTAAACATTTAACCTGAACAAACTGAACATTTAAAGGGGTTGGAAGTCCTGCCTCTATTTGCAGATGGTGTTCTGCAGACCCTGATTCAGGCTCGGCTGCCTCTATGTGCAGATGGCGCTTGACAGACCCCGGTCCGGGCTCGGCTGCCTCTATGTGCAGACAGTGCTCTGCAGACCCTGATCCGGGCTTGGCTGCCTCTATTTGCAGATGGTGTTCTGTAGACCCCGATCCGGGCCCGGCTGCCTCTATGTGCAGACAGCACTCCGCAAACCCTGATCCGGGCTCAGCTGCCTCTATGTGCAGACAGCGCTCCGCAGACCCTGATCTGGGCTCAGCTGCCTCTATGTGCAGACGGCGCTCGGCAGACCCCGATCCGGGCTTGGCTGCCTCTATGTGCAGACTGAACTCTATAGACCCCAATCAGGGCTCTGCTGCCTCTATGTGCAAACGATACAGATCCGAATCAGGGTTCAGTTGCCTCTATATGCAGATGGAGCTCTGCAGACCCCAGTCAGGGCTCAGCTGCCTGTATGTGCAGATGGCGCTCTGCAGACCCTGATCCGGGCTCAGCTGCCTCTATATGCAGATGGTGCTCTGCAGACCCTGATCCGGGCTCAGCTGCCTCTATATGCAGATGGAGCTCTGCAGACCCCGATCCGGGCTCAGCTGCCTCAATATGCAGATGGTGCTCTGCAGACCCTAGTCTGGGCTCAGAGCATCTAGCTATATGCAGATGGAACTCTGCAGACCACGGTCAGGGCTCAGCTGCCTCTATGTGCAGATGGCGGTCTGCAGACCCTAGTCTGGGCTCAGACCATCCAGCTGTGACCAGGATATCCCAGTGGAGGAGCAAATTGGCTTCATTTTACTGTGAGAGGCCGGTATTCATGACTCCGCTGTCCACCACACACAGCTTCATCTAGACTGGCAGATTCCCACGAGTTACAAGCTGCGAGTGGTGATAGCTTCTGTGATTTTAGATCCTAGGCCTCCTACACCCATGTCTCCTGGTTCATGGTGCAAAAAGATGAAGGGATTGGGATATAGGGAATGAGTATGAACATGGATTAGTGTGGATGAATTACCAGTCAGAAACAAAGGACAAAGTGAAGAAAAAAAAAAAAAGGAAAAGCAAGTACAACATTGTAAAATGTATTAAGTAAGATGTTTCTGTATACTCCATAGTCTAATAAAAACTTAAAAAGATCAGTAGACACTCGGGTTAAGAACGACATATTCCCTTAGCCTGCCTTTAAGTCAAATTTGTAGTTAAGTCGGATCAGCAATGACACAGAGTGTAATAGCAATAATACAGTAATAATAAAAGTAACTACATACAGTAACTGAACTGTACCTCGAGCCGACAAACTGCTGAAGCCATGCAATGTTTTTAACTTGACGTATTTAGCTTGAATTTTTTATATAATATTTTTTATGGCAGTCCATTCGTATTTACGAGTTGACCATAAATAAGACATTCTTACCCCGGGACTGCATTCATTAGTGCATCACTGTCAGATTTATTTATTGTAAACAATAGTCAAAATAGCGTATTTTCAAATTAATTGAATAACGATCAAAATTTACACACCAAATATTGCTGACAGAGTAACAGTGAGGACTACGTGGCTACAGAGCAGTACTGCAGGGAGTCAGGTTTCTGCATCAGACGCCAGGATGGTAATTAACCTGATACCCTGCAGCAAAAATAAAGAGCCGCTAAGCCTATCAGCTTAGCCAATGCAGTACGAAACGTAGGAGGACACAGAAATGGCATCTACTTTTATGATTTCATTGCATGCATCCTCTTGAAAATGCAATTAAATGACGACTGAGTCACATTGATAACCCTGTTGTGGTGACACAAGAGGCTTAACAGCAGTTCACAGCATTTATTAAAAGCTTTTAAAGCCCTTAATATGCGTTTCCTCCAACAAGCAAGGAATTCATTTTCAAGTGCGGCAAGGATTCGCAAAGCAAAGAGGCAGTTTACACAGAACACCCATGGAGTGAATTTCTGTAAGAGGCTAAAAGGCTAATCGCATCTGAAACTAGATTTAAAGATGTTGAATTAGTAGGGAGCCACACATCATGACTGTAAAGCAGAGAGAGGGAAGAGCATGTTAATGCATTTAGGCTGAAATGCCAAAAGAGAAACAGCCACTGGGGTAATATTAAAGTCATGGGCTCTGAGTAACCAAAACTGTAAACATTGACCTATGAAGGACACCAGCCTTCCCGTAAATGGCTTAGCAGAGTGAGAAGAGTTGGGGAGCTAAACTTTTCAAACACACTGCTATACTATGGGACCCACCATGACCATGACCACCACAACCTTCACCCCCCATCTCCGTATAATTGGTGCCAGATGCAATTAGCAGCTCGACTTCTGCACCCCCTTGTCACTGCATGGAGGGGTCATACCCCACAGCAAAGCCCTCCGCGTAACACGCGACTCGGCATTTCATCACGTGATTTCAAAAACATCTTCCGCCAATCAGATCTCAGCGTGCGAAAGCGGGCACGGAGCGGAGGGCGAAATGGCACTGAGAAAGCAGCTCGCGTGCACGTTTCACAGGACTTGAACTGCAATAACTGCCCACATGCAGTGGAGCCATTTGATGCAGCCATATTGAGGGGGAAGTGTCTGGCTGTCGCTTGAGTGCCACCACACAGATGATGCATGGCAGCCGGTTATTACACCCGAGTGCTTTCGTCTCCATTGGGGAGGACCTAAGGGTGGGGGCTGTATTAAAAATATTAAGCACGTAGGCTTGAGGCAACTCAACTGTGACATATAGAGCAGGATTGGAACCGTGCGCCCCCCGGGGAGCAGGGCACAGAGAGGATTGAAGACTGTGGCGTGTCCCAGGCCGGATGGCGTCCCTGAGCAAGAAATCGCTCGGGGTGAAGTTCTCCTTGATTGGCGTACGTGCGGCTTCACAACAGCTGTGTTCTGCTTCTTCTCCTGGAGAGGGGTGAAGATTTAAAGAAGCAGACGGGTGATTCATGTCACGGCATTAAAGGCACCAGAACATCAGAGGCACGTAAGTTCACAAATAGGATACAACAACCCTAAGCCAGGCCTTTGCTGGGCTGTCCAGGAGTTGGTAGATACTGGAGTAAAGTTCATTAAAAATGCAGTATTGTTTGCAAAAAAAGTTATACAACTACAAGGACACTGCAGTGTGTATTTCATCCAGCTGGCAAGGCAAGTGCAAATATGCTAATGAAGAGCAGCACTGATGCAACTGTGCCTAGGGTCTTTTTGCTTACACCAGTGGGGACCAATGAACTAGCAAAATGACCCGCGCACTAAAACAAAGCCGGAGCCTTTGACTTGCTATGCAAGCAAGTCAATACCACCATCTGCAGCCAGGGGGCAGAGAGCAAAGAATAATGAGTCAAACAGTTGTGTATATATGCTGTATACTGGGGTGGACAGAATAACTGATACACGTAACAGTATATAAATATGAAAGCCTTAGTAAGGAGCTAGGCCACACTTTGCCGCCCCCAGAACCACTTCAGTCCCACTCTCTCATTCAAATCCTGACCTGCACACTAAAACATCCCATAAAAAGTTCAACAGTGTTTAGATCTGATGACTGGGGACACCATAAAAGGCATTTGACTCCATCCTACAGTTCATAAAAGCACAGATTTGTTTAGAAGTGTGCTTGGGGATATTACCGCCATGGATTACAGGGCCACCATGCGCGTCTGCACCGTAGGTCCAATAAAATGGCCTCGTGCAGAGCAATCACTGGGCTTCTACACCGTGTATCGTATCACGTCTGATAGCGCAATTTGTCCATGTGCGAATACACTATTGAGATCTTTGACCGTTCCCCTTGACACTTCAATAAATGTCACCATTTCTGTGACCTGCAATTCAGACACTGACTGCTTGGCCTCTTTGGAGCTCATGTGATTTTGAAAACGCACACTGAAGTGCAAACCTTCAGGCTCTTAACACATGGAAACAATT
This sequence comes from Petrocephalus schoutedeni, assembly GCA_026780765.1. Taxonomy (NCBI): domain Eukaryota; kingdom Metazoa; phylum Chordata; class Actinopteri; order Osteoglossiformes; family Mormyridae; genus Petrocephalus; species Petrocephalus schoutedeni. Next base: position 3,424,381 of record JAODKL010000034.1, read on the forward strand.
GTCATTCAACCTAATAGACTCACCTTTGCAATTCAGTTATTTCAAAGGTCCCTCTTAATGTGTCGTTTGCATCGTTTTCTTCACCTGCTGTATATATAGACATTCACACACATACATTAGACCAGGGGTCACCAACTCCGGTCCTGGAGGGCTACTATCCAGGAAGTTTTCTGTCTTACCTTGCTTCTGATGAGCCACA
>JAODKL010000034.1:3448562-3464078 GCA_026780765.1 Petrocephalus schoutedeni
GTTGTCCCTTGAAAAGATATAATAAAATATTTACAAAAATGTGAGGGGTGTACTCACTTTTGTGAGATACTGTATGTATATATGTATGTACGGTATGGATGTATGTATGTATGTATGGATGGATGGATGGATGGATGTACGTATGTATGCATGTATGATGGATGGATGGATGGATGGATGTGCGTATGTATGTATGTATGTATGGGTGTATGTATGGGTGTGTGCCATGTGCTGGACTGGCATCGCCCAAGGGCTGGTAAGTATGTGCTAAGATGGATTACTGGGATCATTATTCTAAAAGAAGATTCTGGCTTTTCTTGCAGATTTTCATTCCCCCTCTGGCACCGGGTCAGTGTGCAGGACAAACCGTCTGCTGACCTGCGTGGCCATCTTCCCGTAGTCGATCCAGCGCAGTGTGGCGAAGTTGGTGGACTCAGCGCAGTTGAAGCCGTGGTTGAAGCCGGCATGGTAGCCATAGGGGAAGGTGATCATGAACTCGCCCTCCTCCTGCGTGACCTGCACCAATGAGGGGAGAGGTTTGGAGACGCAGCCACTGGTGACCAATCAGGAAGGAGGAGAAGGGGAAGGGACGGCGGAGTAGACAGACACCTGCCTTCCTGCGGCTTATTTAATGGTGACGTTTTATCTCACCATGCTCTGTAATAAAGCCACATTTTAATCCTACAGCCATAAGGGGCTTGGCAGTCAGACAGTTAAACCCATAACGAGCTTGCAGTGAAGCGCGTCATTACACAGGCCTTCCACGGGGGGCACCCTAATCTGGTAAATTAAGTTGCAAATTATGCCTAAAAGTAAAATAAAAACAGGCTCTGATGCAGACGAGGGGACATGACAAAAACAGATCACAGTGGGACCCCCTCGGGCCAGCCACGGGCAGCGAACCCACCCGATCGGGACCTTCCTGTCCAGCCTCATTAAGATTGGGGGAGGAGCAAGGCTTGCCAACACCCTCTGCCAGGGCTACGGGGGGCAGCAGGACGAGTGCAATTTGGGAGAGGCCCGTGAGCATGGCAGGCAGGGACGGGCCGGGCCTCACTAATGACCACGGCCCTGATTTATCTATCTCTTGCGGAAACGGATGAATCACAGCCCACCAGTTTGGATCCATTATGATATGTTAAAGAAAATGACTATTTGACCCCCCCCCCCTCGAAACCCAATGGGTACAGTGTGATAGATATCACTCTCCACACTTTTAACGTATGACTTCATTTAAAGAACAGATGCTACCATTAGTGGTTAGTACTGCTGCCATTTTACAGTGAATCCAGTGTCATAATATGCAGCATTATCCATCAATATGCAAACTAAAGCCAACCGGGGCCCACGTTACGAATCTCTGAATGAACGTTATGCGGCCATCTTCTCCCCCGACGTCGATTCCCGAGGCTGGGAGTCAAAGTCACGGCGGCTCCATTTCGACTCGTCGCCAGTTGCCTGCAGGACTTACGAGGCCGGGTGAGATTATTCTGTTAAACTGAGTAGCGGCTAAAGGCAGAGAGACACGCCAGAGGCTGAGCGTGAAGCCCCCTCCATCCTAACTGCGTGTCTTTTTTAATTACAGCACAGAACAAACCAGTTATTACTGATCTCCACTGAGGCGAATCTGCTTTAACCAAACAACACGGGGAGACAGAAGAGTCACATTAAATTTGACTTACGCAAGCAAATGCCCAAAATAAGGAATTTTATTTGTCTCCCATAAACAGATTATATTCACTTTTAATCCTCAAATACCACGAGCAGTTCAATCATCTAAAACGGTAACTGTCCCCAAGGGAGGTGGGGAAAGAATTAACGAGATTAAATCCAAATCGAAACTTGCAATAAAGCCAATTGTGACTTTACTATGAGACGCATGGCGCAATCCGTACGGCGGAAATCGGGAATCCGACGAAGCCTCGGGGCCACTGTGTGAACGGGATGCCAGCGATTCGCGCATTCATCTCTCATTACGGCAGGTATCCCATTACAAAGACGGAGAACATCGAAGATAACACCAGCGACAGCACTAATATAAATATGTACACATGCAAACTAAGCGTACCATATGTCAAGCTTCGAGTTTGATTTGTCTATATGCAATAGAGATGAATATCAGGGGGCTGCACGGCGTGTCCAGCGGATCGACTGATGTTGTTATTAGGCACCGGAGGGAGGCCCTTAACCCTCAGCTCCAGGGGCTCTGCATGCTGGCTGGCCCTGCGCTGTGACCCCCCAAGCCAGTGTGTCACACGGGAAGCCAGAAAGGGCTCATAAAATGTAACTGTTCTGTTAGACTGTACAGAAGTATAACATAATCCTGATTATTATTTATATATGAATATGAATGTGAAATAGGGGAGATAAAACACACCAGATGTTCACATTTACACATACACGCTGCAGATTCTTCATGTGTTAATGTCACTTGGAGCCGGGATGCCGCCCTCCTGGAGAGCGAGACGGCGCCGACGTAGACGTTAAGCGCTTTGATGGGCGCGGTTAGCATGTCGGCCCCGAGGGCCGGCACGCACACCTACCCTGTCGAAGGGGATGCTGTACTTCTTCAGTATAGACGGGGAGATCAGGGTCATCTTGTGCCGAAGGAAAGCGTCACAACCTTGGGAACTGCCCGGGAAGAAACCTGGAAAACGGGGTGTCAAATTAAAATCTACAGGCCACCGGGACATAGATTTCGCTGTGCTCTGAGCTGGGCGGCTACAAAAGAAAACAACAGGGGGACCGAATTGGAGGAGAAGGAAAGGACAACATAAATGATCCATAAAGAGCCAAAAAGCAACATAAAGCTATGTTCAGAGACATAAGGGTCATGCATGTCAGCGGGGTAACAGCCGAAGGAAGAGGAGAGGACTAGCACGACGAGGACGACCTTTCACCACTAAACCTGGAGGGAAGACAGGCCCATTCACTACTCAAGCACTTTTCACAATAATGACTATCAATCAACTTGAACAATTTATACTATACTATACTATAATATAAATCCCTGCTTAATTGACGTTACGGAGATGAAGAATATCAAACGTTACCGTCTACTGACCCAGCTAAAGATCCCTTCATTAAAACAAATCATTCAAGAAAATTCAAAAGGGCGGAAATCCAGTACGGAAAACGGCGATGCAAAAAGTGTTTATTGTACTACAGACAGGTCAAGAGTTTTCTGCTCCGCAACAGTTATTTTAATTATTACAGCAAGTTACGGCAATGTTAACTCACTACACTCATAATGAAACCAATTCAATTAGTCTTTAAGGTAATAAGCTAAAAGCTCACATAAAAATATTCCTTCTTCTGGAAAAGAAGCCAACCTTCCAAGTGCCGCAATATCACAAATAAAACCTTTTCAAAAATTAAAAATTCGTTTCTATGGCCCAGCTAAGGCAGTCCTAAGCGTGTCTGGTTTGACCCTTTGAAACAGTAAATGCTCGAATAACAAAACAAAGAAATAAAATCCTACAATAGCCTCCATAAATTAAAAAAATATATACTTAAACAATTACAGCAGGTGTATAATTATCATTACCGTTACAAGGCTTTATCCCCCTTTACCTGCCAAATGAAAACTAATTAAAACTCTTGAAGCTGTAAATCTGAGGCTTTCCCCAGGGGATTAAAAGCTAGACAGTGTATATAAAGTGTGCACATATTGTACACATGTGCAGCACAGCCCAGAAGGCACAGCCTGCTTTCCTGGCAGCAAACGAACGCAGAGCCGCACTTATCCCTCTCTCTCTCTCTCTCTCTCTCTCTCTCTCTCTCTCTCTCTCGATCTCTCGAGTATCAGCTTCTGGACAAGCACTTCCATATTAAAGAAAAAACGCAAATAAAGACGGATTAATGGAAGCAGCAGGCAGGCCCAATTCCCCCGGTTCCAGCCTGATGCCCCCCTGCTAATGGCAGGAAGCACGGAGCGGAGAGGCCGCTACCGCGGAGCCCCGAAAAAGCCCCCATCCGAACTGAACAGGAACTCCCGCACTGTCAATCCTCTCCTTTTAACAGACACAGACGGCACCTCCTGCTTTACTATACAATGCAATAATGATGTTCGAATATCTCACTTTTTTTTTAAATACACTGCCATTTCAACACACAGAACTGAGCTCTGCCTGAAAGGAACAACACTTCATTAAAGATTAAAAAAGAGAGGGGTAAAAAAAGGGAAAAAAAACTCTGAATCACCTCTTTAAATACATGAAAGCCTTTCACGGCCTGCTATCTAGGCATGGGTCTGCGTGGAGCGGGGTATGGCTGTCCTTCCGCGCAGAGCGCAAGCCGCGCACAGCGTGCAGGATCTGTCCCCTCGCGGGCCTCCGGGGCGGCTCGCTCGGCGGGAATCTCTCCACGTGCCGCACGCGGCTGATAGCGCTGAGAGACACGCTTAGCGCACCTCTCGTGGGGAGGGCCGCCGTTATTAATTCGCATTAATTAAGATGCTGCTGGAGCCGCACTGCTTTCCCTGCGGCGATATTAAGTTTGCGCTTAATTCTGCCTTTTGTATTTGATATTGCCCCCCCACACACACACACAGCCCAAACAAGAGCTGTAACTGTACTAATGCCTCGATGTAAACGAGACAGCCACGTACACTGGCTGAACGATAAACGCCCATGAGTGGGGGGGTGATCTGCATCTCCGTGGAAACATTGGGATGGCAGAGGGGGAAGCGTGCAGAAGGTGCTGCGGCAGGCCGCTAATAGGTATTCATTGCATCTTAAATCCTCAGCACCTCCTACATAAAAATACCTCGTTTCTGCGCACCAATAAGCAATTAGATCTTTTTGTATGCTTTTGTTTCCTGAAGGAGATTCACTGCCTCCACCACCGCCATCTCCTCTTCGTCAATTCCTACGTAGGTCAGGGTGACACAACAAGATAATCTGCATTGATTGTTTGGGGGGGGGGGGGTGAGAGAGAGCTAGGGCCCCCACTTCTCCTCCCCGCCACCGGTCTCTAGGTAAGCGTTTTGTCATTCCGGCTCCCCGGGAATCGATCGATAGAGACGCCGTTCCCTCTCAGCGCTGGCGTTCATTAAGGAGGCACTGAGGCGCAGGGCTGCCCGCGCATACAGAGCCAGCGCTTATTAAGTTATGAATTCCTGAGTCCGTGCTGCCCCTTCCCGGCTCTACACCGGCCCTGGGAGTGTGTACCGTGTACACGGTGCTTTCCCTACTGCTGATGCTGAGAAGAAGCCCGGAATTAGAGACACCCAAGGACACCCAAGGGATGGGGCAGGGTGCACATCATACCCCAGCCTGCAAAAGCAACGAGACATCGGGGGGCCTCATGGACTGGGTGTTCAGAATGCTGGTGTGTGGTGGCCATTCATCAGGAACAAGTGTCTGTTTGCCTGGGTGCCTCAGAGTGAAGGGAGAAGCGTTTAGGCCAGGAATTAACCAGAGTGCAGGACAGAAGGACACCTGACCTGGGGGGAGAGAGCTTCCCAAAAAGCTTCACTAAGATACAGGGGGTGGGGATTACAAATCGGGGAGAGATGGCCGGTGAAGGAAGCCGCTTACCTTGAGCCAGTCTCTCCAGCCGCTTGCCGTGCTCCGGCGGTATAGCGTACCTGGGGGGGAGGGGAGGGGGGTGAGAGAGACATGATGGGAAAGAAGGAGTTAAAGATGTGTGGGTTAGAAGAGGACAGGACACACCACAGTGGGCCACTGTTCCTTCATTATGGTGATTGACTTATAAAAGCAGCTTGACTTTTATTCCTTAGTGGGGTCACACAAAAACATTGAAGGCATATTTTCCAGTGACAAAAGGCTATATGCTATGTACTAATGTTATCCCAACCTGAATTATGAAATAATTAAACACGAGAACAAATCCGTTTTATCCTCACAAAGCCCAAGATTTGATTCTTCTTGTTATTACCGTCATCATTATTACGACAATTATTTCCAGCAGACTAGAAAAAGCTTAACCCCCCTGAGACCCTCCGATGAAAATGTAAAACCTGTGATTCACCCTCCCTCTGGCTAAAGCCTTTCTACATGCTTTGAATAACAACGAAGTTTATAGCCCTGGGCATCACAGGGTATCCTTACACTGCCATCTGCTGGTAAGCACAGGTACATACATTTCCAGAAAGGGCAGGGATTGTGTTTTTTTTTTTTGCACAGATTCGTGTAATTTCAGAAACCTCAAGTTCTTTAAACCTCTTACTGTCAGGAGGGATTTGAAAAAATATGGTCAAAAGTAAACAACATGGCCATGGAAAGTTTGTAAATTAACAAAGCATTTTTAAAAAGCAGTTTTATTGCTTATGAGATAAGAGTTTCAGGTTTTATTTGTACCATACAGAAAACCGTACATGTGTAGTGAAATGCTTTTAATGGTTTTTCTTTGTTATGCAAATTCCCTGTACACATACAAATTCAGGCATGGTTCTAAGTACCACAAAAACGCCTTAAAAACACGAAAGTGTGTAATTATCTGCTTTTCCGGGCGGTTCGACACTTTTCCACTTGAACTGACGCAACTCATTTCTGCCGTTTTTCTGCATCTCCAACGAAGCAGAAAAAACGAGACCCCCGTCAAGATCGCCAGCCCCAAGGCACCCCAGCACCAAGCCCCTTGGGTTGGTGAAGCCCCAAAGACAGGCCGTGAGGCTGGACGGCACTGAGGAAACGCAGCGGCACTAACGGTGAGGTCCACTGAGGAGCGCCGTGGATCCGCAAGGTCTCGTAAGAGAGCAGAGTGCCTCTAAAGCGAGACAGTCAGCAAGTCCAGCTGGCACACAGCCACTACTCTATGTCTATGCAGCCACGGTCACCAGAGGCTCAGTACACACAAAATTTAAATAAAAGGAAAAAATGGGGAAAAAAAAACCTAAAGTCTGCAATTCCATGACAGATCCTTCAACGTGAAATCGGCATGACTTTTCTCCTCCTGTACCATAGCAGTGATTCTGGACGTCCATTACACTCCCCTTACACATCGACATGTAGAGGCTCCAACGTCAAGCCAAAATAGTCAGATTCAACATAGTTTATCACTGAACGAAACTGCTTATCCGGCACTATGCACTGAGCCTGGAAGCTGCAGGCCTCAAACGGACGGCGTCTCGCTCGCCCCGATGCTCGGGCCTCACCGGCGTCACCACGGCTCTCAGGCTCATGCGCGCCTCATTAATAATTCATATGAAGAATGCTCCAGGTGTTTTTCGGGTGAACAGAACCTTCAGCGTCACTTTATTGGCTGCTAATAAAACATAGCATAAATGCAGCTGGAAGCATAATCGCTTTAGTCATACAGCCTGAAAGGTAGCTAAATCAACTAACGTGCATCCAAATTTTTTTTTTTACAGAAGAAACACTATATTTCCTGGTTTAACGGGATTAAGCTACATCAGAGCCACCTGACTAGTACCTAATTAGTGTGTACTCCATCATCCTGCTAATTATAGCTACGGCTTCACTAATTCCCCGTGTTCCGTGTTCGGCTTCCATGTAAGTGACTAGTCAATGATGGGGGCACCGCGCAGCACAGCAGCCGGTCGTGGCTCACCTTGGCATTACCGGCCAGTTACAGCCCTGTCATGCTTTACATGCATGATATATACCTTCTTTGACTCTCCGTCCATCACAGCGCTTCATTTAATGGCCGTCATGTTCACATTAAGTACTACTATCTGGAACAACCTTCTATGTTAATGTGCCATTACTTAAAACACACAATAATGAAGACGCGTGACTTCGAGAACAGGGTTGCTACCTCAGTCCCCATGAAATCCTGGACCTCCAGGCATTGGCCAAAAATATTGCACATAGTGACACCAATCCAAAGGCTTGCTTAGCTCTGTTTGATAGGGAAATTGATAGGGACATTCCGTGTCCCAGAACAGGACAGATGAACAATACCCAGAGTGGTCCCGGAAAATCCTGGATGGGAGGCAACCCTAACGAGGGAGCATGAACACGTAACTCCTCCCATACCTGACAACCTGAAGGGCAGTTTAGCCGGAAAGGCACTGCTACGAATCGATACTAATCCGATGTCTCTATATCTTCCTCCAAAGAGGAAAGCTACACTTTCTATTTGCATCGAGCAGCCGTGCAATTCTGAGGCATTAGTGTTCCCATTATATCAAGCAAAGCTGCTCCACAAAAAGCTAATAAGTTACTGGGGGGGGGGGTGACCAAAGAATAAAGCAAAGTTGAATTATTGTAGCCAAGGTTTGTCTTCGGAAGACAACCTTTGACAGTAGCCGTCCTGACACACAAACTCTCAGGTGAAGCACTGACGTGAAAAACAATGGGACACTCTGATATGAACAAATACGTCTACTAATGCAGAACACTTTCAGGATCCAGGTGCCCATGGCCCTGATCACCGCTATCACACTTCACACAGGAGGTAGAAGGTGCCCCTTATACGCAAGATGGTGAAGGGGGCGGGCCACAGCTATAAGCCAATCACAGGCCGGCAGACCTCAGAGTCATTAACCAACATCTACGAGGACGTGGGCAAACCGAAAGGAAACAGGAAAGCCGACAGGAGCTTGTAGAAGAAGTGAGAAAAGTCCTAATTCCAAAAGTATTCCAAAAGCATCCACAGCACATTGAGCAACTGCTTAATGAAATATAAGTAAAAAATACAGCGATAAGCCGTCTGTCCTCATGTTCTTCACTGGGAACATGTCAGTGTCTCGCTTCTCACCCACAGCCTCCCTCCACGGCCTGCACCACAGTCTTCCGGAGATCTGACAGAAGATCTTGGTCGGCGGAATATGACTTTGATGGGAGCAGAGTTGGAGGGAAAAGAAGTTAATTTCACAGTGGCTGCACAGGGCTAAGGCAAACAGCCACAGAGCCCGGTTTAACATACTGTAATTACCAGGAAAGTGAAAATAATTCAATTTCAAACAGGAAGAAAAACGCTTCACGTTAAATGGTGTTGAGGGGTGCAACCATGTGAGCAAATTTGCTTTTAGCAAATGACAAGGAAAGATCACTCTCCCCAGCAAGTTGCCTTAAAAAAAACACACTGTTATCAAGAAGTATGAACTAGTGTCCTATGCAAGGTGTCCCGTCCTCGTGCTTTGTCCTGGAACAGGCTTCAGATTTACAGTCACCCTGCCCTGGGTAAGCAGGTATGACAGATGGATAGATGGATGGATGGATGGATGGATGGATGGATGGAATAAGGTGAGGACTTTCTTCAGAAGAAAGAATCTTAATATGAGAAATCCGAGGCAGCTCACCCCACGTGTGAAGTGAAGCAAAGTGAGAAACCAAGCACAGCCAAATGGCTCAATTTGTAACCTCATTTGTGTATGAATATGAAATGAATAAAAATTATAGCAAGAGAGGCATTTAGCACTGAAACGGCAATCAACTAAGGTGCAGTATAACTAAAAATTGTGTGTAAAATTTCAAAAAAGGTTCAAGAGGCAATTTAGTATTTAAAGGGTTTTATCCAGCTTTATGTTAACAGTCTGAATGTATATGTAAACAGAATGAAATTAATTTACATCCTTTCCAAACTTAACATGGTATTATTGAATGGCACTGATGGGGTAAAATAATCTAAATACGGAATAATCACCTTATTATTCCCTATAGTATTTCGTAATATAATCTCACTTAATCCCTATCCCGTGTTTGGGGTCAATCTGACCCCAGAGCATCATTAAACGGTAGGCAAGTTTCACATGGGGAAATTAACACGGGAAAAGGGTTCAATGAGGAGCATAATTAATCACTTTTTGTTTCAGTGCTCTGGAAGTGTACACGGGGAAGGCAGACCATTGCACAGCTTCTGCTGCTGAGTACCTCACCAGTTTGATTTATAAAGGTTGTTCTCCACCATCTGATTAAAATATAATCAGACATGCAGAAGCACGAGGAGAGCGCCTCAGCTGAAGAGCGTCACATCCTGCCCGAGGAGGGGGGAATTACTGCTTGAAGGTTGTGTATTATCGTAATATCGTTATTCTCTCCTTGGCATTTTTTGATTACGCTCCTGAGAGCAGATAAACATGGCGGCGGTTAGGGTATTGTTCATATTAAACTTCCTGGTATTTCTTAGAAAAGATCCTTCTTAGAACTGACGAGCCGAGTAATTGTTTTTGGGTTAACACGAGTATCAAAAGGCCTATCCGTCTTCCATAATCAACTAGCGTGTACAGGTTTGCAATGAGCCTGTGACCTATCCCAGGCGAAAACAGCGAACAAGACAGGAGACGCTCTGCAATGATGGACATAAGCATTATTTACTATTAGAAACTCAATACTACATCTCAACACATAAGGCAGGGTTCCCCAGTTCCAGTCCTGGAGGGCCAGTTCGCAACACGGCTTGCAAATTTCCCTGCTTGGACACACCTACTAAACCTAGTAATTAGCTGAGTAAGCTGTGTTTGAGCAGGGAAATCTGCAAACTGTGTTGGATTCTGGCCCTCCAGGACCAGAATTTGGCAACCCTGCCATAAGAATTAGCGCTCGTTATTATTACTAAGAATAAGACTTCCCTATTACTGCATTGGAACAAACAAATGTATCAAGATAAATAATCTCCTCTTCTCAACAATCAATAAAGTCTTCAGTAAGCGAATAGCCTAACCCGGACCATCTTCATGAACCATTTGCAATATTTTTGGACACCACTAAAGACATTTAATTACTCTGGTGAAAGAATTTCCACCAAAGAGCAGAAAACACGGACAAACACCTGTTGCTATTCACAGCTAAGAGTTCCAGCAAGATAGTGTCCATTTTCTCCGGGATAAATTGGTTTCTAGTTGGTGGTTTGTTTAGAGGGCTAGGAAAGCAGAAGCGTGCTCCTAATCTGTAATCATGTATCTGTCCCGTCTACTTCCCGCTGCACGCTCACTGCATCCAAGGTGATTAATAGAGAAGGCTGCACTTGGACGGATGCGGCGTCTCGCTCAATAAAAGCGGGGACACTGAGTGAGCCGTCAGCCCCTAATGAGATGGCGGGCGGTAAGCGCCAGCGGGCAGGCAGGCTGGGATCCATCCTGCACATGCACGGGGGGGGGGGGGGGGGTTCACATAAAAGCCCCCCCGGCCCCCCGGGACTGACACCTCACGGGATAACATGGACTGTCTGCGGGTCCCCCGGTTTGGGAAACACCGCGATAGACGGAAGCATGGCGCTAAGCGTGGGGGAGCGATGATGGCACTGAGGGGCGAAGCACGTCAGACCCCCATTCCTCTATTGCGTCTTATATCGTATCATATCATTTTCTGCATTGCCCAAACAGTAGTAAATAAATGATGACATTATTAAAAATTATTTTAAAAAAATAAAAATGTATTGGGGGTGGGGCAGCTCTGTCGGTTGGGTCTCGGTGGGGCAGGCAGGTGGTGTAGTGGTTAGAAATGCAACTGTGTAATCAAAAGATCGCTGGCTCGAATCCCCAACCTGCAAGTACCGCTGAGGTACCATGAGCAAGGTACCGTCCCCAAGCAGTGCTCCCCAGGCGCTCACGTAACCGCCCCCTGCTGTGTCACAATGTCTCATGGGTTAAAAGCACAGGACTCGTTGCGTGCTGTGGTGCGTCAACAATGGCGATTAATCACCTTCACTTCAGAAGGCTGCGGGTACAAATCCCTGGGTACGCAGAGCGATTCCCACCTTCTCTATGCCAGTTCCATGAGTTGGCCCCCTGAGATGCTGTCCTGAAGGAGGTCCCACATATATGCTGAGCTCTCATTGGCCACTTTTCCTTCACTCTCTGGTCTAACTCCTCCACCATTTCTGTGTGTGTGTGTGTGTGTGTGTAGATATACATATATATTTATATATACATATATGCGTGTGTGTATATGACTTTTTGGCAGTTTGTTTAGATGTATAAACCTCTGCAAAAACACAGCGTAAACTGCAGCATTAAGACTGGTCTTAAAAGCAAGCCAAGCCAGTAACAACTTAATTAACAAGCTACAAAACAGCTTAAATCCCTGAAAAAGGGTGTGGGAGAGGAGGAAGGCAGGGGAACCCAGCCTGAGTTGTTAGGGTGACTATCATCCCTGATTGTGGGACCTTATAGAGAGAAAGGCAAGCCTCAGCCTGATCAAAGCCACATCCCACACACGGCCTGCAACACCAAATCAAGCACAGCGGTAGGAGCAGCTAACTCAACGCCGAGTGCATAGCAGGCATCTCTAACAAAGCGACATAAGCAGCATAGTAGCAAAATAGTTCAAAAATCCATCAGTCTGCTACAACATCACAGACACCACTTCAGATAGCAGCAGCTAATTTCATGTATAGTGGTATATACAGTACATATCTTTCCATCTTCTAAATGTTTATCCTAGTCACCCATGGGGGGCCTAGAGCCTATCCCAGCAGCACAGCACAAGGCTTCCGGACAACCCTGGATGGGACGCCAGCTACATGCATACCCTCACACACACAAACAGATAATACGAACAATATGGAGACAATTCGCCTAAACGCATCTCTTTAGACTGCAGAAAGGAACCAGAGTAGCCAATGGAAACCTGCGTGACAGAGGGAGAGCATTTAAACGCACATACAGAGTATAGGCGGGATTCGAACCCCCAACCCTGGCCAACAGCACTACCAATCGCACCACCCTGTGCAGCATACTGGGTGCCTCCGAATTCAGGGGATGCATCCTTCGAAGGACGTGCTCTACGAAGGCCAAACAGAAATGGGACTACGGATAATTTCCTATTTGCATCTCCAGCGGTTCCCACGTTTACCCTCGAGTCAGGACGCTCCCCTCCTGGCACCTGGCTGGGACACACCCACTTTACCTCTGTGCACTGAATCTTGGGATATGTTGGGCTGCGATGGATCCATTGGCTGGATCCTATGCGAAGGATTCATTTATACAACACGTTTGAAGGAGCCTTTGAAATGGAAGCGGCTTTGTTGGGTCACTGCGATGCATTCGGTCCTCTAGGCAGCCTTAGAAAGATGCAGCCCCTGCTCGTTTTTACACGGCAGTTATATGCCGCCAGGTGATTTTGAGAAGGGGCTTAAAACATGATTCGGGGGGGTAACATACCAGAAATCTATTTTTTGAGCGTAAACTGGGAGCTGTCCACACTCTGCGGTAAATAAGGCATCACAAGAATTACACAGAGTTGGGTCAGCAAAAAGAGACAAACGGGGAGAAAGGAGCACGAGACAGCTGCCGGACGCAGCCCTCCGACGCACGCAAGGTCCGCGCCGGCTGCTCCCCCGCGGGAATAAGGGCAGATTTCGCCTCCCTGTCTGCGTTCTGACGTGGGAAACACAGGGGCCTGCGATTTATTTATTTTGCCTTTGCACTTCATATTAATAACCTGCCATAAATACATCAGTGTCCAATATGCAGACACAAACAGGCACTCGACTGGATTATATCTCTACAAGTAATAAATGAGGAGTGACAATCACTGTTTACGTGGAAAGACTGCCCCCGAGTGGCCAATTAACAGAAGTATAACATTTTGCCATTTTGAATTGGATATTCCTCAGTACTCAAGTATGACATTAATACTGAATTTTAAAAAATAAGTCTTTCAACATTCATATTTTAATAAAGTAAAACATACTGCCTATTAGTCCAAAGATGCAAGCGTCAGTACTAAATTACATACAATAATAGGCAAGTGAGCAGCGATGAAACCATCAAATACATCTAGTATTGTGAGTATCACAGCCCTCACTGTTTGCTGATGACCCCATGTGCGTCTTGGGACAAATAACATCAAATTACTACTAAACAGCACTAAACACACCCCAAAATAATAGCAAATTGAAAAGCACTTCTACTGAATTATACAGCAAAAATAAAAAGAACAGTACTCACACTTAAATATCAAGTTTTAATTTCCTTTGAAAAGTGAATAAGGATATTGCTGCCCTTTGTAGGCCAATACTTCCCAACCCGGTCCTTGGGAACCCCGAGACAGTCCACGCTTTTGCTCCCTCCCAACTCCCTGCCAGTTAGTCCCCATTTTTATAGGGCACTGGAAAGGAACAAAAACATGGACTGTCTGTGGGTCCAAGAGAACTGGTCTGAGAAACCATGCTACTTGTTATAAGTGAATGTTTATCATACAAAGGACCATCCCTCAAGAGAGATGAAATAAGGGTGTAAAAGAAAAGCTGGGAATATGGGGATACGGGAAGTAGGGGGGTGCTGACCAGGACTTGGGCTCCCCGAAGTGCAGGTAGTTGACGCTGTAGAGGTCCATGTCCTCCGTGTGCCAGGCGAAGGTGGTCTTCCACATGCCGAAGTAGAGGTAGGGCGTGTTGACGCCCTCGATCACGATGCCGCACTCCTGCTCCACCATGTCCAGCAGGGTGTTCAGGTGGCCGATGTTCCACTCTGCGATGTCCTGCACAGATAACACCAGAGAAGCATTCCTAACTATTCTGAACCTAAACACTTTATATTAATATCCAATTCTAAATTAAACCGAGACACCACTAGGCAATACATTCATTCTGTCTACAGACAAACATCTGTATTGCTGTGATTCCCCCACAAAACTGAGTCAAAACTGGGGCAAAAGTACTTATTCCTAAACAATTCATTGTAAAAGTGGGACTTTTCAAACACCGGTTTTATTTGCCATATTATTCATGAATTAGACAAAAAAAAAACATTTAAAAAAAATTGTTTTTAAGGGGATAACTAATCTCTATCTGAGATCCTTCAGGCATGCCAGCGCTCAGAATAGAAAGTGAACTAACAATTACTTTAAAAAATGCAGATAAAACTATACGATCAAAAGCCAAAGGGCCTAAGGTAGTGAAACTGAAGACTTGCTGCAAACATTTATCACTTATTCTTATCAGATCAAATGCAAGCGACAATGAAAAGGAGATATAAGCCAAAACAGGCAGAATGAAAGAAAGAATAATGTTTTGCTTAAATTCTTTTTATTTAACATATAAAATTGCATGATCAGGGCAGGGTGAGTGTGACCCCGTCCAATATAAAAGGATATAGATAGAAGAAGGAAGGAAGGACGGATGGGCGGACGGATGTATGGATGGATGGACAGACACATGGATGGAGTGCTCAGTTCATTTAGAAGAAATAGGCGGTGTAGAAGATACCCTTAGGGCTTTTATAGCGAAACAGCAGGCATGACCTGGTCAAGTCCCATGACGCAGTAACACTAGGCTGCCAAGCCCTTTTCGCATTACCCCCAGGGCTGGTGCTGCATCGACCTTCAGCTCACCTCGTCATACAGGGAGCCGCTTATGTCAGCGCCGTAAATGGGCGACACAAACGTCAGGTTTTTCCAGTACTTCCGCTCCAGGTCGTCAAAGTCTTTGTGACCAGGGGTGCAGTACCTTTCAGCAATGGAAAGAGGAGGGAAAGACGGTGACGCAGAGCTGCTACTCTGCTCCGCTCAAAAAGCAAGGCGTCATTTTTATTCTTTTGAATACAGCTTTAATCTTTGTTAGGTCAACTACACAGGAAACGCAGCAAGTATGTTTCGACTGTTCTCTGCTTTTACTGTAACGTGGTAGAATGTTTTGGAGGCC
>JAODKL010000034.1:3476734-3527970 GCA_026780765.1 Petrocephalus schoutedeni
ATTGCAGGGAAAAAAACGTAACACAGTGAAACCGAATTAAGTACGTCTTACAGCCGCCCTTTCTTGTCAGTTTATACCTACTATAATAAAAATGTATTTATCAGCTGAGGCACCGATTAGCCAAAGTAAATATCTTTGGACTGTGGTTTGAAAGTCACGTGACAGGGAGAGAACACGCAAACGCCACCAACGCATATCAGGGCGGGGACTCGAACCCCCAACCCTGGAAGTACACGGCCACATGTCAGCCACTTAGCTCCCTGTACTTTAAATTCACTGCAGTTTTCCAGTTTTCATGAAATTCAAAGCTGACAAGTCCACTATATATTAATGGCATTTTTTTTATTCATGCCAAAAATGGATTTCATAACACCAAACAGCCTTTGACAACACCCACCCTTCATGACCATGTAATAGTACAGCCATATTATTTTGATAGGGCTGAGAGACGAATATTGAGGTGGTGTGCAGCGTCTATTCTTATTATTGTTGTTGTTGTTTTATTTATTTATTTTTCCTTGTGGATACTGCTGACTGCACAACAAATTGCACCTTGGGAACAATAAAGATATCATTGATCCTTGAGTTTTGGCTGATTACTTACAAAGAGATTCAGTTTTATGGGCATAAAATTATACTCAGTCCATATCTGAGAATATCCACATTAACCAGTTTCCCCCAGAAGCTACAGATGATGAAGGAACAAAAAGAACTGTCTACATTATTTTTTGTACCCTGACACATTTTCGTGTATTCAGACGACATTAACTAACATCAGATTTAAACCAAGTCTTTTGCCGTAGGGATCACCGTTTTCGATACACTGCCACCTATGGTGAATTGCATGCGCAAATCCGATTCACAAATAAAACTACCCTCACTGGGATCTAGGTTTATGAACTTCATTAAGTTTATTAATTTAAAACAACAGTAGTTTGCGTAGATGTCCAAAATAGAATGGTATTTAGAGAACGCAAAAATACAGGTATATAGTCTGGTGTCCGGTATAGCCTCCGTTGAATGATCTCGCATTAAGCATGGAAACTTCGCCAATATGCACCGTAAATTCACGTCATTTGACGAGTTTAAGGAATTTCCGGGTGCGGAGTCGCCGCGTTATGAGCTTTTGACAGCTTGCGGACTGATATCCTCGTCAGTGGTGGATTCTCTGCTACAGTTGTTGGTAGGTTTTGGACAAGCAAAATGTATCGATTAAATGTCAGATATTCTTTTCTTGCACTTATAATATTTTGTCAAATTAATAACCGTATGTAATCTGTCTGTAAACTCTAAGCACACTGCATGGCAAACCCATTCGCGCGTTACCCTTTCAGTTTATTGCTTCATAATAGTGCACCTTTTAGACAGTTCGTAATTGTTTCAATTTAAATTTAAGTTTCAATTTAAGTTAATTGGAACTTGTTACCAATCTTTTAAGTTAGATGTAGTAGCAATTTTTGTTACCATACATGCTCATAAAAATTTAAATGTAATTAAATATAATTTCTTTTTTTAGTCCAATGGAAATTAGAATTGCATGCTTATACTTAGTTGTGGTTAAGCTAACGGGCTTGTTTGTTCTTTGGTGCAAATATTACTGCAGGTAGATATTCAGTATTTTAAGGGATGTTCAAATAAAATTAATGCAGAATCTCACTGTAAACTGGAAGCAGAGGGTTTTGCTGTACAGTAGTTGATGTTTGTGTGGAGCAGCTCAGAGGGCAGCCTTATCCACCCGGCCTGGGAGACATATCCTGCCCCCACTCTCCGTGTGGAGTTTGTGTATCTGCCTTGCGTTATGTAGGTTTCCTCCCACAGCTTAACAATAATCAGTCACAATAATTAGTGTCTCAAAGTTGTGCATGTGTGGGCATGAATATATTACATTGCGTGGACCAAATGTCCTCACAATGTGATAAAAACCAGATTTTTATAACAATTTTATAGCAATCTATGACTGCATTAAAAAAACTAGAGATGCCAGAAGTCTTGGATTTTGTTTGATTACTTACATTTAAGGTTGTCATTGTTGGGACTAGGGTTTTCCCATAGAAATGAATGGAGAATCCCCATAAAGATATGAATACAACGTGTGTGTGTGTGTGTGTGTGTGTGTGGGGGGGGGGGTTTCCTGCAGTGATGAATGGATGATGTTTATTCATGCAGTATACATAGTTTTAATTCATCTGCTCTTCTGCTTTTCATTTAGCTGTCTTTCAGAACCTTGATGGTGAAGATAAAAGAAGGATCATGAATTCTGGAATAAACATCGTCTGACATTGAAACCGTTAGGGGGTGAAGTCATTCCCACATCGTCCATGCCTGTCTGACTGATCGGAGGAGCAAAATGACTGAGAAGGGGGAACAGAGTGACCCAGAGAGGGATGCAGAGAAGAGGACAGGAGGCATTACAGGGACAAGTTTGAAAGACGCTTTTGAGGTTCTTTCCTCCGCCTCACAAGAGAAATTACAGAGCCTCGCTTTCAGAAAGAGCAGCAGCAGGCAGGCTGAGATGCTGGTGTGTGCAATGTCGCTGATTAAGCTGAGGAAGGGACAAGAGGCACTAGATAAACTCGCGGCCCTGGGCAGCAGTGGCATGGCAAAATACCTGGCTGGACAGGTAACGAAGTATCGGGGTCAACTGGAAGACTTCAGAATAGACCAGCACCCCGAGGTGGATCCTCAGACTGACACCTTACCCGAGCTGGCGAGGATTTTTCAGGTTCTGGCAGAGGAGGAGTTGTGTAGCGAGTCGCTGAGGGACAGAGCGTACCGGGCTGGTCTCGAGGCTTGTGGAAATGCAAACTCAAGTGAAGAAGGGAGGGAAAACAGGCAGCTAGAGCAACTGATGGAAGAAGCCACCAGGATTTGTGGGCCTGATTTCATTTCGCATGAATGTGGTCAATTTTCATGGGGTAGAACACTACAATCTCAACTCAATCTACAATCACCAACTCATAGGGGACAGAACAAAAAGAGTTCAGCCATACCTATACAAGGTAGCCGGTGTGGTCCATTAGTACCAGCAGATGAGCGCAGTTCCCCAGCCTCCCTGCGAAGCAGTTCTTCTAATGAGACATCTTTTCCCAGTCACCTAGAGGTCAGTGCATCCCCCACTGGTGTATTTGACTCAAACAGAATGTACATAGCCTTGCAGGATTTGAAGATGACATCTTCACATATTGAAGATGCCTCCCCTAATCATTCAATTTCTGGAGCATTGCTGCTGAATAAACCTGCTGAAGAATGCATAAAGAGAACACCCATACTTTGTTCCTCATCTCACAGAAAAGTGTGCGATTTTGTGGAAGTAACAGAGAAATCTGAAAACAATGACACTATGACATCTAGGATTACTAATGCAAAATCTGGGTTTAATGGGGGAAGTTCTTTAAAGAAACCCAATGAAGCCCTATTGTCTGTCAAAACTACTATCACAGAGAACAATAAACCTGCATCTGCAACTCCAGAAAATGCCACAATCATTTCAAGGAGCACATCACCCCAACTACATAAGAAAGACCCAGAAGAACAGAAAGAGGATGAGGAAGAGGATGAAGCACAGTTTTTCTCTTTTGTGATCTTGCACGCCCCAGAGGACATGGAAATGGCTGACAGTTTGCAGGAAAAGCTGGAAGCTTTAGGCATTGGTGAGGGGTCCACCTTTAGCCAGAACTTTTTAGTTCCTGGGAAAACTAAGTTGAAATGTATTGATGACGCCATTGATAATTCTGCTTTTACTATCCTCCTCCTTTCACGCAACTTCAACACCCAATTGCAGGAGATCCAGACTAATGCTGCTCTCATGAATTCCATTGATAATCAGCACAAATACAACTCTGTCATTCCTCTGCTACCCAGCAAGAATCGCCTACCTCCTGAGGACATGCCCAAGTGCCTAAGGATATATGTACCACTAGAAGAGAGTAGCCGCTCCTTTGGGAGGATGGCGAGGAAGGCATTGGCGCCAGAAAAGGTCAAGAGGCAGAAGCACCTTTGGAGCCAAGACCAGCATATCAGATCGCAGCGAGAAAAGAAGTCGAGACTGAAGGAAGAGATTAAAAGAAGCAAAGCTCTGGCGAATGAAGAGATGGAAGTCTCTCAGCTGGAGAAGGAGCAGAGGCAGCTTCAAATGAGAAGGCGGCAGCAGAATCAGATGCCGCAATATTACGATACACCGGGGCCAATTTCAAAACCACCCCAGCACATAATTGATGTAGACAGGCAACCCAACATCCTTATTAGTAACGCCAGTTACGTCATGATTGGGAATAACTCTCAGATGACTGTAGACATGAGTTCTGATAAAGATGGTAATGTTCCAGGGGACATGGAGGATTGACACAACTGATGGACTTTTAAGTCACACTACCTAGAATTAAGATAAAAAAAGACCTTTCAGAATAAACTGCTTTATGTCACTAAATCAGACATTTGTTTTTGTTAATGATCAACAAGTGCCAAAAACAGGTACTGAAGTTATTTTATACCTGTGCAAGTTCTCCAACAGAAGGGAATGTGTATAGCATCTCTTTCGGGTTGCTATGGAAAATAATGCCACTTTCATGGAATGAAAGAGATAGCTGCCTCATTACTGTATTTGTTTTGATATACATCGTGTTATTGCCTTATTTTAAGATGCAGTTGATTGAATATTTATCTGTATTTACAGTTGTGGACAAATTTATTGGTACCACGAAAAAAAGAATCCTCTGGAATAACTTGAAACTGACAAAAGTTAACGGCATCCGTTATTGTTTATTCCAAATGGCATGGACAAAAAAGAAAAAATGGCACCAATAACATCATATTTTCCCGCACCATCTTTTAACAGCAATTAGTGTCAACAAGCTCTCCCTGTATGGCCGTTCTTGAGTGCTTTTAGGGTCATTATCCAGTTGGAGGACCCATGACCTGTGAGTGAGCTTTTGACACTGGCCAGAATTTCTCGCTCCAGGATGCCTTGATAGTTGAGAGACTTCAGTGTGCCCTGCACAGATTCAAGCCCCCCCCCCCATTCCAGACAGCAATGCAACCCAATTATAACAGAGCCCCCTCCATGTTTCATAGTAGGTCTGGTGTTCTTTTCTTTGAAAGCTTCATTTTTATGTCTGTGAACAGAGCTTATGCGACTTGCCAAAAAGCTCCAGTTCTGTCTCATCAGGCCGAAGGATATTCTGCCAGAAACTTTGCGGCTTGTCAACATGCATTTCAACTAATTCCAGTCTGACTTTTTTATGTTTTCTTTCAATAGTGGAGTCCTCCGGGGTCTTCTTCTATGGAGCTCATTGTTGTCCAAAATGTGATGGATGGTGCAATCAGACAGTGACGTACCTTGAACTTGGAGTTCAGTTTGAATGGCTTTGGGGGGGGGGGGGGGTTTCCTTGGCTCTTTGTTGACCATCCGCACTGCCCTTCTGATCAATCTGAGGTTGCATTTCCTCTTGCGGCCACATCCTGGGAGGTTGGCTTCAGTCCCATGGACCTTATACTTTTTAATATTAGTTTAATAATACTTGCAACTATAGTCACAGGAACATGAATCTGCTTGGAGATGGGCTTATAGTCTTTATCTTTAAAATGCTTTTCAACAATTTTCCACAAACATCTCTTTCCTCTGCTGTCTCCAGTCCAGGTTCAGTGTGGCACACGCCACCAAACGACTGGTGAAACTGATGAAACGATTGAAAACACCTGTGATACCAATTAAGGTTAAACAGTTAGTTTGAAAGAGGACTAAAATGCAATGATTTATGATTTATCTTTTTTGGGGGTATCAACAAATTGGGCCAATTTTAGCTTACCTTTGTAAAACAAACAATAAATCATTTCACAATTTTATTGGTTTACTCACACATACAAAAGGCATACAGGTATACATGAGAAATGGCTTATAAAATAATCACTTTTCAGGAGGAATGAAACATTGTTTCAATGAGCTGTAAGGGTACCAACAAATTTGTCCATGTCTGTATCTATAAGTATTCCCTGTAATACATTTTGTGATCATACATAGAAATGCATTGGCAGGTTTTGTCTAATCTGGTACAACAATATGCAAATGATCACTGTATAAAAAGACTGAGAATTGCACTATGATAAAGGTGAAAGTGTGGCAGTGAAAATTAACACAGTACAGTATGTCTCATGATTTTCTGTTTTTCTTTTGGATTCAAGACAACTTAAGAAATGTGAAATTTTAAAGAGCACACTAACACTGCATTTGTTTATCAACTGCAGGACTGTTAAATAAATATTAAATAACTTTGCATAATATTACAGTATAGAAATTCCAAAAAGCATTTATGCTACATTTACTATGATATTCGTTCAAGTGTACTGGGAGCTGGGATGAAGGAAAAATTTGGACTGGGGTTCCCCAAGAACTGGGGTGAGAAATCCTATTCTGTGGTGTTCATACTTCTTCATATTTCTTATCTTACTAAATACAGTTAGAAATGTTTCACCGTCATCACAGCTGTGACTGAAATATCATTTCAAGTATAAAATGCAGTAAATGTTTCACGACAGAGGATAAATATCAAGGTGCACATTCTTGATATGTGTCTCTAATGAAAAGGTTCCTCCATTCTGTTTCCATGTTAGTAGTTAAGATGTGATGGATGGTGCATAAGTCACTTACCAGAGCTGGAAATATCTATCTACTTATAGAGACTTAGACTACCAAAATGGCAACCATTTAATTTGCCATTTTCTTTGTTGTGTTATATACATAACGGATGTAAATTCTCAATTGATTAATTTATTTACAGATATATTGGCCATAAAGTTCAATTCAGTTCATGTGTGAAAACAGCACATGAGCCAATAAGCATTAGCATTTTAAGCAACCCAGTTTCATTGGTTTAATCCTTAGACCATTTCTCCAAAACAGAAAAAGCGATGTTAACTACACAAGATCATTTAATGACACAAAATGCTACAGTTTTACTTGCACAATACTGTGAAGTAAGCTTCTACACCATTTCAGCTCGAAAATCAAATTAAAACAATGTCCTCTGCAATTAAGGTAAATGATGTTGCTAATATTATAGACTCAAAAACAGTTTTTACCATCAAGCCATCAGACTCCTTAACTCCAACACTTGTGTTCTGGGAAACTGTATAACCATTAACTGTCATCACGTGAAATTATTAACCATTACTGTAAGTGCTATTATGAGAAATTATCTAATGTGCAATTATTGAAACATCTCTTTCTCTATGTGCAATACACCCCCCCCCCACCCCACATATACATACACAGACATTCCCTTAATTACTTTGAAATCTTACTTTTTATTTCCTCTTATCTATGCTGACTTGTTTTCCTGTTTATTATTCTAATTATTAGGCATTTCATTGTTAACATACATATGACAAATAAACTTACACATAAATCATCTAAATCTAATTCAGAACCCAGAATGACCTGGCAGTCTAACTCATTGTGGAGTTAAAAGTACATTTTCTGTTCCTTGATCTGGACAAGAGTTGCATAAGTTCAAGTAAAATTCTCATAATCTAGACCAGGGGAGGTCAGTCTTTTCCAGAAAGACCCACTGAGTGCGGGTTTTTACTGAAACTCCTTTATTAGATTACTAATTAGAGGACTGACTGGCAGAAGAATCCACACACTCGGGTTTGAATAGCTGCCCTAAAGGTTATCCCAAAAACCTGCATACACATCGGTCCTTTGCGGATAAGGCTGGCCAGCCCATCCTCCTACACCAGAGGTGGCCAATCTCATCCAGACAGGGTCGTTGTGTGTGCAGGTTTTTACTGCAATTCCCCAATTAGATTACTGATAATGCTTCTGTAACCGCGGGTTTAATATCCGTTTCCGTAACCAAAGGGAACTGCACTATTGACGCCGTTTTTCAACGAAAACGAGAAAGATTCCAGGACTGCCCGCCCGAGTTTCACAGCCATTTTGAGAATGCTAATAAAATGGCGACTTGGCTGTTTGGCATTTCTCTTTTTAGCATATTTGCACAGCAGCATGAAAGTTGTAGTCTTTCTACTTGCAGGTAATGCAATGAGGGCAGCGCAGCACATACATTTCCCAGAAAGTGAATCCGGAAGCTATTCCAGGGGTTCCTGGGAATTGCAGTCTACTTGCAGTATTGCAGTTTTCCCGTCGCGTCCGGGTCCCAGAATGTTTGTGAGAAAAATTGTACTGCAATCTGAAAACAATTAAATGTTCTTGGTTGAGACCGATCCATTCACGTCCACCGGCTTAAAACAGTAAATATGCCGTTACAGCACGCAGAAGCACACGGGATCTAGCGCTCCAGTGCACGGATTTCAAGCATATTGCGAAGTTCAAATTTATTGTATAATAAAGCAGTATGGCGGTAAATATTTAATTTTTCGGTTTTAATGAATCCATCTGATAAAAGTCTGCTTCATCACACTGATTTCCTTAAAAATTAATTCTGTTTGATGCTGTAATTGAACTAAAAGAATGTAGGTTTAATGTACTTTTGCTTTCTGGGGTGTTATTCTATTAAATCCACCTGGGGAAATACAGCTGTGGCCACAGCAGCTGCCAGGAATAATTGCAGAACCGAGTTGAAAGATATGCATGCTAATTATTAATTCCCGAACCAGATCAAAAGCCTGAACCTGACCCGGTTTTCCCTGCCACACTGTTATGAATCAGTTCACCATCCTAGTTTGCCTAAAAACATCTCTTCTCATTCCTGTCCCTCAAAAATGTCTTTTGTCTGAATGATACAGCGCCATGGCACTTATCTCTGTCATAGCTTGTCTTCAGCCCCCGACTGCTCGCCAACCAAGCAAACGGGCCACAGACACCAGCCAAAATGGGCCAGCACCTCAACAGCCTAGGTACATATACTGTATCTGTATATTGCTTGTGGACTTTTGACACTATAGTCCCATATTATTAGCTGAACTAAGCCAACTAAACACATCAGAATCAGAATCCTTTTATTCCCCGTGTACAAAAAGTATTTGTACATGGTGGTTTGTTTTGTTTTGGTGGTGGCATGAATTTATAATTTAAATATATTGTCAAGACACAAACACAAAAGAGAGAATAAGAAAATGTGCTATTAATAAACAAACATGTAAGCATATAAATAAGGGTGAGAAGACAAGATGCAGGGAGCAAAGAGTATGGGTACGTGCAAAAAAGTCAATAAGAGTGTAAGGTGTGTGGATAGGTCTCGTAGGTGCCAGCGTGCTTCTCATGGGACCTTGGCCAGGATGGCAATGGCAAGGGGAAGAAGCTGTTCTGATGTCATCCTTGTACTCAGGGATCTTATGTTGTGTTCACTTTGTTGCACTGGAACATGGTTAACTTGGATGTCACGCCCGGCTCCAACTTGCGACCTCCAAAGTAAATGGAACGCAGCGTTACTCTCAGAGTTCACCAGGAAGGGAGACGCTGGAAGAGGATGTGATCAGGGAGACAGCAGTCAGACATTATTATCTTGACACTGTTCCTCATCCTTGATGAGTTCAGGACTTCAAGTAAAGGGAGCTGGCAGCCAAAAAGCTTCTCTGCAGGTCACACAATTCGCTGTAGTCATGTTGGAGAGTCAAGCCAAACAGAAATAGAGGACGTAAAAATGGTCTCCATCGCAGTTGTGTAAATCAGGGCCATCAGCGTCTGTGACAGTTTCTTCAGCTAAATAGCTTTATATCAGAAGTGGGATTCACATTGATTTGCCAGTGGATCTATGACTTTGTGTCTAACAGCAAACAGTATGTTCGCTGGGTCAAAACTTGTAGCCCTACGACCCCCATCGATGGAGCATGACAGAGCTAAGCAAGCCTTCCCCACCTCTACACCATAGTTTGTAACTTTTTTTAAGACAGCAGTAGGGTTTCAGAGGCAGGCTATTTGCATAGCAAATCGACAATGAACATGTTTGCAAGTACCATTCCAAAGGAGCAAAGTACCAAAAAAGTACTCCAGCTGGTTTGGTACTTTTGGTACCAGAAGTCAATGGGAAAAGGGAAAGTACCATGCTAAAAGTGCGGTATCTGGTGTGGTGGAAAAGAGCCCTATGACTCTATTGCCATATTTTAAAGAAGTGGCAGCCAGTTTTTCTTTTTACTTAGAGTGCAGCAGTTTCTGCAATGCTGAGTATATTTTAGAGGTTCAGGGAAAAAAACACAGCACAACACAGACACAGATATAGGGAAGTGCAAATTGCACCTTCCCCTGAAACTACGACATATGTACAAAGACGCATGCCACTATGCAGATATTGTGAGAAAGAAAGTAAGAAAAACTATGGGGTGTGAATTTAATGTGACATGATTATTATGTAATTCATAAGTAAACGTACTGTAAACAAATCTTCATTGGTGTATCAAGTACATCTCATTTTTCCTTATCCCCAATAATGTAGATGATTCAACTCTGCTTAAAGTTTAAGCATATATTTCCAGTGGGACGTGTAGAGAGACTTCTTGATACTTTCAGCACCTTCCATTTACCAAAAGTTCCAGTACCAATGCTCCAAACCAGCTGGGGTACTTTGAGGTGGGACTTGAAATGCTTTCTTCATCAATTGGTTATGTGAATAGGCTGCCTCTGAAATGCAGTACAACCTCCCTCTTGAAAAGTTCCAAACTCAGAAAACAATGATAAATGAAGTAAGCCTAAATTGTGTTCTGATCGGAATTACAGATACAACAAGACCAGGGTGGCATTAAAAGAAATAAAGTATTTTGTATAATAGCTACTAGGGCAGCACTGTATTGGAAATTTTTCAAATATTGCAATGTGATTTCGTTGCAATAAATATTGGAGTATTTATAAAGCAAAAAAAAGTTCAGCATAAATTTCTAACAAACTGGTCCAAGAGTGATTTAAACAGCAAGGATGAAGCTGAACTCATTACGATTATGAACGCATGCAGCGGAGGTAAACTTTAAACTGATAATTAATTAAAAATATAATAATGATGATATTAGATAATTAGATATTAGATAATAATATATTAAATAATCTATAAGCTTGTAATCATGGAGCAGGTTCTGGGACTAAGGTGTTAAAGTGTCTATATACATGACTACTGATGACCAGTCTTCTTCATTCCTAATGTCATATTTATGTTCACAAATTCTAGTCTTGAATTCTAGTCTAGTCATTTTGTTTTGCCTACATAATATAACCCGCAGGGACATGCATCAGCAAGTAAACAATAAATGTGGATAAACTGCGGTAATTCTGCCCCTTTCCATAGAACATTTATTCACATTAGAATACAAAGCATTTCTCATTGAGCATTTCATTGCCGATGACACAATAAAGACATTAGAAATTACCCTCCTACATCCTAAAGGGGAAGTGGTGTGTAGAGGCTGGGTCAAGGAAAAGGGCAGACAAGACAATCTCTCAGATTTGGAGCAGGCTGATAACAAAAATGCGGCTGAGCTTGGGAAGCCTGCCCCACGCTTGGGTCACTGTATGTCTGTGCGGAGACGTTTGACAAAGTACATATCATCTTATTATGCAAAGTGTGACCTCTCTCCATTTTTTTAATTTCATGATTCACAACCACGGTCCTGCACTTTGAGAACTGAAAGAAGAGTAAAAGTGAAGTGCGTTTTCTTGTATTGCATTATGTTATTTTGAAGCCTGAAATGCTGTATATTTTCAGAATTTGTTTGTTTGTTTTTGTTTTGTACTCAGTTTTGGTTCAGTATCTCTTCAGTAATCAGTATTGTAATAGTATTATTAAGTAATATGATTATTTTTGACATCCGCAAAACGTTGACTTTGTCTGGTTAATGCACGTACCTTGTCAAAGAATTTGATTGTGAAACATTTGGTAGAATTTTCGGTCTTGAATTTGCTTACATTTTCTTGCATAGTAGGAAGATATGTTGGACAGGACCAGCTAGATCAGGGGTGCCCAACTCCAGTCCTGGAGGGGCAGAATCAAGCAGTTTGCAGTTTTCCCTGCCCAAATTAAGTGTTTGAGCAGGGAAATCTGCAAACTGTGTTGGATTATGGCCCTCCAGTACTGGAGTTGGGCACCCCTGGGCTAGATTGTATAGTAAACCAATAGTTCAAGAAAAGAAAACAATTACATATTTTATGTAGTATTGCCTATTTGATTTATAATTTGAGTCCTACACTCACACTAAAAAGTTGTTCTTCAAGAAAAACTTATTGCGTTGGCCGGGAATCGAACCCGGGTCAACTGCTTGGAAGGCAGCTATGCTCACCACTATACCACCAACGCACACGTTAGACCACCACAGACAAATCCGTTGAATTCAGTAAATAATACAGATTTTGCAGTGTTTGCAGTTTCAGTGTTAAAAGTTTTAACGGAAGTACAAAGAATTTATAGTGATACCACAAAGATGTAAGGTAAAAGAAAATGCGCTTCCTCACCTCAGTTCTACGAGCTCATTTCCTGATTTTCTCTTATTGAATTGAACGATCATTGCGATCCTGACTAGGACTGGCAGATGGATCGATGCATTCTTGAGAACGAAACCAGGATAAGCTGTTTGGCTGATTAGGCAATTCAGTATGGCGGTGTATTTCTGCAGCAGCAAGCGGTGTTTTGAATCAAGGAATTTCAACCTCACTTTAAATCAGAGTATCCATCTCTGAAACAACATACAATTCTTATATATCAAAACGACTGGATTTTTTACTGAGATTAGTTAGTGTGAAGCAGCCAACTATAATGCCTTCTATAGAAAAACATCAGACCACGAAAGCCCTTGAGTACAAATGAGTACAGGCCCTAAACTTTCAGTTAAATCAGTTGCACTTGTGTACTACCTTACATACATTTTCTCTGTATGTGGATTTATGAAACTGAGGGTCCAAAACAATCAATTGTATGCTTCTTATGATTGTTATGTAACCTGTCTCGCTTGTACATTGTTTTGAACAAAAGGGTCTGCCAAATAGATAATTATAAATGTCAAAGGCATGGAAAGGCTTTTTACTTGCCAGTGAATAATCTCCACGTGACGCAGTCTGACTGACGCGTGTGGGTCATGCTGACGAGCGCTGACAGCCAATAAAAGCCACCGCTTTGGGTCACAACAAATGTGCTCTGGCGGGGGGGGCGTCATTGTTATGCACTAAACGAATTCTAAACATATCACAAGATGAGTCTCCACAGTTATTCGGAGTGCCAAGTATATTAGTTTTACATGTGCAAAATCATATGTGTAAAGTCTTCTGTGCATTAAGCTCATAGGATGTACTGGATCATTTTACCTCACACCCCTATTTAGCAGTGAGTTGACTCGTTCCGGGATTCCGCTACGCCATGTGGACAACCATGGCCGCTTCCTATCGAACATGAATGTGACGAGTAAGAGGGTAAGAATAAAAAAAATGTTAAATCATTTCACTAAAATGAGTTTAATATAATAGCATTTGTCATCAATACACATTTTCTTCTTTCCTGTGACTGTTAATGAGTTTTTACCGGCTTCTCTCGAAAATAATCACTCTGGTCTGAAGCATCCGAAAGCCATCTGCTCGTTTTGTATGTAATACTGCAATCGTATTTTCGAAGTTGAAAATAATGAGTCGTTAGTTGAAATGGCCACCACTTAATATTCATCTCCGCTAATCAAAATAATATTATGGGGGGCAAAAAGTGATGGCGTTAAAATTGCAAACATCTTATTGCTTGTTTGGTCCGTCGTTAGGATTTAACTATGTATCGCTTTAATAGGCTGCACAAATGCAATACAAAGATTTGCGTATTTGTAATGCATGCTGGGGCGTAGGAATGGAGGGGGTGCGGGGAACGTGTCTTCCCCATTTTATTTAATTTGGCTTCATTCATCCCCTCACTTAATTATGAAGTTGTGACCCCGCCCCCCAACGATCTCTTAGATTACATACATGAATGAATCGTTTCTTTCTTGTTGCACAGAAGATCCTGAAACAATCTTCATCTGGTCACTTGAGTAAACTCCAAAATAGTAAAGGTTAAATTGTTATATGTTCATGAAGGTATTACTTCATTTAATAACATTTCTGAATTACAGCAGAATACATCTGTCAAATGAGTTTGTCAAAATCTGCTACGGGAATGATTCATATTCAGGTGCTGGATAAGGGAGAATGTGATTCTATTATTAAATTACAAGGTAACATACAATTCTCTGAGATCATAGTAGATGGCCTAAAATATTTTATTTTCAAACTAGATACTACTAACCCTAGATGAAACCTTGCAGTTAATTAAAATGAAAAATTTAAATGACAAATTAAAACTATATTTTGCATTTTTGTTCTCAATTTCAACATAATATGCTGACTTTGGTAATGTATTTTGTGTATTTTTAGCGTTAATTTTATTTTGTCATTAGTAATGCTCTTCTCTCTCTTCCAGGCAAATTTAAAGCAAATCCTATGATACTGCTGTTAAGGTGAAGTCGACCTGTGCAGCCCGGGATTTGTCCACCAGGCTTCTTACTTAGGAGATTCCCAGCCGTCAGCATGGCAGATGAGCAAGAGGTAGAGGCAGTGGGCAGAATCCTGGCCAACCCCCAGGAGAACCTGACGGCCCGCTTTCGGGCTCTCTTCACCTTGCGCAACCTTGGCGGAGCCCAGGCTATCGACTGGATCGGCAGGACGTTTGTGGACGACTCGGCGCTGCTGAAGCACGAGCTGGCCTACTGCCTGGGCCAGATGCAGGATGAGCGGGCCATTCCCACGCTAGAGGCTGTGCTGAAAGACGCGTCCCAGGAGCCAATGGTGCGACATGAAGCTGGTAAGCAGACCATGCCAGCACTACTCTCCGTGTCCCAGTGCTACTGGGAATTACTGACAGCATCTTCGCACAAACCTCTGAGCACAGTTTTCACTTCTGTTGCAGTCGTGAATGCAAGAACATTGAAATCTAACTCCGTTGATAATGTCACTTTCCAGGGGAAGCCTTAGGGGCCATCGGGAACCCTAAGGTCCTTGACCTACTGAAGAAATATGCTGATGACCCAGTGATAGAGGTAGGAGACCAAGTACAAGGAAGCACTCATATTGATGTCGACTTCATATGTATTAATAATGCACTAAACTTCATATGATGGTTATGCTTGTGTGGTATAGTATACAGCTATACAGCATATGGACAAAACTGTTAGGACACCTGGCCATTACACAACAAGAAATTTCATGACATCCCATTCTAAATCCATAGGCATCAATAGGGAGTTGCCCCCCACCCCCCCTTTGCAGCTATAACAGCTGCCACTCTTCTGGGACGGCTCTCCACATGATTTTGGGGTTTGTCTGTGGGAATTTTTGCCCATTCATCCAGAAGAGAGTTGTTCCACGGGGTTGAGGTCAGGCCTCTGTGTAGGCCAGTCAAGATTTTCCACACCAAACTCACCCAACCATGTCTTTATGGACCTTGCTTTGTACACTGGGAGACAGTCATGCTGGAACAGAGAAGGGCCTTCCCCAAACTTGTCCCACAAAGTTGGAATCATAGAATTGTCCAAAATGTCCTGGTATACCTGTGGGTGTGATGGCTAGGTATAGCGTGTCTCTGGTATTTGCCTATGTAAAATAAAAGTCAGTATGTCAGGCATGATCAGACAATGGCCATCCCAGTATTTGGAAGGTAGTTGTATGAGGGTACATCCAGCAGTGTAATTCCCCCCCATTCCTGCAGGTGGCAGAGACGTGCCAGCTGGCTGTTCGCCGGTTGGAGTGGCTTATGAATGGCGGAGACCCAGAGGAGGAGGGGACGGACCGCAACCCCTACGCCTCAGTCGACCCCGCCCCCCCGGCCCGGCACAGGAGCGTTGCGGAGCTGCGGGCTCAGCTGCTGGACGAGGAGCTCCCGCTGTTCGAGCGCTACAGGGCCATGTTCGCGCTGCGCAACCGGGGAAGCGCGGAGGCTGCACTGGCGCTGGGAGAGGGTGAGGCGCATCAATGCGACAGCGAGGCTCCCTGCGCGGGTGCCATTATGCTGAGTGCCAGTGACGACTAAGCTAATGCTAGAATTCAGCTTTGAACCCGCAGCCTTCCAGTCACAGACTCATGTCCAGCAGAGTCTCACACCTCCCCAACATTGCCAGTTTTTTCACTGTTCTTTTTTGTCTTGGGTGTAAATGCGGTGCGGAGCTCCAAGTCAGACTCCGCAAACAAGCCTTGCTGTGTCCTGCCAGGTCTCCGGTGCGGCAGCGCCCTATTCCGCCACGAGGTGGCCTACGTTCTGGGCCAGATGCAGCACGAGGCCGGCATCCCGCAGCTGCAGGCCGCGCTGGAGCGGCCTGGCGAGAACGCCATGGTGCGGCACGAGTGCGCCGAGGCCCTGGGCGCCATCGGTAAGGAGGCGTGCCTGCAGACGCTGCAGCGACACCTGGAGGACGGCGAGCGCGTGGTGAAGGAGAGCTGCGAGGTGGCCCTGGACATGTATGAGTACGAAAACAGCTCGCAGTTCCAGTATGCGGACGGGCTTTTGCGTGTGCAGGGAGAGCAGTGAGAGCCGCGTGCAGGAAATGCGCGGGTGTAACACAGCAGGGGCATGCATATTCACCACCGCAGCATGCACGCGCATACTTGCACAGAAACACACATGAACAATACCAAACTCTCAACCTACTTTATGCTGATCTTCTTATACATGTGCTTCAGATAAGGTCTCCAGTTCTTCCAGAAAGGTGGATACTTTTAATCTTTTATACTAAAGTCAAAAGCCATCACAGTCATTATATATGAAATGAAATGTATGAAAATTCATTACATGTTGGACAAAAACAACATTTCCACAGACATTCTAGGACAAATATTAGTGTTAAAATGGCCAAATTCAAGGTGATGTCAAGCGCCTTCATTTTCTTTGCTTTGCTTATATGACTTTTGTTTCTTATTTATTGGAGCAAGCTGGAAATGAAGGATAGAATTGTGTAAAAAGTATAGTAATTAATTACAGGATAGTTACTTCAGATGACAGATCTTCAACAATGTTAAAATTAACTGTCAAGCAAGATTTTTTTTTTGCTTTTTATAAAACTTAACTAGAAACTCAGAGTTGAGTATGTAAGTCAATAAAAATCACTGGATGTTTTGAATCCTTTGTTTTAAGAATTGATTGCACAGTTGGAATGATATGGAATAGATGTGCTATGTTCCCAGGCAGGGTGGATCTGATGTGGGGGTGATTGTGATGAGAAGGCGGGTGCTGGTCCTCACCAGGGATATCCCCTTACCTATCTCACACCTCTGAGTTTTCAACACCGCTTTATCCACTCAGTTAGGATTCTGCACAGGATTTTACACTTTTTAAAACACAGATGCAAAATCATCCTTTGTGCCTCATCACAAAAGTGTTTAAGTGTATTAAATACCTAATGCCATAGCTAGGGCAAGTGGTGATTGGATGACTGTTTAGTATTTTAGAGTGCACATGACCACCGAAGGTCCCAGCAAAGATGCACCTCTAATAGAAAACGCATAAAAATATCTCTGTTCAATCTAGATGCTCTCTCTGCAATGCTATGGAAACATGTCAGGATTATGCAGTGAGCATATCTGAGGAGTAACAGGTTATGGATTAACCTTCTGCAGAGCTTGAGGATTAGTGTCAACAGAAGGAGGTTGGGAGGGGGAGGGATAAAGAAGAAAGAAGCAGGGCAGACCCCCCTGCCCCTGCCAAAGCCAGAGCAGCCCCTGAGAGAGGCACGGACCGGCAGCATGCTGCACCCCATAATGATCGGCATCATCACCATCAACACCTCCATCACCATCTTCTACTGGGCGTTCCTCCTCACCGACGTCTGCAACAAGAAGATCAGTGACGAGCCTGCGGCGAAGGAGAACCCGGCCTAAACCTGAAATTACTGGCCAGATCGCTGTGCGCGACTCGGAGTAGCCGGCTTTCAGCGCTTTGCTCAGTCCTCTGTATGATGACCTTGGCAAATCCTTCTGCTTACACTGCTAACCGCCAGCACCTGACCCTGACCACCGCCCCCCACACCCAGCTGCAGGTAACGTCTTTCTTACTTACCCATAATGCTGAATCCTCTTCAAATACGCTTTAACAGTAGGGGTCACGGGTGGTGGCAAAGTCCTAAAGTTCCCTCTTTGCAATCAGCCTTTTTAAAGCTGGACAAGTGAAACTGGATGGAGTAGAAAGAAATGTCACCTACAGAGGAAATCGCTCACATTTTAGGGCGCCGGAAATGTGAGAAGCCGAACTCATTTCTGAATGAACCGTAAGGTCCAGTAGCCCACACATCTGCTCCGTATAAGCGGGGTGCATCAAGCAGACTTGTAATGGCGAAATGAAAGGACAGCGACACATGTACACACTGTCTGTCTGTAATGTCTTAGCTTAAGAAAGACTGAGGCTAAAGGTTTCCCATTTACACCCTTTACTGGTACGGTGGTCTCTCTCTTTCCATGGATCGCGTAAAGGCTCATTTCACTTTGGACTGCTATGTGACTACCACTGTATATCATCCCCAGCAGGCACTGAGACCAGATTGCCTCTTACTGCTTGTTCATCCATCATTAAATGATCACTCATTCTCCAAACTCTTCTGGTACTTCATGGCTATGTTAAAGTCATGTGCTGATCATTATTCATGGTTCACAGTAAAAGCTAGTAAATTAAGGAATTGCAAAGCATATAACATTCAAAGGAATACAATTGTATAAATCTACATGGTCTGCTTAGTCCTTCAAATGACAAACCTTGAGAGCTGTTTTGGAATATTACCAAATGAGGGATTCCCGTGATCCGCCATAATCTGATTTGAGCCTAGATGTTTGTGGCCCGGCGTGAATCTCGTCGCCCCTCTGTGTGAGATGTGTTCTCGTTCCACAGGAAGCAAACATGGCGTCCAAAACGTCTTACTCATCCCCTGATCCGGCCCGCAAAGTAATTAATCCCTCAGTTCATTCTGTATCAGCACTCCCCACCGGGCCCCCCAGCAGGGGGAGCGATCTGATGATGGATGGATTACAGCTCCTCACTGGCATAATGTTAATACTACGACTAAACCTAGTCATGGGGATAACAATAATAACGACAACAACGATATAGTAGCTAATTTATCAGAACACCTCTGATAGATGTATTGCCATTGTTACAGCTCCGGCACATCTCTGCTTCTTGTACACAAAAGGGATCCTGACAAATTACATTCAGCTGCAATTCTTAGTCCTCAACCACAGCATTTCATCTTGCACTTACAGTGACATAAACAGCCACCTTCTAGTCAGCAATTACATTCTGGTTTTTTGGGTAGGGTGAAGGCATTATTAAATGTTTGGTTTTGGGTTTTTTTTAGGTTCTGCTGATGTTAAGGTGCCAGCACACACCTCCTCAGTAGTAAACATTGAGCTAGTGGTACCTCTCAGGTTGGTCAGATTATCATCCACCACCAAGCCCAGGCAGGTGTCCTTGAGCGGATTACAGAGATTAAAGCACGTTCTTTCCCTTTGTATCACCCCTGACTGACGTGCCATGACCTTGATGAAGAGAAGCCTCAATGACCAGCGCCAGAAACCCAGAGAAAGTGCTGCTAAAAGATCAGCACAGAGATCTGGAAAGACAGGCGCGAGTGTAGGGATGTAGTTACGGGCAAACCTTGCTCCGGGGAGGTTTGCAAGGAGGACAGCGCGACACCCGAGCCCATCATGTTGTTGGTCTCTCTCTCTACATTCAGGCCCATGTTCTGAAGACAGCTGCAGAAGAGCGACAGGTGGTGAGATGGTGAATGAGTACCATCGAGAAGAGAATGGCCCTAGGGCTCGGGCTGCCAGTGCAAGGCAAAGCCTCCATCCTCATCCACATGCAGCCCTGCACTAGGGTCTTCCGGCTGACAAACAACTAGAAGGCCCCCTGCCCCTCTACATAGATTATACTGCCCTTTTCCTCCTGTTTATAATGAAATAAACACTCAGCCATTCTTACCGACAACGTGTGCTGACTTTCTTAGGAAAAACTCTATCAACTGATACTTTAAACTCATGTAACTGACATGACACTGTTTAATTCATGTGCAATTAATACGTATGTGCAATTAATAATTATGTCACCCACAAATTATCTGATTTATGAGCTAGTTTGAATGTGACAATCAAAGAGGTAGGAAATAATTCATTGTTAAATCTTGGTTTGGAATTAGGCCAATTTGGACATTCCTAAAGGGAATTTCTTTTTAAAGATGAAATACACTAATAAAATAACAAGAACACTGTATACAGTACAGCTATTTACAGTATCTGGGTAGTAAATGTATATTTGCTCCAAATAAAAACACTATTTAACATTAGAGTGTATACAAGATTAAGATTAACACAATGACAGCTAACAGGAATGTCTTCTGCTCATCCAAAAGTCACTGGCATCTTGCCTTGATGGCTAGAAGAACCTAACCCTGCGTTAGTTCCCAAACCCCCTCAGGGGCACCCCAGCCACTACATGTATTCATTACAATTCACCATCGGCTCACTTCATTAATTAAGTTAATTACTTAATAACTCAGTGAGGTATTGACTACCTTAAATACCAGCGTGCCAGTGGTCAAGTGAAAAAAATGCAAGAGTATATTGGATGGTTGCTGCAAATACTGAGGGTTATGTTGACACACTTTGACAGAAAAAAGGTTTTACACCAACATATTTCTTTGACTGTCTAAGCCTTTTGTTCAGTACTGTATAAAACTGACATAACCAAGACGCACATAACCTGAAGCTCACAGATTTATCAATAACAATGAGTATGGTCTAAAAACCTTCAGTGTCAATAAAAATACCAGTGAACCTCTATAAATGTTTTGACCAGCTTTTACAGCAGCAGTGTTTAGATTTTCCTTACTGTGCTAGTCAAACGTGTCCTATTCAAGCAGTACGATCCCACTGATCAGGTCGGGGGTGGAGGGGCCCTCAGTCCATCAGGCCCACTTAAATCCCTTGCGCTGGGTCCAAGCCAGAGATGAAGAATTTCTGTTTGCGTAAGCATACCCACACAGAAGCAACCAGAGTCACATGGTTTGGCACAGCTCATATTCACAAAGAATAATAGCGAATTTCATATACGAAGAAATATCGCTCTTTAATGGGAATGAAAGTGACAGAATTTTTTATTAAATGTTGAGGATTTTATTAAAAGCTGCCTGCTTATATAATGATTATATACACATCAGAAGAACATGACGTGAGGAATATAAAACTATGAGTTGCTTAGTAACGCTATCTGCTGGCCCAAAGCCACGTTAGAACTTTGGCCCTAGAGGAGATCTTTGCCCCCCGTGGGTCGGACTGAAGAAACACCTCAAGGAAGGAGTGGCAAGGCGTCAGACCTCCAGGGAAGTTCAGCGAGAAGCAGCGGGATCCTCAGGATGTCTCTCTGCCGAAATGCCCTGCCCTGTCTGCTCCTGGCAGCCTCCGTCTGCTTGGCAGAGAAGCGTAAGTCACGCCAGCCTCACATCCTCCTCTCTTTCAAATGTCTTGACCTATTTGTGGAAACATTCGTAATAAAATGCCAAAACAGTACAGTTTCTTTTTTAAAGCAGGAGTAGGTAAATCTGTTCCACTGATGTGATGCAAGTCAGAGACATTCTCTTTAAAATCCACCCAACCTGTCACTTTCAATCGAATATGCTCGCCTTCTGTTTATAATAAAGAACAGTGACTACATTGTTATTGGCTTGAAATTTGCAACACGTTTTCCACATATTGCTTAATTTTAAACAGATCAGTGCTTGTTTGCCACTAAACAGAAACAGTGTCCTCCTTTGTGCATGTTACATGATTAAAGTAAAATATCTTGGCTGATACAAAAATATCTGCCAAATATATCCACAGAAATAAAAGGAATCAGTCTTACCTCAGGAGGGGTTTCCCAAACCGGACCTCAGGGTCCCCCAGATGGTGCACATTTTTGCTCCCTTCCAGCTCCCTACCATGACCTGGGAGGGAGCAAAAACTGGGAGCCATCTGGAGGTCCCTGAGGTCCGGTTTGAAAAACACTGGTTTTAAGAGCATTCCTGCCCTCTTACCCCCGAATCTCCCTTCCCAGGTGGGCCGCGAGCAGCAGTGTCCAGCCAGCGGATCCTCCAGCCTTGGCTGGTGGGCTTGTCAGCGGTGCTGGGATTTCTCTGTGTCGTGTTTATCCTGCTGATGGTGAAAAGACTCTGCTTTGAGAATGACAGGTACACAAGGGGCTGCCTTCCCACACAGCGCATCACGCTCAGCAGACAGCACTGGGGCAAGTTCACTAAGACAGTAGCAGAAGAATTAGGAATTTAAGGATATCTCAGCATTCAGTGGACACTTAGATATTTACACAACTTTATGATCTATTGAACTATAGCCAATACATTCGATAACTATAGCCAAATGTTTCGCAATCCGGTCCTTGGGAACCCACAGCTGGTCCACCTCCATCCCAGCTCCCTGCCAGACAGTCCACATTTTTTGCTCCATTCCTGCTCCCTGTAGGGAGCAAAAATATGGACTGTCCGTGGGTCCCCAAGGCCTAGATTGGGAAACACTGCTATGTCCGGTAATTACAGAAAGAAGGGTAAAAACAAAGAAAAAAATCTGTGGTTTCATACAAATTTCATTACCACCATAATTCAGATTCCCAAGACATGAAAGCTAATGACTTTATAGCCATGCTGATTAACATTTTATCTCCTCGTTATGGGACAGCCATTGCTTCATAGGGCTAAAGCCCCCTCTAGCTGACATATCACTGCTATACGAGTAGGGCTGGTCTGCAGGCAACCACAATCATTTTATTGGTGACATTCTTATGCTTGAAGAAAGCAGGGATAACCATTTTCTGCACCATTCCAACCACTTTCACAGGAAGAGAGCAGCTCCAGTTTAACTATTATGGGACTATGAACTGACAAAAACAATCACATGCGGTTAATTATTATTCTGGTGTTACTTAAAGATTTCTTTTCTGTTTGGGTAAAGGAATGAAGAGTCGGGTGATGTTCGTCTCAAAGAATTTGAAGAGCATGAAAATGTTAAGCAGACCAACTTTTAGAGAGCACTGTAATGCAAGCAACAAAACGAAAAAAATGCCTTTAATATCCAGAATGCACTGTTGCGTTCAAAGTATGCTTATGCATGGGTAAAATTGCCAAACAATGATGTGTACAAAAGGGGTTTCAATTTCGCTGGAAAGTGTCATTACTGCAAAACAGGTTTAATATGACACTATTGTAATCTGGAAACTACTAGTATATTCGTATTTTGTCATAATTTATAATGACCACCAGATGGAACCAGAGCTAACCTGATGTGTTATTGTATTACCGTGCTAATGTAGTACTAATACCCATTCAACGCTTCTGATAAAACTGCATACCCCACGGTAATCAACACCTATTCGCGTTTAACTTATGACATCAATGACAGAATTTATGTGGCATTTAACAAAATTGTTAATTGTATCTATTCAAATGTGCCAAATTTGGGAAAGAAACGTTGAATGAATGTTCCGATTTCACCCTA
The DNA here is from genome assembly GCA_026780765.1 of Petrocephalus schoutedeni. Taxonomy (NCBI): domain Eukaryota; kingdom Metazoa; phylum Chordata; class Actinopteri; order Osteoglossiformes; family Mormyridae; genus Petrocephalus; species Petrocephalus schoutedeni. The sequence continues at coordinate 3,500,199 of JAODKL010000034.1, forward strand.
AAAATAAATAGTTTTACTGTTTATTTTTATTATCGCTCTGGAACCAGAGTATTGTGATTGTCGTGACTGATTAGAAGAAAAACAATACATTTTCCAGACCAGACACCAAGTTAAATAAAGTTTTTCCAACAATTAGTCTGCGTCCTTCTATGGGGTCCAAGATTTTCATTAATAAGAAAGTGTTCCTGCAAAAATAGGGTATAACAAGGTGATCGAGTGGACATGGAAATGACACCCAAAAGTCAGGCAAATGGATGAGGGAAAGATTGCAGCAGCCTTAATTTGCTAAAGAATTGCAGTTCCAGCCATCATACAGTGTTTTCATTGCTGAGGAACCGTCCGCCGTGGCACATCAGGTGAAAGCTATTACATAATTGTGATGTCAGATTGAAGCAATGCATCAAATCTGAGCTGCCGTAACAGAAATGCCTTAAGGTCTTTCTGATGGCGCTTTGGCAGCGTAAATGCCGTGTGATACATTGCCTGCAGAAGGCAAGCCCGGCCATTAAGCACAGTTATGAGGCACACTGGTGAGGGAACTGGCACAGGTAACAGCCGCGTACGAGCCTGGATACACAGCGAAGTCATAAAAAGTGCAGCCGCCGAGAAGCCAAAATTGCACGGTCTCCTTGGCCAAGAGCAGCTGGGGGGAGCATAAATTCAATACGTAATATTCTTTTTAACCCCGTTTTCTCACTATCTCTATATGGTGCGTTAATGTAGAGTGTATGAATCCAAAAATCTTAATAAAGAAACCTGTCTATGGCATACATTTGGGACATTTGTCAGTTGCACTATTGACTGACCCCTCCCCTCCCCAAGCAAACCTTCCATTGTCATTGTGCCAGGTACAGTGACAATAAAATGCAATAATTACACGTAACATATAGCCCAAATACTTCATGGAAACCTGGATATTTTTTTGTGTATGTAAGATTTTCATACTAAGTTATTTTTACTCAGAAGTAGAGAAACACCTACCTTTGCTGAGAAACACACTGCCAATATGTCCCAGTGCAGCGTAGCTTCACGCATCACCATCTAAACGCTCTCTCTTTAACAGAAGGAATTTGCCTTGGCCTATCTCTCTGAATGTGGAATTTCAAAAGTTAAACAAAATAAGAAATGTATGCGCTGATTGCTTATATAAATCAAGAATGTTTACTTAATGTTTACTTAAATGTCTATTTAAAAGCTTCTAAGAGAAAAGCCCATGAAATTGTGGGAAAAAAATATATATATATATATATTTTTTTTATAGAAAGCTGAGGTAACTGTAGCAGTGATGCATATTTTGGATCCATCAATTCAGAGGAATAAATAGCAAGTAAAAGGCTATTTTTTAAAACTTTAAAACCATTCTTTCCCTTTCCCCATGGCTGAGTAGTTGCTGCACTCTACACAACATGCAAATAAATACAGAACAGGCATCAAAAAGGCCTGACGTGGTGTGAAACTTACAATGTGCCTGTCTTGGCTGATGTCTGTAAATATAAAAGCTGCAGCGAGTAGGCCAATGTGAGCCGTCCAGCCAGGCCGACTGACTCACAGAAAAGGGGGCACAGAAAAAGCGGTTGGTTCCCTTTGGGACTTGGTAAGACTCTTCAGAAATCCTCGCCATAATGACATCACTCCATGCATCTGGCCCCTTCTTAGCTCTTGTTCAAAACAGAGATCTCTTTGCTATGTGTATTCAGCCTGTTGTTGCACAAACAGTATAATTTTGTCCAACCGCCCAGAAATGCCAAATGCATTTGCCATCATTTTCAAACTGATTTAAACAAATTTACATACATACACTACAGACCCATATATGCATCAGTGAATTCTAAAACAAGTCATAATAAAAAAAAAATCAGCCCCAGACTTACATTTCTGCATTTACTTACCTTGATTTGCTGGTTCTTACTCTGTGCATTCAGAATGCATTTTGTCCAGGATCCTGTTAAGAACTGAAAATCATAAGTGGGCTAATTTTTAACGAATATACTTTCAGCAACATGCGTGGTGTTTTATTGTCTAATTTCTATTCAGAGAATCGCTGGGGAACAATAACCTCTGCTTATACATCTGGAAACTATCGCTGCAATGTTTTTATAAGCGTCACATAAAATTCTATAAATTGAGTTATTAAATTCATAAGCACAGGTCTGAGTACAGCAAAGTAAAGGGGGAAAAAAGCCCTTTTAATACAATGCTGGAAGTGAAGTGGAAATATATGCAGGTTAAAGGACACGGCAAACTTGGCACAACCACAGAATCAACTTTGTTTTAGTACCAGTATTACATTATCCTTCTGAGGCCTGCCCTGCATGTATTTTGCATAGATTTTCTTAAATAAGATACATATTGTCACAGAATGAGGAAAGTCCTGCGCTTGCATTCATTGCAACAAATACAGTTCACAGAGTATGTTCTTTAAATAAAGATCAGACAAGCTTTTTGTGCTATTAGAACACATTTTTATTTAGATTCTGCCCGCAAAAAGAAAGACCTTGATGTTGCACACTCTAGTGTTGCTCGTCCAGTGAAGAGGTGCAATGTCTTACATAGCAGGGAATTCTCACTCTCAGCTGCCTGGCAATCACTAGCAGTATTTCCTCTAGTAATACCATTTACAGCCCGAATGACCACATTGGGCCTGGGATAACTGAATGCACTCAACCTGACTATATTTTCCAAATGCACACAAGGTTGCCTGAGGAGAAGCAGGGTTGAAGAGAGGTTGGAATTACAGCGATATTGCAGATGTTGAAGCTACACGCGGCACATGAGAGAGACATGAGCACAGGGCGCAGCATCACAGCGGGGAACTGAGCCGTGCTCCGTGGCTCCTGTCCTGCTGTTTAAAATATATGTTGTTTAAATCAAGCACAGATCACTGTTTTCTGCTAAGCAAAACATACATGCAGCAGACTCCCCACAACGCCGGACAGGATACGATGGTTATGAATCCTGATCCGACGTTGCTGCAGTACTTTCCAGATCAGAAGAAACTATGGTAACACTTTACTTGAAACTCTCATCTATGATGCACTATAGATACATTCATGATGCATTATAATGGTTGGTATAAGAAATAGTAAGGCATTACAGCATCTTCTACTGACTTTCATAGTGGTCATTATAATACTTCATAAACTCCAATGAAACTCTCATCTACAGTATAATGCACTATAGATACCTTCATAATGCATTATAATGGTTGGTATAGGAATTAATAAAGCATTACAGCCTCTTCTACTCACATTCATAAGGCATTATAGTGTTCAATATAATACACCAAGCTCCAATAAAGCTCTCATCTGAAACCTGCCTCTAACATTCATCAATCAAGGTGGAAGCCCTAGCCACCTTCAAACCATTTTTGCAGGGCTTACCTGGAGCCCATACCAGGCAGCAAAGGGTGCGAGGTAGGGGAACAAGGTGGCTGGGATGCCAGCCCAGTGAAGGGCAGACCCACACTCATAATCAATGGGTGATTTAGACACTGCAATTAACCTAGCTGCATACCTTTGGAAATGCCTACAGCAAACCTACACGACAGGGAGAACATGGCCACAGTGGCACACACAGAGCCTTCCATGGGCCCGGCTCCTCAAAGGCTAATCTGAACTGGAAAATATCCATGATTAACCATAGCAAATCTCTTCAACTACATATATTCCATACAACTCATCCGCAGTTATGCACTAAGAGATTGACAGGAGATCTGAATGTTATTTCACCAGAAGCTTTCATAGCATTGTCTTGTGATCTAGTCACACCTGTTATCCCAAACAGGCAGTTTCACCACGTGTATTATTTGTTCTGCAGTCGTTTACTGCAGTATAATATATAAATATGCTAATAAACAAGGCTATTAGCAATTTCCATTGTAGAGGGAATCAGACTTCTCCGTTTTCCAGATGATTTCAATGCCCAGATTAAAATAGACCAATAAAATTACACTTAGAAAACTCATACATTAAGGATTGTATTTTTTTTTTACATAAAATAACAGGTCTCTGGTTGGGTCATTTATGAAAAATAAATGTGTTAATTTTGGCAATATTAGCTTCCACTTAAATTTTACAAGATTGGTGCCAAACTACTGAAAGAATTAATTATGTCTCCTGCTATGCGGCGATTTAATTTTAGCTGCACAGCAATAAGCTATGATGACAAAGAATGAATTTAGGCCAATTTCAGGAGTCATTTTATGGAAAAGTTTAATGGGTCAGTGTAAGATGCAAGGCACCCACTCTCACGCATTTGGCATGACACTTCTGCACTCTGCAAGTGCTCACCTACAACTTCCTGTGGTTGATTTTAACGCAGGGCAACAAGAGTCCACGCCACATGTTTTATTCGCTGCAGGGAACAGAAAAGAGTGCAGAATGGTATTATTAACTACCACACCAAATTACTAACTTTCAGGCTTACTAATTGTATGATAGGTCATTTCAGTATTGAATAAAGCTGCAAATAGAGAGGAATTTCAAAGGTAGGCTGCTTTTCCAGTTTAAAAAAATATATATTTTAAATGCTGTGGTTTTATGTTTTACATGAACAATTGTTTTATAAAGGTAACCAACATTTTCTGCCTATGAATCAACAAGTATATTATGACAGCAGCAGTAATAGGAATAGTGTATGCATTTTATGTTCAGGGTCTCTGCACAACTGTGAGTTACATTAACAAGAACCCAGATAAAAAATAATGGAAAACAGTCAGTTTGGTTGGCAAGCATTTCAGTGCATCTGTGGACTTTACAGTCCTCTTTAGACACCAAAGACCTGTGGCCCACATCAAGCAGTTACCATTAGCTGAATACCTGCAATGAACTGCGACAGGACAGATGCAATACAGGCTGTGTAGTGGCCCAGACTAGCTGGCGTGAGGCAGCATCTAACCATTAAAACCGGTCTTAATGTGCTGCTTCCCGGGGGCCCAATCAGAAAGATCCTGTGTCAGTCTAGGACTGGAAAACTTACAACACAAAGCAACACAGCGATACTCGGCGACCTGTATTTAGTAGAACCTTTATCAGCCTAGCCTAAACTACAGCATTTTGTAAGGAGTAGGCTGTTCAATAAATGAATGCATTTATTGATAAATAACCATTAAAACAAAACCTCTGTGGCTGACACTGAGAGAACCCTTCAGTGTAACACCGCAGAACATTATTTCAGCCATTTGGCCAAAGTTGGAAAACCTGAAATCTTGTTCTTCTACTTCACACAAGCAAGAGGTAGTGGTGTGGAGAGAAATTACCCCGTAAAAGCCACTGCAGGCCAAAGGGGTGACATTTCAGCTGAGGCCCTTTTATATAATATGTAGCTCCAGGTGATTGACCCTGGTAATTACAGATGGTTTTCTTGCGACATACAACAGTACTGTTAATTATGATTCTATTAGGAATTTATTCACAATTTGAAAGAGATATCAAGAGAGTTCCTTTGGTGTGATGATGGAAACTACATATACATGCATACACATTTTTAGGTAAAAAAAAAAAAAAAAAAAAAAGTTTTATTTGCTAGGAAGGAGTTGGCAGATCAGATCACAAATTTATCCATATGTCCAGACTAATAATTGACTGAAAATGTAAAAGACTTACAAGTGTGAAGAGAGGCGGCAATAAGGACATTTAAAAACAAACGTGGGCAAATGTGACCAAATGCGCTTTCAGACAGTAGGCTCAGCGAGAACAAAGACAAAGTCCAAATTAATACTGAGTTGTAGCATAGCTTGTTTATTATTATTTTTATACTTTTTTTGCATAGGGAAACATTCACTTCCAGTAATGTAGTTATGAGTGTATGCTAACAGCGATGGCTGAATACAATGTTATAATCAAATACTGTCAAAGCTGTAAAAGTTTCCCTCCACACCAGTTAAAAAACACATGGCAAAAAATTAGTTCTGGCATTATTAACATATTAAGTCTCCAGATGAGGTAATATTTTCATGTTTCAACTGATTTGCTGAATATGTGATCAGATTTTTACTGTTTAAAGTCCAGAAAATTAAAGAAAATTAAACAAGTTATTTTTAGTTATTAAATGCGTGTTTCTCAATATATTTTTCTGGAATTGACAGAACTAAAATATCCATTTTTCCTGGTGTGAAGTGCAGGACTGTGCAGCAAGCAAGCGACTAATGATAAACTACCATGGTAATAATTCGTAAAGTATAATGTGAAAAAAAAACCCTCAGTTGGAAATTTAACACTGCATTAGAGTGCTCTCTGAGAAAAACCTCCACCCCAAACCAGCTTTAACATGTACAGAAATAAAAACAGCATGCTTTTAGAAAGCTGAATACATTAAAAGAATGATTCAAACAGTCAAGTTGTCATGACAGAGGACCAGTCGATTTGCTCTGAGCTGTTCAAAAAGATGCAGTTGAAAATGTTATTTCAGATGGAAAAAAAAAAAAAAACAACAAGGGTGCTCCCCTGAATGCGGATCTGAATTCTCAAACACTGACGTGTCACACGTCTGCAGGGCTTCCCAAAGTTTCAGCTGGCCAGGAGCATCTTTGTAAGAGGCATTAACTGGGAGTCAAGGCGTAATCCACGGCATTTCGAGCTGCTATTCGCCAGGCGGCGGGAGGCGCTCGGCCTTCTGGGAAACCTGTCGCGATAGCCCTTACAGTGAACAACATCTGGAAGCCAAACACAACAGCGGCGCTCAGGCAAGCCCAAGTCCCATCCAGACAAAAATCCGACGGGGCCAGAGAGAGAGAGGAAGAAAACAAAAAACTCATGTAGCTTATAGACAAAAAGTTATACAAACGAGTACATTAGCGATTATTTGACAGGCACCTGCTTGTTAAAATGATTTTTGGTATTCACTGTATTAACTCCCTTTTCTAGTTTCTACTTGCTGGTTACTGAAAGAAATACAAATAGTCCTTATGTATGTGTGAGGTAAGTTACAATTTGTCATGCACACTCTTTTATGTTACCTATCAGAGAAGTTCTGTCACTGTTTCCTTGACAGCATAGATGCAACAGTCTGAATTCCTGATTTACATCATATATTGAAGGCTCACAGCCAAAACTCCTCAGAGTTTTCTTCTGTTATTCAAATTTATTTTTATGGCACAGGCCTTTTAAAAATAATTTCCTTTATATTACAATCTTAAACATGACCTCAGCTTCATTACAGGAACTCATACTCCAGCTTGAACTTCTCGCGCTAAACTCTACGTCTGGGCCCAGAAAACGGTAAAAGTATTCTGGATATTATATTGCAAAGACATACAGAAGCTGAAAAAAATGATATATTTGAATATTTCAAAATTGTTTTCAAGTACAAAGCTGTCAGACAGAAAGGTTTGCACTTAAAAATACCTGGTATCCAAATACCTGGTAGCCTAAATATTTAATATTTTATTAGTCCCAGACATGGTACTGAGAAATGTGTTTCAAAGTGTTACGTCCCACAGTCAAAAAAAATCATTTATCAACTGGGAAAGCTGCCATTCTTATATTCAATCAAAGGTCACGCTCTTAGGGATTATTTAGAAGCAACATGGGCTCTTCCCATATATTGCAAATCAGTTCAGATGAATTTGGCCTTGGTCTGCTGCTGCTCCAAATAGCCCTTGTTTTGGGTCAGGGATGGACAGTCCCAGCTTTGGGCTTCTGAACTCTCAAACTGCCAGATCAGTCAGATGTCACAGGTTTGACCCATCATCTATATGAGTATTTATGCCTGGGGGGGCCATAAGAAAATCCAGGATCCCCACGGGTGCCGTCCACCCCTTATAGAAGGTAACACCAGAGGTTTGAAGGAGCTTTGCAGACAAAGAAAAAAAGACATATTTGATTTTCTCTTACACATCTAAAAAGGGGTATTTAAATGAACTGAAAGACATGATGCTGCGAACCATAACTAAATACAAAACCAGAATAATAACCATTTTTTCAGTTGTAAATCCAACCCTTCAACCTGCCTGAGTTATTTGTCTGGGGAAAAAATGGAAAAACCTTGTCTTGTAAACTTCACTACTTCTAACACCACAATAATGAAATGAACAGAAACCCTCACCCGGACATATCCCCCCTGCTCGTGCATCACATTGTAACGCAGGTGCTCAGTGTTCTATAGACAATCTTCCCACAATCACTTTTCACCTTAAGCTAAACAAAGTTTCATGTTTCGCAGAGAAGTGCATCCTTGAGTAAAACTATAGAAAACATTCATAACAAAACAGAAAAGGCACTCAGAGCAAAACAGGGCTGGTAATAGTTTGACACTAATATTCACCAAACACAGGCTTTGCTGCACCCGCACTTCCGGTGAATCAAAGCAGAGTGATACGGCCACTGTGCCAATGATGTTCACTGGGTTTTGGTTCTGCCAACCTGCGCCTCCCAGCTAAACTGCTGTAGTCTGTACCCTCAAAAAACAAAGTTCAAGTCATTTACTGTCAAGTTTCTGAACCCAAGAAATTAAACAAGCAAAATAATACAGCTCTCAGCTTTTTTAATTCTGCTTATACATCAGCAAAAGTAATGAAAGCAGCTGTTTTTTCTATCTCCCTCTCCTCAGGTCGAGAAGATGTTTCCAGAGACGCATGAATCTAAATAATGTTTAATAATGTGAAACATCGATACCAGTCTAGCGTGCATGACAACAGCAACAAAACCAACAAAACATAAAAGTATAGAACTGATAAAGGAATTAAGGGAAAAACAAAAGAAAATGGCAACAGATTTTGGATATTTCCAAGTCACTGATGCTAAAGTGATGCTGAAATTTCTGCAAACTCATGTGACCTCTCCAGCACAGCACGCAGCAGATCACCTTGAAGAAAGAAACATTTTATTCTGTGGCCTGGCCACATGCCTATGACAGATACATAAACATATTTTACCTTTCATAAAAAAGTTGATTATGTACATTTTTCGCTGCCTTTCATGCATATTGTACGCGGTCAAACATCCGATTTTTATCCAGATTGTTACAAACTTTGAACAGTAAAAAAATACTACAAAAATTAGTACTGGACGTCGAAATAAGGCAAGGAGCATAATGTAAAACGCAAACAGCTTCCATGGCATCCGAATGTCGCTCAAAGTAAATGCAACCATCACCTGTAGACATCCTAATGAGTGCGATGGGGCTCAAACCCTAAGCCTTGTTAAACAGCATTGTCAGTCACATGTGGCTTATTTAGATACAAAAAATGTATATAAAAAAAAAAAACATGCTGAGGACACATTTGCAAGACTGTTCTACTGGTTGCTGTACTACTGGGGGGGTATGGATTGAACAGGGAACCCCTTTCTCCTTTCCCTACATTCCCCCCCCCCCCCCCGACTGCCACACCCCGGGCATAAGGTCCAGCGGAATCAATTGGTGAGTGTGGTACAGTGCAAATCTTCACAGGACATGTGGTGCAGTGCCTGGGTCTGCTGGCTGCTCGTCTGCGTATTTAGTGTCCTCATCTGCAGATGCTAACTGCTGTCACCCCCATGCATGCCAATGGCCGCACATTAGCATTTCTTCTTCTGCAGTGACGCCAGACGGTCCCACACAGCCCCCGAGAGCCTCCCACCCCCCCAGAGCTTGCATTGCGGCATTCGGCACGGCTGCAGTCCCTCTGCTGCATCGCATGTCCTGTTTAACAGTTATAAAAGTTGCTTGCTGCTCATTTTGTTGTGTGGATCTGGTGGATTCGACAGGATACCATGGGTACTACGATCCGTGTCGAACAGGGGTGGCGCCAAGGTACACAAACTGCATTCTCAGAGAATTTAAGACAGTCATGTAAACAACACCTCTTTCTCTCTCTCTCTCACATTGCTTAGATTCTATTTTAATAGCTACCAGCACTGCAATCCATTGCAGCACTGCAATCCATTGCAGAGACAAAACTGCACACTGCATAACAAACACCATGCCTTTACGGCCTCCACGAGAAAGTACACAGAAACAAAAATGACTGCCGTCTGCACCCGAATTAGACAAAAGGACTCTAATAATGATCTCTGTCTGTGAAAGTTTTAAAAAATAATGGCAAATCAACCTGAACACTAAGCTGTTCTTTCAGTTGTTGTGTTGTTCTGTTGTTCTCATATATTATTTCTGCAAGAAAGGTCTACATGAATAGATCAGGAGTATGCAGGGAACTAAGGAACAAAAAACTTCAATTACTTCCTTTCTAATTCATACATAACAAGCTTAAATTTGAAGACTGGTACACAATAATCCCACACCAAAATGCTACAAGGGTTTATACAAAACTAAAATGATGTGCTAAAGCCAATTCAATGGAACCTCTTGCACATTTATTGTGCTAATATTACATTTACAAATGGGATGAACTGACTACACAACAAAACTAGATAACAAATCCTACACCCCTGCCCCCATTCCTACAATAAGATACAACTGCACATGGCTTGGGCCGAGTAAGAAACGAGGGTCCTGAATCATTCACAGTGCTCCTCAAAAACACAAACCCCAAGTAGTGCTAAAATACTTCAGTTAGCCTTCCAAGCTAAGCTCATGCCACAACGCCCGCCAGTGTGCCTTAACAGCTAACACTTTCACCTCTACTGCTTAGCCTTGCATGTACTTTCTTCCCAGCTCTGCCCAACAGCTAAGTCTCTCTGTGTTTTATTCATTTATATCTCTGCTGCATGATTTTTGAATTGGCAATGGGCTCTCGGGAGATCAGGTGTTGAAGTCATTTTTGCAGCATACACGCACACACAGTACTGGTCCAAGCCAATGTGGCGCCCTAGGCGAACATCGCCACCTGCACCCCCCATCAGAGGCAAAGTGAAATTGGCTAGCAAATCAGCATCCCCTCAGAAGTTGCCGCCCTAGGCTGCATACACACACGCTGACCCACACAGATTTAATTCCATTCTAATACGGCCTACAACATCCAGCACTCCAGCTCTCTTAGGAACATCTTTTAGAAGCCTTATGAGAAAGCCAAGGCCCAAACAAGCTCAGCAAGACATTTCCACCGTATACCTCTTATCGATGTACTGAGCTTGCAGGAGAAATTTTTCATTGTAGTTTAAGTGCTGGGAAAAGTGACATGGTATATGGTTTGACGATGGCATTTAGGGACAGCCTAATTATAATCTGACTAGTGAACCCTTCTATCTGATTTTCATACATATACATCCATCCTCACTTTACTCACTAGCTCCACTCGATTATTATTAAGTGCCATCAAGTTGACGTCGAAGATACTCTCGGCACTGCCCCAGAATGTCCCGTCTCGCTTCAGTTACAGCCTTTTTCTGTTGATTAAGCTACACAAAAATAGAACAGTAAACTCTCAGCCTTCATAACTTTGCTGTCCTTAAAAGACTTTCATTTAATTCCATGTACCAAAAAAGCACTATTAACTTGGTCAATAGCAATGTAAATACAAATACTAATCATTCTGTCATTAATTGTACTGAATGAAAGGGGCTGGTATTATACATGCTTAGATTGTTTCACTGTCATTAACAGCTGGAAAAGGATGAACTTAGTACATCTAAAAATGATTGATTTGTGGATTCACAACTAACCAAGTTTCCATGGGCTAGGTCAGCAGTTCCCAAACTGGTCCTCTGGGACCCCCAGACAAGCCACGTTATTTGCCCCCTCCCAGTTCCCTCTCGGAGCAAAAACATGGACTCTCTAGAGGTCCCGGAGGACCAGGTTGGGAAACACTGGGCTAGGTGACAAACTATGAGAAGCATGAATCAGTACCCTATACTGAAAATCACCGCTAATGACTTTCTGACGTCTGCTTTTCTTTGTCTGCCATTGTTGTCCATTTATTATCCACTTATACAAATTACGTCAATTGGATAATGACAAGCGATCACACATGCAGCATTAATCTTAGTATTTTGTTTGCAGCAACACTGATTACATCTGAGAAGTTATTATTCTTTACATTTTTTATCGATTATACTTTACCAAAGGCAAGGCACATAATGTGGTATATAAAATATCGTGCAAATTGAAAGCTTAACTGTAGGCAACTAAAATAAAAACCTAAGAATGTTTTTTAAAAAAGAAAAACAAATCCCATATGTACACCGTGGGTATGGTGGGGGTGGGGGGCAGCATTTGAAGGGTTAAAATAAAATGCTATGCCATGCACCCATTTTCAGCATTACGCTGCTCATCTACAGCAAATTTCACACCATTTTCTTGGTCAAAAGCACCATGCAGTATTATATCTCAATATGGTTATAAGAACAGCACCGTTAAAATCTGTCATGTAAAACCAATTTCCAATATGTTCATCGATACAGGGCCACCAAGCTGTCAATAACTGAAGCACGCTGGCCAGCTATCATACGGCACCCCTCTGTGTATGTGCACACAAACCCTAATGCACCCCTTAACATATACAAGCACACTTGTGATACGCATCAGTTTGAATATGGTGGGACTGGCGGCACACACCACATGTTAGGTGTGTTTTCATTCTTCCCACTACAGTCCCATTGAGACCCCTTTGTACAGTCTACCATCCATGAAAGCTGCAGCAGGTGGAAACACATGTAGAAGACTTGAAGCTGCTCTGGATGTACTCTCACTATTGATTTCCTATCCTGTCTCTTACCTGAGGCCAAAACCTCCCAAAGTGATGTGAACGCACGCAGGAAAAGCTGACCACAGTTCAGAATGTTAGGCACTTTTCATGGCTTTATGATTTGGGTTTTGGTAAGGTTTTAAGCCCTGTTGTTCTTCCCAGTATCAGTATAGTCTCAGGATATACCCTTATTCAATTAGTCTTTCATTTGAAGCACTAGGCAACTTGGGTTTAACGGGGAGAAACACACGGTTACTACTGTTGCTCTACTGCTTTCTTGAGTCCTAGTCAATGGTACCACCTCCAAGCCAAAAGTGGCATCAACGGTACATCTCACAGCTTATTAGTTTTGATGTCTACTGGCCAAGTTAATACATTTCATATTTGTTTGTCTGTATGAGAGTTATAAACTTTAAATTCATAAATGACATTTGTTCTGGTCTTTTTGGGAAGTCTTTTCTCCCACTCTGGGTTCTTTTAAACGTGAAAGAAAACTTATGAATCAAGGTAAAAACACATGAAACAAGAGAAGGCTGGAAGGACATAACAGCTCATAACAGCAGTTGTAGAAGCCAATTCTTATAAGCATTCAACCAAGCAACACAAGCATCCAAGGACGATATCAAACAACTGCTGGATCCTAAACAACTATGCAAAAAAAAAAAAAAAAAAAATTAGCTTTTAAAAAGAAAAAATGTATCTCATATATGTGCGATGCCTTGAATTTCCAACTCATTTTAAACTAAATCAACATAAAAAGAAAGAAAACATTTTTTTACAACAAATACTTCAGCAAAAGTGACCGAGCTGTTTTAGTGTGTGCCACCAGGTTTATCCCTCCTAATGGAATCCGTCCTCAACAGTCAATGACACTTAAGTTAGGGAGCGTGTTTAAGAAGCCTGGCTCTTCCACCCACACAAACTCTATATAAATAAATTGCAATTCAATCTTCTTTACGGATTTCCATTCACATACTTATTTTTCTGACTTCCCATAGACTACTTCAAGGGGGGCTCTAAATTTGGTCACTCTGTACTGACACATGCAGCTGAAGATGGAAACATCAGCTGCATCAGCTAACTGCGGGAGCAGCTCCCCTGCTGCGCTCTGAAGGATACTGAGCCAGATTTTCACTCATTCCCACAACCGTGGCTCAGCCTTCCCAACGTTCACATGGTTCTCCAACAGTCAGCTCTGTCACCACAGGACTGTACAGTCAGTAACCTTTTCGGCTGAGTTTAGACGGCTCCTAGACCTGCTTGTCTCTTCGCTGTCTCTCCCCGCACAGTGTTGCAATTGCTCCGGTTTCCTGCACTATGCCAGGACCGAAGGCGTCCAATATTGACCCATTGTGTGTAACGTCTGAGTCACACAGCAGGTCTTGGTGTAACGATGATCTTAGTGACCCCAGACCCTGCTGTATGTCCACTGTTATTGTCCTTGCTAACATTGACAACATCAACAGCTAAGAGCAATGAAAAGAATTGAGAGTACCTCCATAACAAAGGTGAGCTATCTGGTAAAAAAAAAAAAATTAAATGGATTGTCCAGAAAAATAAGATGAAACAGATTTATGGAGGGGTGCTAAATTAAAATTAATTTTCCATCACATACATCACATCCCCCCATTCTCAGCCCACAAACAGATTGTTACCACCTCAAAGCTTTAGGAAAAATATAATCATTTAAACATTTCTTTCAAATTCCACTATCTTCTCGTTAAGAAAATAAAGGATATTTATTTTGCATATATGAGGAAGCAGCACCTGTAGCATGGGGGAGGGGTGTCCAGGCTGGATGCTGGGGGAGGGGGCGGGGTGGAGAGTGGGGTAGTGTTTCCACCCCCCCATTGCGGCCCCCTGAGACCATGTCTCCTCTTTCTGCTCTTCACGCTCTGTACCTTTCTTTCCATTTCTTCATTCAAAGGCGAGTTTAAAAGCATTTTATCATTTTTTATACTGATATATATATAAACATATTTGCATACATATATTTATATATATATACACACCCATATATATACACACTTTATGGTGTACTGGTGTTTTTCCTCTCAAATCTCCTTTAAATTTTTTCCTAATTCCACGAAAAAAAGATCCACAAATGTGTGTGTGTGAGTGAATGTGTGTGTGTGTCCATTGCCCCGAAGAAGGATCCTCGTGTTCTTCAATTTCCCAGATACCAGGGCTGAAAAGGAAAGAAGACATAATTAGGACATCTGTCAGTGTACCTGTTTGCCAGGGGATGTCACAAAAACACCAAAGAAGAATCGCATCAAACGTCCAACAGTCAAGCTACCATGAGGGACACTGCTTAAGATCTGAAAACTGAAGCCGGGAGTCAAGCAGCACATTCCCCAGAATACTTAAAAGTTTGGGGTTTGGGCAGAAAACTAAACAACACTGCACAGTGCAGATGTCAAGTAAAGGAGCATGCAGCACACATTATTTTACCTCAGCAGTTCTCACGGAGGCAACTCTAGGATTTTTTAGGGTGGGGGGGGGGGGATAAAATGGACCATCATTCATACAGAGGGGCCTTATCATAAGCCAATGATATGTTTTGAATTGATAAGTGACAGGGGAGGGGCACTCCAGGGAGCAATCAGCTATCAGCTTGGGCAGTTCTCCTGTGGTCCCGCCTCTGTATACATACCTGAGTGATTGGAGCCAATTAAACACAGGAGTTCTGCTGTAGTCCTGAATAATGCTGAAGCTTTTTTCCATTTATTTAAGAACTCTATCCCCCCCCACCCCCCGCCATCCCCATCTTTTAAATAGATGATTTTTAAGTGTCATCTGTAATCAGTGTTTCCCCTCTGAATCGGCCCACCCAAAACCAGTCAAAGCTATTAAAAATAATTTGGGGTAAAGTCCTATTAGAGCCAAAGAGAGACCCCAGAAGGACCAGGCCCAAAGCCTTTCAAAATACCTCCTAATAAGGTTTTGGCTCTCGTCTGCAAACCACTGGATGCTTTTTAGCTTGTGGAATTCCCTCCTATGCTGCATTATGCGGCATTTTGCATCAAGGATTCAGTCTTTTAACCCCCCAACCAGTCAACCACCTCCAACTTAAAAGCGATTCTCCTGATCCAGCAGCAAGACAGCAATGTCTGTGAAAGGAGAGTGACAAAGCATGCGGTAAGCCCTTCCGTCCTCCATCTCTGGGAGTCGGCATCCAAACACACATCAACGAGCTTGTATACCATCTGTGTGCATAAACAAGTACATACACCACGTCTCCGCCCACCATTTTGTTTGGAGGAGAGGTGTATGTATAGACATGTATATAAATACATATGAAAACATATGTATACACACAAGCAAACATATAGATCTGAATCACAGAGTTATCTGTACAAGACCCCAGTTGATGGATACTAAGAATTTAAACATCAGTAAAAGGTAAATTAAGAGGGGACCAGCTGCACCCCATTATAGGCGAGCATGTCAGTTAAACCGTACGTAAGCAAACAAAATACACTGTGAAAAAGCCACAAGCTTGGCAGAGAGATGAGTGCGTCCTTCTGTTTCTCATATAAAATAGAAACCATATGAAAAGTATGAATGTTTATAAAGGTTTATGTATCAAACTAGGCCATCTGCTTCATTTCATAGCTTATGCCGCCGACTCATCGAGGGAACGAATTCTTATACTTTCTCAAGAATTGCAAAATTGGACCCAAATGCATATAGACAACAAATGACACACATCTATGGAAAAACAATGGCGAAAAGAATAAAATACTGTTTGTTACCTCTTTGGAAGTTATGGTTCAGTAGATTTCTGGCTTATATAACACACAATATACAAAGTTTCAGGTAGTTTTCTCAGACCCTTACAGGCTTCCTTTGGCGAGATCCTCCAGTAGAATCCTGCATTAGTGGCTCATCCATGGAATCTGGGCTATCAGCAGTATAGTTATTAATAATTAAAATAATGCTGAATAGCTCCCATTAGGCAAGGCGAGGCAAGGCTGGTTCCGGTCCCACGTAACCTGGCCTTTCGAACAGGAACTCAAAGCAGCTCCATGTAATGGCTCCACAGCAGCTGCACTCGGATTTTTAAGCAGAAACCTCTACTCTGTCAAAGTCTGTTTAATCTGGCAGGCGGGAGTAAATTCAAGTACTATTCTACATTTAAAGGCACCAAATTTCCCCCCATTTACAGTGATCTGGAGTGACTCCCAATTACAGCTGGACATTCACATGAGCATCACCAGAAGAATATGCTACTTCACCTGCTACTGCGATACGTGCCGGGCTCGCTGCTGACACAGAGCTGCCCGCGGTTCTCAGCTCGGAGAGTCGACGTGCAGGAGAAAATCAAGTCGACGCATGGCCTGCATTCTGCTGAGCTGGCTTCAAAGTCAACTGTTCCCTACATATTTCCCTTCATTTGTAGAAAGTTAAAACGCAAGAATTTCTCAGTCTATTTCAGCACCGCTCACTTCAGCTAGGGAAAGATCCACATCCCCTTACTCGGCAAACAACATTTTCAACAGGTACATAACGTCGCAAAACCAACCGTACTGTTTAAATTGAAATAGTGATTTAAGTTGGACTTCATTCGTGGAACAAATTAGGAATCAAGTACAAACTGCGCCCTCATGTGGCAGTGTCTCTCATTACACATAAATGAGCATAACAATCCTTTATTTGCCATTTTCACAACTACATTGGGATCCTTCTCTTTGCTGAGCCCATCTTGCTCTCCAAAGCCTGGAGGGCATCACAGCACAAATTCAGCCAACATGTGGCATCCTGGGAATTGGGGGTTAATGGCCTTGCTAAAGGGCCAAAGCACATGTGATCATTCGGCTGAGGCTGGGGCTCAAACTGGTGATCTTCCGATCACAAACACAGAGACTTAACCCGCTGAGCCACTCGCCACTCGCTGAAGCTCCTTTATTATTAAGGGTTGGTGCCGAGGGTAGCGTTGACAACCCCAGGGCTGGAGGCCTGCCTCTGCTGTGTATCTGTGCCATTAATGCACCCTGCGTTATGCGGGCAGACCAAAGGCACAGTCAGTCAAAAGCCCATCCTCTCTATTGCCCTTGATATATGAGCGAGTGCCCTGAAATGGCTTGGCATCCCAGCCAGGGGGGCTCACCTGCCCCATTCTGTCTGGGACATGCGCCAGTTCCCGCAGAACTGGGTTAGCTGTTAGAAAACGAGTCAGCGATCATCATTATGGACCTGACAATGAAGCCACCTCACACATCGGAGCATTCCTGTTTCATTCATCCATTCAGAATTTACAGTTCTTCCATGTAAATGTAATTAAATGTAAACTTTATGTACGCTGATGCCGTTTGTAAACCTACTGCTGTTCTGGGTGGAGCGCGGTTAGGAACACTGGGAGAGGGGGGCAAATTCCGAGAAATCATAAAAAAAAAATGCACTGGCATGGAGATGAGGAGGAGGTGCAATTGCTCTTTTTGACCTGCACTTTTTAACATCTCAACTCAAAGATTATGTAGACCATCAGCACTACCACAGCAACCAATCAAAAGTTCAGTGATGAGAGAGAACAAAGCCAGGGTAACGTGGATGTAGATGCTGACTTTCCACTTACAGTGGGAACCAGTCCAGATACTATCTGCTTATGGCCTATCTTCAAACAGAAATATCTCAGCCCATGTTTAAAAGGGATGTTTCTCTCTACAGAAAAATCAGCAACAGCATATCTTTTTTCATGGCTTTTTCTGCAGTGTAAGGAAATCACCATTATAACATTAATCAAGTAACACTAAGGAACACTAAGAAGTCAGTTGAAACTCTTTCCAGGCGCGTATTTGAGGGGGCTCCTGCGGGGCTCTGAAAATAAAAGACCATGCCAAAAGTGCAGGCCGGACCTCACAACCCAGAGAGAGGCCCAAGTCAAGGTCATGTCAGGAGCTAACTGTAACTGAGAGCTCTATTCAGCAGGAATGCAATTAGCACTCTTCCACTATGGGCTAAGGCTTAAGTCACCCATTGTTTTGTCACTGACCGCTATGTCAGCGCCTCCTAGGGACCTATCAGGTACCTGCGGTTTCCTGTGTGGCTATGACAGAAGGACACACACCCAGTCACTGAGTAATCCTACTTGGCAAGGAGGGTGCTAATAGCTCAGGACAATGAAAATTACAGGCACATAAGGCGATAAAACTAGGGAGGCGGGCGTGTAAGGGGTTTGAGATTCTCAGCTAATGATAATGCATGAAATGCTAACCGGCTAGCGGGTACAACACAGACTTGTAGGTAACACAGCTTTTCAGACGTCCACTTTTAGTCCACGGCCCGGCACTGTGTTCTACAGGAATGACAAGAGGCGGGAAGCCATTGATTAGTACGTCCTCTTGTTTTTTTTCGTCTCCGCTCCCCAAAGACCAGTTTATTCTTCAGTTACATAACGTCTGGTTTCCCCTAGCAACCAGACAGCCCTGGACGTGACTATCCCGGTGCAAGCACATAAAGCCCCCCGCTGCTTCCTTTCTTTCCCACTTGCCCCCTCCCTGAGTGGAGCCGTGGGGCTGCGGTAAGGGAAGGGGTGCGGAGCTCAGAGGGGCCAGTGTCGCCGTGGGAGACGAGGCTCCACCCACTGACTCGTGACTGCACCTGGGCCGGAAAAGAAGAGCAGCTGTACCACCATTCGCTTCAGCAGCCTACTCCATGGATTGTTACGAGAGGGTGGGAAGGCCGAGAAAAAAGAGCAGCACCGCCTGAAAGCCCAACCGCATTCCTGCTCCTTGGCAGGCTGGGCACCTATGATCCTGAGGCATCAAACTGACAGTGTTCACTTCATATATACACACCAAACACTGACATGCACGCACACAACAGTGCATCACGCGAGCTCTTCAAATTCCACAAATGGCACCTGACTGCAGGAATAGCCTTTACCAGCTGTGTGCCAGACATTTTAAATGCTTATTTCTCATTACCTACCAGATCACTTAATTAAGATGCTATATGTATTAATCTAAATGGTGTCAGATAACACACACACGTGCGTATTTGTATTAATATTTTTATGGGGACTCTGCATTCATTTCTATGAGCATGACAACCTTAACCCTTAGCCAGCCCTAACCCTAACCATAAGCAACCAAACAAAATACAAGATTTTTAGTTTTCTGACTGCGGTCACAGATCTTTATAAAATTGGAGTTTCTCCTTGTGGGGGGACCGAAAAAAATGGTCCCCACAATGTAATCTATACATAATACACCAGCAGACACACTCACCCAGCCACTTGTTAAAAAGCCCTGCTCCCCTCCGTTGACCAGCTAAATCGTCTCAGTGTGGTGCGTTCGCGTTTTTGGAGGGGGAAATGGGCACTGCAATGCGGAACGAAGCTCCTCAGTGCCTGGCATTGCTGGCCGCACAGCCCTGAAAGGCAGGCCACCCAGAAGCCCAGAGCACTC
The DNA here is from genome assembly GCA_026780765.1 of Petrocephalus schoutedeni. Taxonomy (NCBI): domain Eukaryota; kingdom Metazoa; phylum Chordata; class Actinopteri; order Osteoglossiformes; family Mormyridae; genus Petrocephalus; species Petrocephalus schoutedeni. Next base: position 3,520,170 of record JAODKL010000034.1, read on the forward strand.
ACCGCTCCCAGCATGCACTGCTGCTGCTCCTGCACACCACAAGCTTCACTGTCTTCACTTCAGCAAAACTTTGGGCTAAACTACAGAGATCGGTCCTCTTTTGAACAGCCATAAAACATGCAAAAGGAGACACTTCTGTCAGCTGAAAATGTTAAGGTTATGCTGAATCCGTCTCAGCCTTTAAATCTCTGCTGAAGACCGATTACTTCAGTTTAGCTTAACTGCAACCTAACACACAACACACTATAACTATGGCTCCTGGTACTGCAGTACATGCCATTTTTATCTACTATGCTTGCTCATTAATGCGTCAATGCATGCTCTGACCACCCATAATCTCTGCCTTCTTCTTTGTCTTCCCTTCTCCCAGTTTTGTATTATTTTCTCTTATAGTGTACACTATATCCTACTATCGCAATCCTACCTATCCTACTACTTTGTGTGCACCCAAAAAGGGTGAATGCTGTAATTAAATAAAAAGGTCCCTTGACGAAGCATTTGTTTAAGGGTGTGCACACTTACGCAACCAGCTTATTGTACGCTTTTTTTATTTTTTAAGATTTTTCCCCCTAACAGATGTTTGTTTTTCTATTGAATTGTACAGGTTATAGGGCACATTAAAGGTGGGAAAGGTTTTGAAATGATTTATTGTGGTCTCGTTTTTCTACATGACAAAACCTGGTATTTTAACAGGGGTGTTTTCACTTTTTATATCCACTGTAAAGCATCTTGGGGTGACTCTGTTGTGAAAGACGCTACGTAAAAATAAACTGAATTTAATTGAATTGAATTAATGCTGTGTGTTACTAGTCATCTAAGCTGTCTGTCTCTATATTAAATATAAAACAACAAAAACAACATGCTTTGAGAAAGGCCACTGGCCAATCTCCTTTGATCTTACCTTTGTACTTATGTGATATATTTACAATTGTGTTTTGAACACCCACAATTACGAAAACTGACTTAGAAAACATTCTTCTAGTTCAGTATTGATCAACCTACTCCCCAGACACTCCACATTTTTGCTATTACCAGAACACCAGCCAAACAAGACCACCAGCACCTGATACAGGTGTGCTGGAAGCTGGAAGGGAGCAAAAATGTGGACTATCTGGAGGTCCCTAAGGACGAGGCTGGGAAACACTGTTCTAGTCTATAATATATAATGATAAATGTGAATTGCATTGTATGTATTTAATACGCTTTATTGCAGTTAAAGTTTTCCATATATAAAAATCCAGCAAAAAAAAACTAACACTGCATCTATACCATAGTTAGATTTTAATTCTAAATGTTTCATTTCCAGTAATCTGAACTAACCGTGTTACACAGCAGGCCAATCCAAGAGAGCACAGTGAGTCTACAGGAGGTGAGGCGTATAGAGGCATTACAGTCCCTGGACATTGAGACCCACATCTTCCCACTGTAATAATGAGGGGCTAAGCCAGTCCACAGGAAATCCTGGGGTCAGAAGCACAGCAAGCAAGCGAGTGCCCAAGGCAAGACACGGTAAGGTCCCTACCTGTGCCTGATAGAGTGCGCTGTGGTCCCGAGGTCCGATACCTACGAAAGACCGGCTGGATGGGGGTGTCCCAGGGGCGGAGTATGCTAGGAATGAGGGAGAGAGAAAGAGAGAAAGAGAGAGAGACAGTGGTGAGAAACTGAAAGCACAGCAGATTCCAAGCATATAGTCAATATTTCATCATTGAAAACAGTTTGTTGATTAAATAAAAGTGCATGAATCGTTTTCAAGATAATGCAGAATTCGCAATAATTTCCTAATATACAGCTCTGGAAAAAATTAAGAGACCACCCTATATTTTTTTGAAAATCTGCATTTTTAAACCCTGGTTTAATCCTGGATCTACTGGCAGAAGGCTACACTGTGGCGCAGGCTGCTTCCAGGCTCAAAGTTCCTAAGACAGCAGTACATAAGAATAAGATGAAGCAAGAGACACTGGCAATGACCAAAAACACCAGCCAGGTGAAGGGCAGAAGCAACTTTCTAATGCCAGAGATGACCATCAACTTATCCAGCAGTGCCTCATAAATCAGAGGATAACATCAGGTGGCCTTCAGAAAGAATGTGAAGCATTATGTGGAGTGAAGTGCACTGCTAGGACAGTTCATAACAGGCTTCAAGATGCAGGACTGAAGTCCCACAAAGCAATGAAGTGCCATGCTGGGGTTTGCAGAAAATGTATATTTTACACAAATTGAGAAATGAGTGAAATTTTGCTGTGGTCTCTTAATTTTTTCCCAGAGTGGTATTCAGGGCAGGCAGGTCTCTCTAAGAGTACGGGCCTATTTCAAGAGGCACAGAGCAAGTCAAACTCTTTTTTTCATTGGTCAGCACTTCCATGTGACTCAGCTGAAATATGTACTGCATATATTAAAAGTAGTTCCTGCAAAGTGCCTGTTTGACTTTCAGGCTCTGAGGAAGATCAGCGACAGCCAGCAGTGAGTGCGCATTACCTCACTCAGCACAGTGAATATAGATCTGAGCAAGAGAGTAAATCATATCGATCACAGCTGGTGGGCAGACAGGGAGGGGGCAAGCTGGAGGGGTGTTTCTGGGGCGCAGTGGCTCACAATGTAAATAACGCAGTAAATCTGCCCGAATACTTCTAAATGGAAGTGCCAGCCAAATTATTAATGGGAGGTTGTTTCTTGGTATATCTTCCCTGGGACTCTGCATATTGGCTGATTAGCAGATTGCTCACATCAGATATTCAGTGTGTGCATAGAAGCCTCAGCGAGCAACCTGACTTCTCTGCGCAGTATGGGTGATCGGGCCCGTTTGGAAATGGCTGCTGGCTAAAGCAGGTATCTAGAGTTTATTTTCATTAATGTATTTGTTTTTCTATTTTGTTCCAACATTTCTTTAAAGAGAACTTTGTTTTCCAAAATTACACTGATGTTAATGACACGATTCACTCTAAATGCAGATGCAATTCCCCTAATTCTGGTATATAAAAACAACATGTCCATTTTTAGAGATTGTTGAAGTCTGTTTAAAAGCAGAACTATGGGATTGAATGGACCTTGTTTTACTGTATATGCCTTGTTATCTTGCCCGGTAGCAGTATGAGCTCTCATAAGAATGAGTTTTGTTGCTATAGTTCGCTATAGTTTGGCCCTGAAAAGGGAGTAAAAATTAATGGAACAGAATATCATGTGTTTTAAAATACATGAACAGATAAATAGAAGTAGTTAAACTGTGAGCTACAGGCAGAAACAATGTACCATATATTAAGCTCAGGAGAAGCAATGAACAGCATTGACCATCATATTTCTTAACAGATCTGGTTCGGTGTTAAATGAGCGTATTTCTCACTGGGCTGAGAGCGCGCCCGTGGTGTCACATAGCACAGCTCTCTGCAGCCAGCCAAGCACTCACTGGAAGCTTTAAGAGACCAAATAAAAGCTCCAGTCACATCAAATACAAGGCACCGGAAAAGGAGTTATTAAATGCAACGGCCGCCGCGACTAATAAGATTAACGACGGTTCAAGTACTGCCATTCATATGCAAGAGAAGGTGGCGCGTCTGAGCCTCAAAGCCCGAGGACGAGAACACGTCGTGCGTGGGGGAACGCATACGTGGCGAGCGAGACAAGCAGAAATCGATGCAGTCCGGTGTAGCTCCTTCAGACATAACAATTGTCTCACCGAGAAAAACAAAATCCCCAATTAAGCTCAAACACAGCTCACCTGCACTGCTGCCTGTGCCAGCCCACTAAGCAGGCTGGGAATTGGCCTCCTTACCATCATGGTTGCCTGACTGCCCGGGCTGGGCCAGGAAAACGATTACTGGCAAAAATCCTGCATGATGTGTGTTCCATGGCCCTCAGTACGCAGTGGTTATACTGTAAGTAAGAAGCTGAATTTCCACCATCTCCTCCCATCTTGCACATGGTTTCTGAGTTCATCTGAACTGAAGGCTAAACTATAAATATTCCAGGAATCTGAAAGCATTTGTGATCAATCTTTAGCTTTTTATAACTGATGAAATCTAAATAAATCTATCAACCTTCTAACTGCTTTTCCAGTACTGGGTTGTGTTATAACAGCATGTGTTTCACAACCCGGTCCTCTGAGACCTCCAGACAGCCCACGTTTTTGCACCCTTCAAGCTCCCTGCCAGACAGTCCAGGATATTGCTCCTCGAGGGGCCTGGTTTAGGAAACTCTGCCTGGTACGATACAGGATGCCAATCCATGACAGTTCACCAGTTCAGGTTCATACATAATAAAAGTATCACAGATCTTAATTACATCCCACATCATGTCAGGTGAGGAAGATAAAACATTCTAGCTACATTTCATTTCTTGAAAACATTCAAGCCATGAAGCCATTAATCTCCCACTTAAAGGCACAGAAAACCACTAGTGAAGGTGTGTGAGCAACGCGGGGCGTCTCCACCGGCCGCCGGGGACCGGCGCACTTACTGGGTGACGTGGGAGAGCTGGCCTCCCCTTCTGTGGTGGTGGTGCTGGACTTGGAGTCGGCCGGCAGTGTGAGGCGGGGCATGCTGGGCGGGGGAGGGGGGGCCAGCATCTGAGAGGAGATAGTGTAGTGGCTGGGCACCTTCACCTGCCCACTCCCGTTGAGCTGCAGAGATAGAGAAGCAGGCCCATGATACATCTCGCCACTAGAGGGCAAGCCGACACAGACCCCCTCACAGCAAACACTTCCCAGGCTTTTTTTTCTCTGCTTTTTTTAAGGAGGGCAACCTTGCTGTCCTGCACAACAATGGATGGCACATGAATCAGCCACACTGCGGTGTTCTGCGTGCGTCCTCTGGTGCTGCCCCTCCGAAGTCGCACTGCGGTGTGAGGATTTCAATGACTCTGCAGAACTGGCCGCACATGCTTGCTCTGGGGGGAGCCTGATGGATCCATCTTATCTCAGTCTCCCCCCGCCCACTAGTCAGGTCAGCGCTAACATCACCATCGGGGTCTCCTTGATATGATCCTACGTGGCTCCACACGCACGCTTGATATCGCCCTTCAGGAAATGCAAAATATAAAGGAAACGAGGCATCTGAAGCCCTGGAAGCTGTACGATTAATCGTGGGGGTCGTCACTTTCAAGGTACAAGCCTGCCTGCTTGCCAGCCCACGCATCCAAGTGCAGCGAAGGAGAGGGCAGAACACGCTTTTAGACGTCCACCCAGTAACGAGGACTCCTATCTGACTGCTGAGGCGCATTATAGCACAGCTTCACAAAATTATCAGACTGCTCTGCTGAAATACTGAAATTACAGAGAAAAAGACCTAAAATATCCTCCTTCAGTGTATCACAGCAAACCCCGCTTTTTTAAGAAACGGAAACTTTTTATCATACTGAGATGAATCAGTGTTTCTGTGCTGAAGTCCTGGTTATGCTGGCAGGGGTGGGTATGGACAGAGCATTGGGACAAACTGCTCGCAGACCTGATCTGTTTCCTATTCTCTGCACTTCTGTGCAGCACTGAATCACGCGCGTCACACGGCTGGGGCATTGAGGGATAAGGAATCCGAACAAACGCTGAATGATTTGTTTAGCTCATGTTTTAACATAACAGTTTTAGCATAACAGTGCTCTCAGCCCTAAATTTCCATATATCACAACAGTCCCAGTCCAGGGCTGCATTTCCCAAAACCTTAGTTGTCTATGATCAGCATAACTTCAGAAAGAGAAAATTCAATATTCAAAAATATTTTGACTATTCGAAAATTCAAAATTTCCGCTAGCATGTCAGTGAGAATCGGCGTGTTATATTAGCAGAATTAGCATTAGCCTGTGTAAAATTGCATCGCATATCCATTGCGCTCAGCTGTTCTGTAGTACTTCTTTAAGTAGGAGGCTGGAAATTTTCAAGTTCCGAGTTGTCGGGAATGCATCATTACATCGCAATGTACAATACTACAAATAATGAATAATATATAGGACATGCCCTTTTTTCCTCCAGATATTTCATACATATCGGCACAGAACACTGGTATCTCCTTGCATTTGGACCAATCAGATGGTGGTGACACAATCAACTCGGTGTGATCACACTTTCGGCCTGCTAGTAAGCAGGGCCATGTCAGCGCGGGTGCAGCTCCAGTACGGCTCGCATAATAAGCTTTTGTACTGAGGAGTGTCACTGGAAACTGATCCCAGACCTGTGCCTTGCTGCTAGCAGTCTGTCAGGGACCTGCCTCACTTCACAGACACCTACAGCCTGGCTCTCACAGCCTAGTTACTGTTATGGATACCTAATGACATTCATACACTCAAGCGCTCTTGTAAAGTGCCTGTAAAACAGAAGGCGCATGCACGCGGTGACTGTGCCCGCCTAATTGGACCAAATTAACAATATGGAGTATTATAGCTGACTCTGGGGATTTTCCGGAACACGGCAGATAAGTCAGATTGCAGGGATACAGTGACCTGGGCGTCACAACACACAGTGGAGCCACAAACTCACAGAACGCACTTACTCACAGCTGTGAACACAAAGAGACCCTAACAGGACCCTAGAAACACACTTAACCATTCAAGGTAAAGCACCACTGTGAACTGGACACGGGGGGGGGTTGCTCCCTCGGAGGGGGGCACACACACGGCTCTCTCACCGGGCCAGGCTGCTGGCTGGAGGGGTCACAGGCCAGCGAGACCAGGTCCTTCAGGGGGTCCTGGGAGCTGAGGTGCGGCGGGTACCGGATGGCCGTGTGCTGGAAGTAAGTCGACTGGGGCAGGATGGAGGTGGTAGGAAAGTGCAAAGAAGAGGAGGGGTGCGGACTCCGGGAAAGACCTGCACCAATGAGAAAGCGGCACCGGCTTCAGGGGAAAGATGCATTTGCTGCTGCTGTGAAATTTTAAATCAGAGCAGGAAAATGGGGAAAACAATACTATGTCATTTTGTCATTTTAACAATTGTGACATCGCAAAACAATGGATTACAATGTTTGTCATACAAAATACCTGGCAAAACCATTACACATCTGCCAAAAAATATATACATATTATTGTCCCTAAAATGCCTTTACTACTTCTCTTGGCTCTTGGCGTGAATTAGCTCAGAAAACCAAGATCTGTCCCTGCGTTCCTAAATCATTTAATTCGGTACGTTCCACTGGCACACTGTGAAGCTGAACATTTTCCTAATGCTGGGTTTGGAAAGCCACTTGTTCTGGGGTCATCTTCATCACCTGCAAACCCAGTTATCCTGCGAAATAGAGCAACTCTCTAGAATGCCACCCCTTACGATACGTACAGAGACTTTGTCCGCAGAGATTTTCGTCCCGAGGATGACGCAACGCAGCCTCACACTTAATAGACACAAAGCCACTGAAGTGGGAATCATCTTGCTATTACAGTACACCCAGTTTTAATCAGATACCTCCAACTCGCCCGTTCACCATGAAAACACCTATTTCCCTTCACAGAAAATGCAATTGTGTTGGGTGCCTGTTATGACACTGAAGCACCTCTATCATGTTGTTATAACAGCAGGGTGCCCGTTACGATAACGAAACATCTCTAACATGCTAGTATAACAGCTGGGTGCCAGTTATGATACTGAAACACCTGTAACATACCGTTATAACAGCCCGGTGCCAGTTACGATGCTAAAACACCTGTAACATACCGTTATAACAGCCGGGTACCGGTTACGATGCTGAAACACCGGTAACATACCGTTATAACAGCCGGGTGCCGGTTACAATGCTGAAGCACCTGTAACATACCGTTATAACAGCCGGGTGCCGGTTACGATGCTAAAACACATGTAACATACTGTTATAACAGCTGGGTGCCGATTACGATG
>JAODKL010000034.1:3528568-3552945 GCA_026780765.1 Petrocephalus schoutedeni
TGTAAAGCGCCCTGGGACAACTCTGTTGTGAAGGGCGCTATATAAAAATAAACTGAATTGAATTGAATTGAATTGAACATACCGTTATAACAGCCGGGTGCCGGTTACAATGCTGAAACACCTCTAACAACCTCTGTTGTTATAACAGCTGTAAGCACGGTAACCTGAAGCTGGCGGGAAGGACACCTGCAGCTTAATAATTCAGACTTAGTGTTAACTATTAAGTTAACCAGTGCCATTAACATCTTTCCTAATGGCTGCAGACTTGTGCATGAGTGCAGAGTCTTAGTTCTCCTCTAAGAGTGTGTGTGTTACGCTCAGAGCACAGTGAGCGCGTGCAGTGCAGCGGCACCCCCACAGAGGCACTGACGGCGGCGTGCTCACTCACCACTGTGCACCGCGATGACAGGCCGGTGGTGCTGGGTGAAGCTGCTCAGGCGCGGAGAGTCTTCCTGGGGGGACGGGCTGTCCATCTCCGTCTTCTTTACTGTAGGAGAGATACCTGAACGGGGCGGGGGGGGGGGGCACCTTTTTATGACGGTGTCATGGACGAATCTATAAAAAAATTCATTTCTATGGTACATGTTGAAATACAAATTAACTATAAAAAGAGACGGCGTGTGTGTGTTTGAGTCTGCCCTGCTATGCACTGTTCGGTGGACAGAAACGTACATATGAGAACAGGAAAATGCGTCCATTAGTGGTGCTGGCTGGTCAGAAGTTCCTCATCTTCCATTTAAAACCCATTACTATTAAATACCCACCTGCATCGTACAAACATTTTACTTTCACCATATGACATGAGCACAGGAGAGGTCAGAACCTCACAATGGCAACAGGGGGCGCCGTGGGTTGAGAGAAGCTTGCTGTCTACGCTGTAGAGATCTGCATCTGTACTGAGTGTACTGAAGGTCCCCATTTCCTTACAGAGCACTCAGGTAGTGAGAGCGAGGGCCCCATGTGGGTCTGTAATAAGGCTTCGGGGTCGATTCTGACAGTGATGATGAGGAGTATGAGCGAGAGCAGCCTGGGTCTAAGGGTCACGCTCGAGAGAGGCCAAACTGCCGAATCATCCTTCTTTTGCCGAGTTAGAAAGGATCCCCCCGTTGGATCCCTCGCAGCCTAACATGTCCCAAGATCCACGGCGTGTGGAGAGAGAGTCTCCAAAGGACACAGCCTGGGAAGGTCACACAGTCCCGGAACATGGACACAGCCTCTGTCATCTTAACGAGACCCAGCACGCAGCTCTTTTTGCACGTGGCGCCAGGCATTATCCGGCAGCTAGCAGCAAGGCCCACATCCCTGATCGCGCCATGCGCCAGGCGCCTCCTGCGGCAGGCATTATCTGCCAGTTAGCAGCAAGGCCCATATCCCTGACCGCGCCATGCGCCCGGTGCCTCCTGCACCGGGCATTTTCCCGCAGCTAGCAGCAAGGCCCACATCCCGACCGCGCCATGCACCCGGCACCTCCTGCGCCAGGCATTTTCCCGCAGCTAGCAGCAAGGCCCACATCCCCGACCACGCCATGCGCCCGGCACCCCCTGCGCCAGGCATTATCCGCCAGCTAGCAGCAAGGCCCACATCCACGACCGCGCCATGCGCCCGGCGCCTCCTGCCCAGACGGGTGCCGTCCTACCGGGCTCACCTGAGCCGCTCCAGGAGATGCGGCAGTACTGGGAGGCTGATATGGGAACTGCCAAGAAAAACCCCCCCCCCCCCCACCCAACGGCACACTGTGTCCCAGGAACACGCTGGAAGCTCCGGCTGCGTCAGACTGAGCACCCCACAGCACCCCCCAGTCCTCTGTCCCAGGAAAACTGCACAATGCAGGAACAGGAACACCATAGATATTTTCCACACAGCATATTTATATACAAATTCTGTGGCTGGGAAAAAAAAACACACACAACATTCACCCCCACGGCCCCGAATGCCACTGCCACTCATTCGGATTCGATCAGACTCCTGTCCCCCGTCGTCCTCGGCAAAACCCAGCAGGACCTCCCAGAATCACGCCACCTCGCCCTATACACACACAAACCTCGCCTTTAATTCAAGACAAACAGACGGCATCACCTTTAAGAGCAGAGTGACAAAGCAGGACAGTAAGGTTTGGGCTTCTCTCCACCCAGTAGAGGAAACACAAGCAGCTCCCAGTGTCCGTGTCCTTCAGATCTGAATATTCAATAAGCCAATAAGTGGTTTCAATTTAGAGCCTGACGCCCTCTGAGCCCCAGCTCACTACTGCAAACACATACCATTTTAAGAGTAACCATCTAATTGCATTAGCAGGCTGCCCTCTCCCCCATCTAATGCTACCATTAGGCTTCTCTCCTCCCCCACGCACCACTCTCCTCTGGACCCATCCATTAGCCCACCTTCCCTGCTTCACTGACTCTCCATAACCAGCCTGCACGTCGGACACCACACTAACGTCCTCATTCTGCGCAGAGGGTCACCGCAGTGGGGCCTCAACACAGACACTCCTGAGGCTGGCTCCCCAGCCAGGCAGCAGTAATGTCCTAACAAGCAGCCCTCCATCAAATTACTGCAAAGCTCCTTTCTTACATTGTTTTTTTTTTTTTTTTTTTTCAGAAGGCACTTTTAGGCACAGGGCATCAATTTTTTTGAAAGGTTATTGTCTGATGGGCACTGAACAGCTGGAAAAAAAGACAGTAAGACAAAACTAGAAACACCTAACGTGAATCCATCTTTCTGTCGTCCATTCCACTAATCCAGTACCTGCCTAGAACAGATCCCAGGAAGCAGTGGATAGGGGACACCTTGGGCTGTTCGCCTGTCCATTAGGGCGCACACTCACACACCCACACAGGCTCAGTGAGAACAGGCAGACTCCACACACGTGTGCGCCGCGGTGGAAATCAGGCTAACAATATTAAAAACTACAAAGCAAGCAGCACTTTATCTCACCAGTCATTTTATCAATCCAAATTAATAAAGGATAAACATTTTAAGAAAATTGATATTTATTAAGAACGGTTTTATATTTCAAGTTCAAACTCCGGTCACAAGTACTATATTACAGAGGTATCACCCAAACATATGACATCGTTTACTATACTTCACTGTATTATACCAAACAAGGCTTCTGTTAGCACATAAATGGGGTCATGTGGTCACATAAGAATACGGAGGCTGGCTAACGGTGGCACCGCATGCCTGCCGCCGACGAACTGCTCACCGCCTTCCATCTCCTCCTGCCAGGTGCGGGACCCACTTGCAGGAGAATTGGGCGATGGGTAGTATTCTCCCCCAGGGCTGGTATCGATGTCATCCTCCATGGAGCCAGACTTGGGCCTCTTGCTCCTGAGACGGGGGGGGGGGGGGGGGTACGGAGCAAAAAGCCGGCAATGAGAAACTGCTGACAGCCCCCTCTTTCCGGCTTTGCTCCTGATTTGGAATATAAAACGGGATCAGATGTCGGGGCTGGAATTTGGGCAGCGCTGGGGCACCAGATAAATCGTATCGTATCACGATGCCGGCAGTCACCTGACCCTGCAGGCATGGCACTTTCAGAAGGCGGGGCCTTTGTCGCTTGGCCCTCTAAGGCCACACTGCCGCGCTCCCCATGCGGCTTCCTGTTGTGTGCTGGCGTGAGTCAGCGGCCTTTCCCCGCTGCCTTACTGTGAGCCGCTTTCGGTGGTGGGTACCAGCGATCCGTAAGCTAGCCCCATTGCCGACCTGTCAGAATGCTACTGCCAGTTTTCTACTGCTGTGCAGTAACTGTCTTTACATTCTTATTAAAGTCATTATTATTATGACTTTACTAAACCAATTCACATGAAGTTCAATCCCAGTATATTGTTGTGTGGCTCAGCAGATAGTTGATCGGAATACCACTGGTTCAAAGCCCGTGTTTGGCAGAGTGATGTCACCCGAGGCCGTGAGCCTCCGGTTAGCCCAGGAATGCTGACTGGCTCTGCTTTCTAAACTGTGTGTCACTTTAAATAATCGCATCTGCTAAATAAGTATATGTACATGTAAAGTTCCTTTGGCAACATTTAAAAAGGCAACATTTCGATTTAAAGGTCTGTAAAATCTGCTTTATATCCTACTAAATAGCTCTGTAGTCTCACTATAACCAACAGGGCCCGTGTGCATTTTCAGGACCCTAAATGGGGCGTTTCCCGCAGTGACTGAATGTGTCGGTGGATGAAATGCATCGTGTCGGCGGTGGTGGCTGGCTGGGGGGGGAGCACTGACCCGCTAGAGGAGGTGCTCGGCAGCGTCCTCCTCAGGCCAATGGCGGAGGGGTTCAGGTCATAGGCCAGGTGCCCCTGCAGCTCCCCAAGGGAGAAGCTGGGTCCTGCTCCCGTCACAACGGGGGCTAGGGGGAGACACAACGTGTGAGGGAGTTGCCAGCCCCACAGGCTCAAACCTGTGCACAGCAACGGCCGATAGCACGGCCACATCAAAATAAGGGACTGTCACCACAGCACATGGTACATGCCACTGGATCATGGATACACATATAAGCGCACACATTACACACGGTACGATATTCCACCAGTTAGGATGCACGGGGACCACGGACATCGATAACGGCACGCACTCTTAAAGACACAGTAACACGAAACACCTGGGCAGCACACAGAGGCATACTGAAGCAGAATCCACAGGGTATCCTCTGTCCGCCTGCACGCGTTTGCGTGCACTGCGATGCATACCCATCAGCCTGCATGTATCTGTGAAGTGCGTGTGTGGGTGGGTGTGTGCGTGCACGTGTGACCACGCGCATGTGCACAAGTGCCACAGGAGTGCGAGCGGCAGACACCCAACTCCGCCCACCTGCCACCATCACTATGAGGATGAGATCGGGGTCTCCCACCATGAATGCATGCAGGGCAGCCGCCCCATCGCAGCGCTTACCTACTGCCCTCCTCACGTTAGCATCCCCACTACTGGCTGCATAAACCCTTGCTATGCGCTGTCTAGAAAGAAGACAGTGAGAACAACGGCCCAATCGTTACTGGAGGCGCTGAAGGTCACCAAAGGGCATCTAGGACTGTTCTTCAACAAAAGCATTGCCCTACTGTTGCTGCTTGAGATGTAGGCCCCACCAAATCTGAAATGGCTACAAAGGTGTCTGAAAGGCAGCGATTTGAAATCCAGCTCAAGTTTTGGCCGGCCGCATGAATATTCATGATTCCGTATGTCAAGGCAGAGAGTTCTCTCACAGGAAGGCGATGTCACCGGTGTGATGGTTGGGCCATCAGTCTGCTTTTGAGCAACGGGATTATGAAAATGCTACTAAGTGATATAAAAGACAATGTAGGCCACCAAAGTGTCGCTGGAAACTTGGGCTAAGTTTAGACCTTTTCTTTACTGCTGGAGAATTCATTATCCTAATTAGACAGATGTAATCATGAGAAAGAAATACTGAAACCTACCCAGGTATAAAACCAATACAAATACTAATTACAAGAGAATGAATTACAAAGCAAAGTAACTTTTGCCTGAATCAAAGTGTTCTGAAAGTTACAAGCAAAACAGTGTAATGGTCAATTATCCAGTTTCAGCTATAGGCATTAATCTGTGAATGGGAAGAGTTATAGGTTGTTTTTATTGTCAGAGAAATTGATCTCAGCACCTTACCATTCAACCAAAACATGGAAAGTTTTAGGCAGGCGATGGGAAGGAACATTCTTGAAAACTTTGGCTTCCTCACTTGTCCGCATTATAAATGTTTTCATACGGTACATCTGGTTCTACACAAATGGCCTCAATCACAGGGGTTGGGCCCGCATGAGCCAACAGCGTCTCGTCATCCTGAGCGCCTTCTGTGAAACTCCATGAAAGGCTCAATATAAAGGAGTGGAGACCTCTGCGAAATGTCAACTCCAAACAGAGTTTGGGGAAGATTAGGTAGTAAAAGTCTAAAAGCAGACAAGCTGAACATAAATACAAATAACTACATGGAAATAACACCAAAATGTGTAGGCAGGAATGGATGTGTAAAGAATACATCTCCGTGGGTGAGAGGTTTACGGGGGGGCAAGTGGGGTAATTTGGGAGTGGCTGGGATAGTCTAGCAGTCCACCAGGGCACTGTGATGTCCATGGGATCTATGAAGTCCCAAAAATCCATCCCTCCATCCATTTTAAGTAAGATATCCTCCAGTATGGGTTATGGCAACACGTATTATGAATTGGGAGGCATAAAGAACACACACACAGCCTTGCGTTATGGGCAGTTTAGAGGCAATGTTTCACAGCTGTGTATTTTGAGAAGCAACCCAGTAGGAGCCCCAAGTAAATTGAGGGCCTACATCAGGGGTTGGGAACCTGATCCATGGAGGACTGGTGTGGGTGCGGGTTTCAGCCAATCAGCCAATAAGAGTGGGTCCCCAGGACTGGAGCTGAGAACCAATGCTTTATTATAGGCTGATTGAGAGGTCATCCCAAAAATCCACACTCACACCAGCCCTCCGTGGATCAGGTTCCCCACCCCTGGCCTACATCAACGCAACACATCTACAGTCCAAAGAGGTTAGTCCATGAGGCCTAGGGAGTGCCCACGGTAACCAGGGCTTTTCAGGGTAGCTGTGCTCATTGGGAAGCCAATGGAGGCTGGCACGCCTGCATTTCCTACGTCCACACACACACTGTGCAGTCTACACCTCTAGGAGCCAGAGGTTGCATTTTCTGAGACTTATTAGCGAAGGTATGCTGGGCATTTAAAATAAAAATGATGTTACATCCTAAGGCTCACATCAGCATATTGTGTGAGGGAGAAGTGTACAAAAATAACAGAAGAAATAACAGAGGAAAATCCCACTGTTTCCTACTCAGAACGAGAGAGCATCTCACTGTACATGCAGAGTTAGTAAGGAAAGCATCACTTTGGACACTGTCTGTAAGTATGTGCTATAAATGTTTCCCTTTCAATGGGTCTAAATATACAAGCAGACATTAATCATACATCCAGCTAACATTACATACACAAAATGAGATGGAGAGACTGATTGTCCAAGGTGGTTTATTCTGAGCACAATCGTTAATTCAATGAACCTTTAATGCATGTAAAATGACTATTAGCCTAACCAATATTTTAAATCATGAAGATTATCACAGACAGCATGTATTGCATTTTCTTTCCTTACACATTCCAATATCAAAATAATCAAGGTTTAAATAACACTGATTCCACAGAATATGAAAAGAGAACAAATGGTCTTACTTCTAGAGACTTGCACCAGCTCTGTCACACTGAAAACTCCAGACGTCACAAAACTTTCCTTAAACTCTGGCGAATCTGTAAGAAATGGTTTCACACAGAAGGTTTCATTAATGGGGGATTTTTTTTCTGACACGGCAATAAACTTACCCCTGCTGCCACTGACGCTGGGCACAGGATTTCACTGCTCTGCCAGCGTCATGTTCGAAGCAGAAATCAGGCAAATATCAGGAACGATTCAAATCAAACAGATGTAGCGACTCATTTCAAAGCCCAGCTGTGTGAGTTAGCATTTTCAGATAAGGAGCAAATAGAAAGACGAAGAGGAAGTGGATTGGGGGGTCATGGTGACACGATGCTGTGGGTAGAAGCCTGATGTGGCTGGAGCAGCCAGAGTCGGCTGAAGGACTGTGCGTGTCCTCCAGTTTTCATGACTGGATGATAGCTGCACTGCAAATTAGCACTTTACAAAACCAGCTTGGCTCTGCAATGGGATTGCTTTAGGCTTCCCAGCATGCCCCTGAGGCAGCGGCATCCCCTTGGATTATATAATCACCGCATTGTGGCATCTCTGAGGCTGATTCCCGACATGAGTCACGTGACTGCGTCCACGCCCTCGCACCCGGGAGGCTGAGGTCATCGGACGTCAACATATCAGAGAGAAACTGTGACTCGAGAGGAAAAGGCCAGGCGGCGCAAAACCATCACTTTTTCCAATGACGTGTCCCAAACCAAAAAAAAAAAAAAGGTTAGGCTTCACACTGTCGCTGTACGTTTTACTTTATGAAAATATTGCACAAAAGTATTAAAATAACACACTAAATAACATCACTAGACAGGCCGTCAGGGGCGCAAGTTAGCCGAATATTGCTGGCCTAATGAAGCGAGTCACTTTGCTACATTGGCCGCGCCCACTGATGACCCGGAGCCTGCGTGCCACAGAGAGCCATCTGCATGCATGCTGTCTGAGAGCTGATGTGTCTTCTGGGGCCTTTTAAAGCAAGACGACAGAGGATTACACAGATCCAGCCTTGAAGGTTAACCCCTATAAGAAACACAAGCTCACTATGCCCAACACAGTGGGGATGGGCCCCATTCTCTGATGTCCTCTACTTATCCAGCTTCTCTCCAGCTCCAACACGAAGGTGTTCTGTCAAGTAGTGTGACATGCCGTAGGACACAAACGAAATCACAGGCGCCTGGCACCACTCCTGTGGGCCAGAGAACAAGCCACCCCCCAGGACTAAAGCAGAATTACGGCTGTAAATTCAGCAACGGCCAGCACCTTACAGCACTGCCCACGCCTGCCAGCTGTACCTGCATTAGAATTAGCATAAGGTGCTCATTCAGTGCGGCGTAATTACCGCAACGGCATGGGGCACACTCTGCTCGTAAACGCCAAACCACAACGCATGCATAAGTCAGGCAGGCGGAAGGGTAGCACGGTCCCTGCGGTAACTGTGAGTAACAGATTATTTTGCTGCAAACAGAAAGAGTGAAACCCAGATGGACGACTCACCGGAACGGCACGTAACCTCCTTACGCGCCTGACCTCCTTCCTGGAGGCTCTAGGCCTTGCTCGCGGCCACACGGCCCCACGCTTCACTCGCAGCCGGCTGCAGCTCAGCAGCCCCGGAACCGCGGCATTAAAAAGCCCAGTGGCAAAGTTTAGCAAGCTGTGCCCTGGGATGGCGCTTTATTTATCCAAAATCCACTTTGGCAATTTATTTAATTTTTTTTACTAAAAATATAAAAGAGAGTGGGAAGTCAGTGAGGACTTCTTGCCTACGACATGTAGGGGTCACACCATTCTTTGCAAGATCCGTTTGCCTCCAGGATGGCAAAGACTTTTGTTCTCTTTGATATAGTTCCTCATCTTGGTGCACACTTTTAGTTTAAAAACTCCTGCTGTCCACTGAACTTAAATGCTGTATTGAACGTAAGGGTGGTGTGTGACCCTGCGGGACAGGATGCTGTTCTGGTGATCAGAAGGCTGTTGGTTCAAATCCTGCATCGACAGAGTGACTTGAGGCCCTTAACCACAGGTTGCTCCACAGAACTACAGACCCTGCTTACGTCACTCTGGATTTAGCATCCGAAAAAATTAACAGACGTCTTTATTGGTTTCTTTCTTACACACCGGAAAGACATCTGCAGTTGCTAGTATGTGTGAAAGGCACAGGTCAGTTAGTGTCATGCCAGGGGGAACCAATCAGAGCTCATTCTGAACAGGGAGGAGAATGACTGGAGGAGGAAGGTGAAGGGAAGCAGGGCCCAGAGGGGAGCGAGAGCGAAGGACAGGGCACTGGGGGTGGGTGGGCAGGGCCTACCTGTTGTGGCCGCTCTGCTGTCCTCCTGGTCGGAGCCTATTGCCGTCTGCGGGCTGCTGCTCTGCTCCGACTCTAGAGGAGAGGATGAGAGGCCCGGTATGTCATGTAGGAAGCCATCACTGTTGCTGCTGCCCAGTCCCTGTTTGACCGTTTACCACTATCATTTTACATGTTTTAAGTGAATTTAATGATAATTGTAGAAAATAGATGGATGGATGGATGGATGGATAAACATTAAGCCATTAATTTTCTATAAGTGGTTGACCGCTACAGGGTAACGGTGCCATTGAATAACATAGCTTTAAACCCAGACAGGCCATAAAGATAAATACCCAGCAAACTTTAATGTCTTAATATTACAATAACTAATAAAGAAGAAAAAAGACAGAGCTGAACGTAAAAAAAAATGCAGCAGCACAGAGCCATCGGTCATTTTCTTCCGGAACGAAAACTAAGACTCATTTGTAGAGCAGGACCAGCGTAAAAGTGAATCTGAGTTACTGCTGTGTCTGAGCGTCATCCCTCGGCTGACCTGCCTTTGGATCCCTCCCCAAATCACATGTGAATCTCCAAATCACATCTGAGTACTGATGAAGCAAACAGAGCATACTGGGTATTTAATAAAGAAGGAAGGCCAGGTTCCCTCTCTCTTTCTCTCTCTCTCTCTCGCTCCTGCTTTCAATCCATCTGTCAGAGCTCACTGTTCACAGATTAGTATTTACTCTTGTACCCCTTACCTCACAATTCGACTTGGCTCGGAGCAGCTCGAAATGAATTCATATCGCTTCCCTAATGTTGCTGTTGCCATTTTCTTCCTCTGGCCGGGGTTCGATAAACGCCACTACGGGGTTATTACTTTTTGGCAGACATTTCAGGAGAGTGAGGACTCGGCAGTTGGCAGCCATTTTAGATTTCTCTTTCTCTCGCCCCCCCCCCCGAACCCCAGAGCAAGAACACAGAAAGTAAAACGAGCCCTGTCGGAGCGCCAGCGTCATCCCGTGCCAAGATGAGGGATGAAAGCGTGGGGCAGAAGGGAAAGCAGCCCGGCAGTGCCAGCTAACTGTTGGCAGGCATGAGGGAGAGAGGGAGGGGGGGAAAGTAAGTGAAAGTTTACCTCAAAAATGACCTAATGAGAAAGACAGTCCAATTGGCGTGGTTTAGGAATTAAAGCAACTAATGAAGAAAGAATGACCCCGGAGGTCTGTAAAGGCCCATGGGCCTGCGAGTGGCCCCCGAGCCCAAAGGATGCCCACCTGCCCCCCAGTAATCCCACACCCCTGCAATGCTGTCCCCAGACTGTTTTCCCAAGTTTTCCCCATTCACGGGCTTTACATGGGATCCTGTCAATTTGCAGCTCCCCTTCATTAACTTCTGTGCACCACAAGGCCATCCTTTTGGGGGACTTAAGCCTCATCTCTCAGAGCTGCTGGTAGTTTGAGGCTGAGATGGACTGTACCTCTGAGCTGGGAATCTAACCCGGGCCACTGCGGTGAGAAGATGCCGCAATGAAGCTATAAATGCATGATATTACACACAGCAGTGCTGCTAGGATCTCCAGATCCTATAGCTCACAATTGCTGCCCCGTTTCTCCCCGGCGTTCTGGCCCGAATGCTCCATCGCTGGCTTAACCTGCGGAGGGAGTGCGGCCGCCCAGCGAGGACAGGCTCCTCTCCTCGCCCTTGCTGCTTCTGAGAGATCGACACTGGCAAAGTGGGGCCATCTCTCTTTCTCTCACCGCTACCTGTCAGTCGCACTGGGAAACACAGGGTTTTCTCCAGCTCAGAATCTGAAGGCAAACAGGAAGCTGAGGACTCGAGAAGTGAGTAAAGACTCTCGCGGCCGGGATTTTCACATGAATCACTGGCGTTTTTTTTCGCTTTTAAATGCAGCAGTCTTGACAGAGAAACTTCAGGGAAGGAAAAAAGCGACACAACAAAGCCTCTCTAACATGTCGTTGTTTATTTCCCCATTTTGTCTCATTTTGCTTTCTGCTATCATGTTCCCTAAAATTAAAGCTCCTTTGTGACATATATAACAATGTAAACTCAACATAATCCTCAGTTTTCCCCGTGACATAAACCTCAAGCACCTTGTTTGTGTCTCATGAGGCAACCTGGCTGCGACGCAGCCTCAGAGACGGCGCTCTCAACCATTCCTGCCCGGTGTCTGTCCCCCGCCTTTCCACGAGCGGCTCAGAAGTCACAGTGGGTGTGCACCGAGGTTTGGCCCGATAGACGCTGGGCACGCCTTCACCCTCCATCATTCAGGCCTCAGATCCACTCCCCAGTCGCACTTCGGCTGCATGCATGTGATGTGGGACTGAATCTGACACCCCTCTGCGCTAACCACTGCAGAGCTGCTCCTGAACGGCCCCAGCCCTCCCCCCCATTCATTCTCAAACTGGGTGCTTATTACAGCCCGACTAAGTTGATAAAATGAGCTGGGATAACGTCGGCCATGCTAGGTCGCCTCGGGCAGAAGAGATTCTGGAATGCAGCAAGAGAGCACCAGCCTGGAAGGTGGGGGGGGCTGCTTTTAATTCATTGAGGAAATCTGCTGAATAAGGGAGAATCACCGCGAAGCTGCGCTAGTAACTTTAAATTAATGCACCGCTTCTTTTTTTTTCCCAGCATAAGATTGTCCTACATAAATGCAGAAGACAGACACCGGGGGAGAGTAGCGGTCGATCATCTCGCAGCATGCATTTCTTGGAGTCAGGTAGCCATATACAGAAAAATACAAGAATGTCCAATAATATGTCCATGTGACCCCTGTCTTCTGCACTGTGAGATAGATAGGATGTTAGAATGTTGGTAGCAGCATGATAGTAACCACTACAGGGGAGTGATACTAAAGGACGGTGCCTATGCCAAAGTAGCAGCAACCACATGCCCATTCATACAGTGACACACACACACACACACACACACACATATAAACAATCTCCTGCCAAAATCCATAATGCTGACGCTTGGAAGAGGGCTGTCACAGGAACTGGGAGCCATGTTTCATGAAGAACACATGCTTCGACTTCCAAAGGGAGAAAGTTAGGGGCTTCTAAAAATTGGGGTTAAAATTAGCATTGTCAGAGTAAACCCCGCCGGTCCGAGTTGGGGGGATTTTATCCCAACACAGAGGGCTATTAAACAACAATGGAGACCGGCGCTGCATTTAACAGCCGGAGAGAAGGCCTCCCTCATATTGTGTGTAAAGTATTATAAAAGTATTTTTCCTGCTTTTCCGCAAGCCACAATATAAAAACCAGATGCGAACACCATGTTCTTTAAAAGTTATTTCTGGACAGGTTTCACAGGCATATTAAGTATATTTATTTATATAAAATGGTTGAAACCACCCAGCAACCCCTTCAGATTGGCCATAATGATTTCTCCCCACGATGTTTTCCATCTGAGTGTGGCGTGTCGATCGTTGGGACACACGCACGCCGCCCTCTATAGTCACACAGGGGCACACATTTTGGGGTCCGCACTCTCTTCATTTGCAGGGCTATCCCAGTAACCCAGCTACCATCGGTCTGATTTTAAAATGGGAAGCTTTAAATAAAAATAACTACAAATCGGGTCTCTGAACTATGGGTTAACAAGCTTCAGCGATGGAGAAGATGATGTTGGAATTAGCGAGTCACCAGGCAAGGCCTAGAAGAGAGGATTCGAACCCAAATCAGCAGGAGGTGCTGGGCCAACTCTGGAGGGGAGGCAGGATAAGGTCAGGTTAGGGAGGGAAAGACGGGTTTCAAGACCCCTCTGACCCACAGACACCTCCCTCAACGCCAGCCGCACGTGGGCATGTGTGAGGCTGTTTATGTTGGGCGCCCCCACCTGATTGGCCTGGAGATTGATGAGGGCGGTATGACCCGAGGTCACCCCCTGTCAGGGCCCTCAGTGGAGAGGAATCACCACCGGCCACCATCTGTCACGTCCACCCCCCCACGCCTGGCACGGCACTAAAGTAACGCATCCACCGTTAAGGCAGAGCCTGACTGCCTGCGGTCAGACCCTCAGCACCCACCTCCCACGCCCCCCCCACCCCAGCGCCCTCTCACGTTTCAGCTCAGCTCCAGCAGACCTTATTGGAATGACAATAATGTTTTCCAAAGCACTTAATTGACATGAGGAAATAGTATTCGCAAACCGCTAAAGCACACACATAACAGCCATGCGAGCAAAGGGCCTCCTCTCCCGGGACGTAAATCTCTTGCCCTGATCCTCTTTCTTCCCTCCTGCTTTCCCTCTCTCTGGCCAGACCCCCGACAGTCACATCTTTGTCGTCTCCAAAGAAAACAGGAGACGGCAGCTCTCTGTGTGGTCTCCGCCGCTGACGAACACCTATGGGCCGCCACAATGGCCACCCCCTTCCATAGAGCACAATTTTCTCTCTTGCTGGCGCTAGCCGGAGGACAAGGCAAGGTGTGCAGATGGACGGCCACAGCGAGGGCGCCTCTGCCCACCGGAGAAGCATAACCAGAGATGGCTTACATTTAAAGCTGGGTTCCCCAATTCCAATCTTGCAAGGCTAGTCTGCAGTACGATTTGTAGGTTTCCCTGCTCAAACACACCTACTATTCTGGGTAATTGGCTAGCCAGTTAAAATAAGGAGCATTTGAGCATAGGAAATCTTCAAAGTGTGATGCAAACTTGCCTTCCAGAACCAGAACCCTGATTGAAAGTCTATGAAGAGCAGCGATATTAAATGGGAGGAACTACCCTGGGGAGACTAGCAGTGGAGACCCTGGGGAGACTAGCAGTGGAGACCATAGGGAGACTAGCAGTGGAGACCCTGGGGAGACTAGCAGTGGAGACCCTGGGGAGACTAATAGTGGAGACCCTTTGGAGACTAGCAGTGGAGACCATAGGGAGACTAGCAGCGGAGACCCTGGGGAGACTAGCAGCGGAGACCCTGGGGAGACTAGCAGCGGAGACCCTGGGGAGACTAGCAGCGGAGACCATAGGGAGACTAATAGTGGAGACCATAGGGAGACTAGCAGTGGAGGCCCTGAGGAGACTAGCAGTGAAGAGACCCTGGGGAGACTAGCGGCGGACACCCTGGGGAGACTAGCCCTATAGCCACATACACAGCTGGCTTGTCTTAACAATTCTGACCTTCTTTACTGTTTACTAAAAGTAATTCAGTTAATATAAACTATAATTTCTTACAAAGAATATCAATTAAAACAATAACACAGAATGAATGGTCCACCAACATAATCAAATGAAGTGGTGACATGGGACACAGACTAGGACGCATTCATGTGGATCACATGATACGGTGGCAAAAGCGTGTTAGCGTAAGGTGTGCCAGTGCAGGCCGAGACCCCCACAGCTGGACAAGGGGAAAGAAAAAACGCAGCATTTTCCAGAACGAGATACCTTCCCCTAAAAAGTGAAATGCACTTCCACAGGAGAGCGCTTATTTAGTTTTAGTAAATGACCGTTTTCACATTTTTGTTCCAAGCCAGCAACTCGAATAGTTTCACTGTTGCTACCAGCTAGCCTAAACTGACCTTATCAGAGGGTTCAAGATTCACGGGAAATCATACCTCTTAATGAAGAAATACACAGGTATATAATGTATATTTATTAAAGCTGAACACTTATAGATGATCAAGAGAAAATTTAAGCCTGAAATCAGAAAAGAAGTATTTACAATTTGCAAAGCAGATGGGATTTGCTTTCTGTACACTGCTAGTATAAATAGCGATAAAGATATTACAATGTGAAATTTCTCAAAAAACAGGGAGTCAGTTCTGTTCACACATGTAAAACGCTTTCCTTTGGATTAGCAGGGTGTTATTTTGTGAGGAAAAAGAAACCTAAAATCAGTTCTTGCTGAAATACGAAGTCAAGGAGCATTCTTTATTATTGTTGTTATCCGCGTATCATAATTGCTATGTGTGGAAAGTCTTGGCAGTTAACAGAGCCACGTGGGACAGGAAGTCCTGGCTGGACTGCTGTGTTATTCATGGATGAGTCGGGAGGAAATGGGACAACTTTCTTGAATAAACAAAAGTGAAATGTCCATTTTGGAAGGGAAGGAAAAAGTATATACATTGCATGTGTGTGTGTGTGTGTGTGTGTGTGTGTGTGTGTGTGTGTGTGTGCGTGCGTGCGTTTATATTATACATGTGTGCATCTTGCTTGAAAAAGGAGAGAGAATCGCTATGTGCAGAGACACAGGGACGAATTGATCAGTGCAAACTGGAAAATCCCTAGTTGAAGGTCACCTACTATGAATGTAAGTTGTCTACCCTGGTAACCAGGTCTGGACTTTGTATTGGTTAGAAGATGCACATATTCACTTCAATTAGGAGGAAGTAACAGGTGTTTGCTACCTGCCAGATCCCTACAGCAAACAACACAATGGGTTTCACTAACCAGGTTAAGTCTGGGCGTGAATAAAAAAGTACAAGACATATGTAACACTTGAGATTCAAGTCGTTCTTTCAGCTACAGTGTCAGCAAAACAAAGCTAGTCGAATTAACAATAAACAGTAAAAAGCCAGGCATCAGTAATTGTTAAAAAGAAACAGTCAACCCGTCTGTACATCTCCACTGCATGTGGACCAGGTCCGGAGCACAGAGAAGCTTTGCGGTGGGAGCGGCATGCACGCACTACTCATAACCACAGGCGAGGGTACATACTCATTTTGAACACATAAACAAGCTAAACAAATACTTCAGGTAACAACTTTTTTTACAGTAAATTCAGGCATTATAAAAATGTGTCCTAAAAATGCGAAGCACTAAAGAAATCACAGCCTTGGAGATGCCTTAACCATTAAAAATGTAATAGTATAATTCCACCCTGAAAGAAAATTTTTAATTTAATTTTAACTCCTCAGAATTTAATGCTTAGTACCTTAGGCATCTGAACAAGGAGCAGGTTTTCATGTAGTTTGGTTATCCTATAAGTGCAACCGTTATAAACCCGTTATAAGTGCTATGTATTACACATGTACAGTATATGGAAGCTTCACTGAGTATCAGTTATATACTATGCTTTGACTTTCTCTGAAGCATTTCAGGATGTGAGCCCATAAAACCTCACAGAGTCAAAGGCTCCAGCTCCACCCCACGCTCCTGTTGAGGAAGAATTATTATCGACTCATTATAAGTCACTTTTTCTCTGCTGCATCGTTAGTGTTGACTGATTTCTGAAAGCCATCAGCCTATTATGATTCACATCCTCTGTGTGCCTAGGAATTGTGCGAAATACCTGCGCGAGACGCTGAGCTAGCCCCTGACAGAAAAGCGAGAGCTAGTGTACGAAACAGAATGTGCTGAGCGAACACAAAGAGAGGAGAGCGGAGAACGGCATACTGAGAGCGATGGACACTGATGTATGACTGTACGTGTCCTGAAACGGCCTCTTCCTCGCTGCGCGCCCACGTTCTCCCCCCCCCCCATAAACGCTCGCCCTCTCGCTGTCAGTGGTTACCTCCCCCTCCCATCCCACCCCCCTGGACTCTATATCATTCTTTTCCTTTCTACCGCAGGCGTTCTCTGACAGTTCAGCAATGTGGTAAACATTAAGATCAAGCCCGAGCCATCTGGAGAGCGAGCTGCAGAGCGCCGAACGCTCAACTTTCTCACTCCCCCCTTTTACTTCACAGTTTTCCCCCCAGACAAATTGACCCTGATTGTCAGTTTCCTGGGCACTGTTCAAGTACAGTAAGTGATGCAACAGACGGCAATTATATCAAGATCAATAAATGAATAAATGCATATAATGAATACCTAATTGTATCCATCATATTATTTTAGTGAAAGCCCCCAAAACAGGACTATTGTTGGTTTCTACATATAATGTTCTGAAAATATAATAAAAATAAATACACACACACACACAAACATCCATCCATTTCCCAATCTCTTGCCCTGTACAGGGTTGCAGGGTGAGGCATGGAGCAAATCTCAGGCCAGTTCATCATAAGATGTCATATGCAGATATACATAAGAGTCTTATAACAACACCAGTCTAATGCTGTAATTACACTGAGGTCACAGTTTTTGAGGCAAAGGTTATGATTTTGTCCATACAAACCAAAGGTTAGCACCATACCCATGGCCAGCTGTGATGGGGGCTGTTCACCTCAACACAATATGGTATGTTTGACAGTAGGACAGGGAAATATTACAGGGAAACCTATTTCAATCCTCCAGTGGCTGTTCAGCATTAGACACTAATAGCTCGGTGACCTAGTGACCGAAAGGCGACGCTGTCCTGGACACGCTGAAGTGTTGAGTGCTGCATATAATTGCCCAGTATATATGCAGAAATCACCAGTGTTCCACTGGTGCCCAGCAAACCCAAGAGCCCTTTTGGTAGCAACCCACCTATCACAGCAGAGGCAGGAAGGACCATGTACGAAAATCCTTGGCAACTTTATCCCAGCATCATTCAGAGATATTTTAATTATAATTACTGCGCAAACTGCTATATGAAGGAAATGCACAAAACAATCTACAGAGAAGAAGAAGCGAAAGATCTACATGTTCTAAGGGGACGGGCCGCCCGGGGACAGTGCTATGAATAGCCTGGAGACCCAGCGGGGCTGCTGATCGATATACAGGAGGGAGGCGGGGGGGGGGGGAATCCAAGAAATCCATCTGCCGCTGCATGGTGGGCGCTGCATGTGCCCCCCCCCCCCACCCCACCACACTGAGCACGGCTACCCTGTAGCCCGCACTCCGCGTAGTACTGGCAGTGGAGCTGTTATGGGGCCATGCCTCGAGTCCTCTAGTTCGCGCTGCAGCTCGAATCTGAGCCTTGCTGTCCTGTTTCCTGAGAACGGGAGCACCTCTGGCACAAGGATGTGACTGCAAGGCATCTCAACCGACCAGCACACCGGTGCCTCCTGCAGGTCATCTAGGGTCCTGCACTTTGCCATTCCGCAGCATCGAGAGATTCCCTCCCCACTTCCCCAGCAACAATGAGAACCACACCTCTTGCCCAGCGCCATGTGATCAGATTGGGGAAGATAGTATCACAGCACCCCCCCCCCCCACCCCGGGCTCCCAAGGTGGATGTGGGCTATGCTTCTGTGTTTAAATATATATATATATATATCCAAATTTGGCTCCCAGTCAAGCACTAAAGCAGAAATTTATAAGTGCAGAAACCCCGGGAACAGACAGGAAGCTGATTGCAAGGGGGGACTGGCTGTGTAACCCGAACCCCAAAACAGTTGGTGCGAGCTCGCTCTCTTCAAGTAACCTCACATGCTTTTTATTCCGAATCAACAGGCATATAAAATATCCCATATTTTGGGTGGGCTTAATGCAAGGGTACAAGTGTAGGCTTTCCCTGCGCTCAATCACTTTAACAAGGGATGGGAGAGAGGGGGAAGGCAGATGTGGGGAGGTGGTGTGCACAGCCAGAACGGGGTATCGAGTTCATTGGCACCCTGAAGCCCACGGCGGGACTCTGGAGCCCACACACCTCCCCCAACACCCCGGCCCACCTCACGCTTGATAAGCAGCCCTTTAAACCTGCAGATATCTTTCTACATGATGTTTTTTCTGTTATGGAAGAATCCAGCATCCCTTAGGGTATGCAAAAAACGAGCCTAACTCCTAAAATATGTTTTCCTGGTTTAAATATTACTCCCATATTCCGACAGCAAC
Organism: Petrocephalus schoutedeni; assembly: GCA_026780765.1. Taxonomy (NCBI): domain Eukaryota; kingdom Metazoa; phylum Chordata; class Actinopteri; order Osteoglossiformes; family Mormyridae; genus Petrocephalus; species Petrocephalus schoutedeni. The sequence goes on from JAODKL010000034.1 coordinate 3,547,741, forward strand.
AATAAGTGCATTTTATATTTCCACCCAGGATGTGCGCACACTGCCAGCTCCTCTCTTCCTGTATAATTTATTATCGCTCATATCCAGCTTCGCACCCCAGACACCCAAACCTGATCCCCCTCTTCGCAGAGGGCTTTAAAATCTTGTTACTAATACGACTGGCCTTGGAACATTTTCAGGTTCATATGGGGCACTCAGGAATTCCATTTTTTTTTTCGTCAGCGTTAAGTGCTTTGAATCACGGCACGGCCAGTGTGCTCCAGACGGACACTGAAGGGCCTCATGACTCAGTGTAACTGTGTGTCCAGTAAAATGTGGCACAAGTAATGGAAGCCACTGCGCCATAAACCTCACGCAGAGTGGACTCCATCTCACACTACAAATGGCTGATCCCTCCTGCAACAGTGTGTGGCTCAGCAGGTTAGGAGTCAGTACCTCTGAGCAGAAGGTTGATAGTTTGAGTCCCAGAGCTGGCAAAGAGATTAACAGTGTTGAGGCCCTTAACCACCCAATTGTCTCAGGGATTATCACTTTGGGTAAAAGCATTGACCAAATAAATAAAATAGACATGCTTGAAGTGGAAATAGAAGCAGGGAGCAAAGAAATTCAGAGCAAATATATGCGAATGACAAGATTATATCCTGAAGCATCCTGCATTTGTTTGGCTGGTTCTCTTACTAACAAAACAATCAGGGCAGACAGACCCCATAGCAGTCAAAGCATATAAAGAATTAATTATTTCTGAAGGATAAAACATTGCTTTCACCCTGAAGACCATCTGACTCATTCTTTTCAAGTTCTCATCATCTTCCTGGCATGGCAGACTATGAGACAAAGCGAGGTGTTAACTGTCTTTCAGGTTAGATAATGAGTCAAGGAATGGACATGTGCATTTTAAATGCTGTCACCTCGCTAAGGCTTCCATCCATCGCCGAATCAGTGAAGGCGCGAGACGTGAATACGCCTTCAAAAAGGCCCACGTTTCTCCAGCCACATCTCCCTTTGCCTCTTATCTGCCCCCCACCCCCTCATCCCCCCCCTCCCCCCCCCCCCCCCCATCTGTTCCATATCATCCTCTCCCTGCATAACCTCCCTGTCCACACAGGGCAGCCGCCCGCTCCATTTAAAATCTGCAGATACCAGCTGTTAAACAGAACATGGCCCACCCCCACGCGCCCCATAGCTCAGCAAGTCTGTGTTTGCGGCGAGCAGCGGGCAAACGGCAGGAAGTTCCTCATGACGTCGTGCTCAGATTGTCTGTGTAATTCAGAGCCGCCGCTGTCACAAGCCCTGCTTACCGCCGACGGCGGCGTCGCCAAGGACGACCACCAGCTGGAGACTCCTTACTTTCATACCGAGGTGTTTCTCTGAGCACCCCGTTCATGCCTTATTGCGCCTGCCCACCCCCAAACACACAAAGGGCAAAAGGAAATCCCATTTAAAGAGGCCTGCCAGGCCAGACGCATCCATTCAGTCCTTCCCGCGAACCGCTTTGGCAAGCAGGCTCCGTGATCTGGAGCTAATCCCGGGAAGCGGTGTCTGGGACAGCACCCCGACCAACTGCCAAGCCAGGGAAGCACAGAGGTGCCAGATCCGAGTCCCCCCACCCTGGAAAAGTGAGGCAATATCATGCCCCAAGCCGGACACGTGCACCATGAAATGGGGAATTTCTGAGAACGAACTCCACGGGACCACAGCTGAAACAGGCCAGCACCAAAATCTAAACTGGCATAAACAGGTAAAACAAAGCAGTGGAAATCGGCAAAAGCATGATGATTTTGCAAAATACTTCATAGGTCACCAAAATCAATCAACTTCAAACAATGTGAATGGCAGCGTACAGGGAAAAAAGCAATTGCTAATAAATATCTAGTGAACTGCTTGTGTTGGTGTAACAGAATGCCAGAGAGTATTACTACATAAATTCTACAGACAAAGCAACCTTAAGAATCAGCGGTGACAAGCTATTGCTGCTAAAATGCGTCAGTGATAATGTGAACTATTACTTGCATTAAGAAGTGATTCTGGGTTCCGTGAAAGGAGCCTGTCATTTGCACTACACTGATTAATGAGGCCCTGCGACAGACGTATCAGGTATATCCCACTTACAGCCCGCAGCATGGAAACGCAACATGCATCATCTGCGTCTCCCGTGATTTAGAGAGAACAACAGTTTAGTGCAATCAAAGCAGAGAAGCACTAAAATGACTGGAACATATTAAACTCAGTCTATTTTAGGCTCATACTTTGTCAGATTGAGAACATAACCTTTAATTACTAATAATTAATTAACTCATAATAACTAATTAACTGGTCAAACTTAAAGCTTCCTTCTCTGACTGTCAGACCACTTTAAAAAAGAACAATTAACTAATACATATCTTCAATAGAGTTGAGCGAACACTCAGGATATGAGACCATCACAGAGTATGTGCACAATCACAAAATACGGTCAATTCACCTAAATGCACATCTCTGGACAGTGGGAGGAGACAATGACACCCAGAGGAAACAGAAACAGATGAGGGAGTGTGAGGCCACAGTGTTACCCACAGCGTTATCCACCGTGCGATCTGTAAATTCGCTGACATATACCGTATGCACATTTAGGAGCAACAGATCTCTCAGAATGTTTAAATTTGGTTAATATTGCCCACTACCCTGACCAGGAAATGCAGTTAGTAGATGGATTTAACTAAAAAAGTACTCTTTGCTAAGACCCACACTAAATAATACATTAGCCCTTGGCCTGTTTCATTTGTAATTCAGGATTTTAGAAGCATAATAGGGTGTTTACGAAAATGAACAAGCAGGTATCACCCTCACAATCACAGTGGTAATCAGCTTGTGATCACCTTGTTAGCATCCCCCCCCCTTTCAGCCCACTGCCTTCCAGAGTACCAGAGAAAGCCACTGAATAATTAGACGCCAAATAACACATTAAAGACCCGGTGTTTTTTAAACAGGAGGGCACGGCTCGTCCCAGGGGCACTATTTCTCACGCCACGACGCTGTCAGAACATTAGGGTCTCCGTCTCGTCTCGCCGCTGTGGAGGACAGCAACTTTCCCATGGCAGACAAAGGTGAGGGAGCTAATGCGGGCTGTATTGCCGAGACGCAGCATAAGAGCCCCGCGTGCGACACGCGGGAGCGAGCAGGCGGGCCCGCCGCAATCCGCCGCCATTATTACCCCCGTGGTAGACAGCTGCCTCTTTCACGCAGACGTAGCCTGTGCCGTCGAGAGAGTTTTAATTAGGGCTTAATGAATCAAAAGGAGGAATGGATGGCAGCGGGTGGGGGAGGGGTGGGCCGGCTCTGGGCCAAGCAGGGCCCGAACACCCGTGCGATCGCCTATTCACTCTTTGTATCCCTCCAGCAGAATCACTCTCGTCTGTTCCATCCCTCGCTCCTCGCTCCTTTTATCTCAGGCTTCTCGCGGCGAGCGGGCTGTGCGCCAAGCGTGCCATCAGTTGGCGGCGTCATTGTCTCGCCGCCGCCACCATTGGCGCGGCTCCACGCGGCACAGGGACAGCTGGCACGCCACTGGGCACCCTGTGGGAAGGAGCCAGAGGGCACACAGCTACACTAGAGGCCGGGGGGGGGGGTTCCGCTCAGTATGTAGCCCGTGTGGAGAATTCTATACGGACCGCACTTCCGCCACTGGCCTCGCGTTAAGAGAGTGTACTTATACATCCAGTAGGGTCTCCATGCTTTTTGTTTTCAGAGTGTGGGAGCCTTTCCAAATTACAGTACAGCTCCAGTGTGGGAAGGAAAGCAGCCCACACACACACACAGATGCAGGCATGCACACACACGCGCACACAAACCTGCATACACACAAACTCACACAGGCACACTCAAACCAACACACTCGCTGTCCCTCAGCCAGGCCCCTCCCTCCCGGAGGTTCCAGGTGCATATCCAATCGGGAACAGCTGCTCCCAGGAATCCCCCCTTTGTCCCCAAAGCAGATGAAAGGCTGACCGTCACTCCCGTGCCCTCCGCCAGGGAAGGATGCCAGCCTGTTTTTGTTTATTTGTGCCTACTCCCGAGAAGGAGCTGGCAGAGCGGCGGGCCGGACTGCACAGCTGCACATGTCTCTTTATCTTTGATAAATTCATTTTCTGGGGAATAGGGAGAAACCCAAACACGTTTCTTGAATAATGGCCAAGTCTGTATAAAAAAGTGTGACGGGGGGAAAAGAGAACCCCAAGGCCTCCTCTGACGCCAATAATGCGCGTAAAGAAAAAGGGCTTAACCGAGAAATGGACACTTATGAATTTCTTCACATGTTCTGTAAGTCAGCTATCAGCCTCACTCGCAATCCTGTGGCTAATTTGACATGAGTGACCTCTGACCCCCGCCCAACTCTTGACCCCCATCATAATCAAATGTTAATGGCTATAATTATACAGGTGAAAAACAGAATACACAGAATAAGCAAATACTTGCAACAGTTTAACTGTAATTATAATTCGATAATTCCAATTACAGATCATTGTTGTCATGTACAAGCAATTATGTTTTAAATGAAACACAATGAACCACATTAAATATTTGTGACCAGAACTTTTGGTGCCATTCTTAGTTATACAACAGTTCCTCTGATTTTAGTTATTTTAGTTTGTTACACTGCAGTTGTGAAGGTAATTATGAGTTTGAAGTGAAGAAACTCCCTCTCATGCCAGATGATTCCCTTTCCATCTCATCTTTAGTTTGTTTGTTTTTGCCCCATTAAATGGGTGTGTACAGCTGCACAGCATTTAAAATAACCTTTATAACTCTGCCCTGGGTGGAGCTATCTAACTCTTTATACCAATTATTATGAAGTGCGCATCAACGGCATACAGAGAGAAGGTTCTTCAAAAAGAAAATGACAGTTAAATGCTATGATGTAAATAACTCAAAATTCACAGTACTACAAATTCATCAAACTGATGCTGGAACAGTATCACTAGTTGGAGTTAAAATGTTTTGAAAGAGGATGATCTGAGGAGCATCCATGACATCATAAACGATTATGCCAAGACACATCTACACTCACCTAAAGGATTATTAGGAACACCATACTAATACAGTGTTTGACCCCCTTTCGCCTTCAGAACTGCTTTAATTCTACATGGCATTAATTCAACAAGGTGCTGAAAGCATTCTTTAGAAATGTTGGCCCATATTGATAGGATAGCATCTTGCAGTTGATGGAGA
>JAODKL010000034.1:3553441-3564454 GCA_026780765.1 Petrocephalus schoutedeni
TGTCTTGACCAGGACCACACCCCTAAATGCATTGAAGCAACTGCCATGTGATTGGTTGATTAGATAATTGCATTAATAAGAAATTGAACAGGTGTTCCTAATAATCCTTTAGGTGAGTGTATATTCAGCCTAAAAATAATTCTAAATAATTACTTTTTTATAAATTGCATTTAGCTTAGTTTCAAGCCTGCTGTGGTCCATAAATCCAGGACTTGTTGGTGATCTTGGATTTCATCTTTCTAACATAGCATCAGTTTGAAAGGCTCACATATGTGAGCATGATTTAAGCAAAATCATACTTCAGAAAAGACATTAAACACTCCAACTCTAACGGAAAGCAGCAAAATCTTGATTACACGGGAACAAAATTAACCGGCAAGGACCATGTTTTTTTTGGCTTTAGCAAGTGACAGCTGGAGTGATTGCGCGTCGTCCCGTCACAATCGGTTAAAAGACGCGAGGTAACCAAGTTCAGCCATTCATTTGAGGAGTATATTTAGGGTCATGGTTCAAAAGGTTTTAAGGCCAACGTCAAACCGCCTGAAGCTATTAGAAAAGAAATGGTAACTTATTTTATTATACGGCTGAGCGCGGCATGTCTCCCCTGACGGCGTGCATTGGGTTTCAATGCGAAGACAGTGCTGGCCTCACTGCAGGCGTTCAGCCCGGGCCCTTTCCAGGCTTCAATATATATATATATATATATATATATCACATATACGTATATCACAGCAGCAGGTTTAGCTGGGTTCGGCATCTACCCCACACTCCGCAACCCGCGATTCCACTCGGACACTGCTGATGAGGCCACAGAAAAGAAAAATAAAGAGCAGCTGACTGCAAAAATGGGGAAGAGGATGAAGGAAAAGAGGGGAGGAAGAGGAGGGTGGTTCCTGAACACCACACTGAACGCCTTGGTTCTGGAGTTCTGGGCTGCCAGGATCCGGAACACGTGTATTGCTGCCCATTTACACCCCATCACAGAGCCGGAGTTCGGGCACCGGGGGCTTTCCAGTGGAAGACCCCCCCCTCTCAGTTTCACTCTTTCTAACCCCCGACCGCAGATTAGCTGTCATAGTACACCAGCTACCCGAAAAGCCAGTGAGATGCTTACTCAAACGGGCCACTCTGTGACGGCCGCACCGTTATTCCCCAAAAACACTTTCCTGTCCCATCTTATTTTTGTGGACGCGGAGAGACTAGACCTTGTAATTACGACTGCGAAAAAGCCTAGCAGGACTGGCCGGGCCAGTGACCGGGAGTCACATCTCGCAGCTATGCCAGGGTACTAAAGCGAAGTCCCTGCCAGGGCCCATCCACAGTGCCCCCGCCCCTGCCCCCCCAAGAGCTGGCCAGAACTGTCAATGCCATGTAAACACTACAGCGGGGCCTACCTGACAGACTGCCCAGAAGCCACATCATTTACATTGGGCATAGGACCTACATGGCAGTGTGCACAGTTACAGAATGACACAAATTGCACATCTAGTCCGTGCAGTGCATTCATTTCTGCAGTTACGCGCAATAAACCACGTATCTAGCAGATTGCCACTCCTAAGACTACACGTTGCATCAGAACTGCAGACCCGAAAAGATCGCATCGGCATCTACGAGACACAGAATAAAGAGCAAAGGTGGCAGAGGCAAGAATGCCCCACAAATCTCTGTTTCATTTTACCAGAACAGGCCAATGAAAAGCCAGCGAGCCAGGCACCTTGCATAATCAGAAACACACATCTCAAAACAAAGCATGCCTGTATAAACATTAGTATTTCCATCAAAGTCTGCGGTGCGTAAAAGCCAAATCTATATTGTGACATCATCTTACAAAGCACCCTGCAGAACCATTCATAAAATCTCCTCATCTGGGGACAGATGCAGTGACAGAATCTGGCCACCGAGCACAGAAGGCCTTTCATTAAATTCATTCACATACTCTCAAAATGACAGGAACAGCTACTTTTGCAATGAGCTCATGCATCCCCAAAACCAAGATGGGGACACTACCGTGGAAATTCAGGCATGTGGAGAGCAGGCATGCCACTTGCAGGCACAGCCCTGCCTGTTACAGTCTTGTGTGGGCCTGGATACTTGCATTACTACTGTCAAACCAACAATTACACCCTCTCACTGCATAATTCACACCTGAGGAGAGGAAGAGAGGTACATGATGCCATAAGACAGCCGTGCACCTTGCAGTGTTTTTTGCCACAACGCTGGTTGCCAACCGTTCAGGATGATCCTGGGAAAATATTCTACCCAGCCAACAGGTAGATCTGTCAGCTCAGCAAGGCCGATTATCAGATAAATCGCTTTTTTCACTGGGAGAGATCAGCATCTGTCTGCCAGGACGAAACAGCCTTGAAGTTGTTCTCGAGCTGATCGACAAAGAATCTTCAAATCCACAGCGATTATTACTTTCGCTCAGTTATGCGGTAGAAGGTGCTATCGCAGACCGGCTTTCTATCTTTCTATTCCATTCTATTCTATCCATTTTCCCTGACAGTACATGTACAGCTAAAAGTGAAACTCTGCTGGGCTAAAGTGTTAAATGAAAGCAGAAAAACGGGTTGCACTCATGACAAATCGAAAGGCCGTGCACTAGAACCATCACTCAAACTACAGATGGCCTCGGTTCACTTTAGCATAGCTTTCGGGACCAACCAAAGCCAACGTTAAATCAGAGGATAGTATAACAGTATTTTTAAAGCAGCCTGTAATATGATATTCTAGATATTATGTATCCAACACCTAAATCATTGACCCAGGAGCCAGCACTGATGACTCCACCAGCAAACTGAAGTATGTTCCTACAGATGCTGCATACGGCCAATGAAAAACAAACCTTGGGGTTAAAGACCTGATACAAAGTGCTTTAAGATGGAATTCCTCTTAAAGGGAGGGCACTATTCTTCAGTGTATAATAGCAAAAATCCACATTAATTAGCAATTGATCCTTAATTGATCATCAAAAAAAACAGCAGCATAAAAAAACAACCACACAACAGGGCAGGCTCTGTGTCTAAAGATTTGTCTGCATCTAACGAGAACAATGTTTCCCTCAGATTAACAATCTCATTCTCGGTCTGCAGGTTTATGCCGAGCACATGAAAGGTATGTTTCCTGCCCCTGTTTATCTGCAGCGTGCAGGTGAATGTCCGGAAGGCAGCTGAGCAGAGACTGAACCCCACGTGGCATTAACCTTCTGAGACGCGCCCATACGGCCGGCCGCACAACACTCGGAAATACGTCTGCACAGAAACCTCCAGGAAGACACAGCTTGCCGACGGTCAGCTCCTGCTTTGTGAATACCGAAAGACACCATGATGGCTGCAGTCACCCAACGCTTCAAACACACCCAGCTTTCAACGGCCGGTCTCTCTGACCTCAATTCCGCCGTGACCCCCACTATTCAAACCGGCCGTCCACCTCTTATGAACTTATGGTTCATTTGGCCGTCAAACTGGTCCACGATGCCCCTGTCGACTTGTGGCGTTTAACGAAGCCCTTTAATTGCATCCTTTCAGAGGCTGAAAGGATTCAATTTAGAGAGGATGATGAAGAAGCCATGAAGCAGACTCTAAACTCGGGCACAGGGCATGTGAGTCTGCAAGGATGGATCCTCCTCCGAAATGGAGCAATGGAGACCTCTGTGGACGGTGAAGGGCGAGCTGGGGGGATGGGGGGTATTTATTCACAGAATGTTACTTTTGGGAGATCCAGGCTGACTAGTGGCTGTTGCAGAAGCACTGGATGAGCCATGTGGAGAACTGATGGGCCGGGGAGGGAGGGGAGGAGGCGTCGACAGAGCTCAGCAGAGCTGTTTATGTTTTCCATTGCTGTCAAGGAAGCCTGACTCATTTACCGAAAGCCACAAAGCGACCAGCACAGCAAACAGGCACACTGGCCAGAAAACATAGCCCTGCTCCTCCAGCTGCATGTGGCAGCACTGCCGCTCTCTGCCATGGCTGCCATGTCTTATTACGTCTCCTGGCCCACAGAATCCAAATTCCGTCCACTGCTGGTGAGGATAAACCTTCTCGAAATACATTCCTTCAGCCTCTTTCAAATACAGCAGCTTCTGCTGCGTTTACCTTGGAGAATCTGTCTCAGAATTGCTTTAGAGCAGTATTTCCCAATCCGGTCCTCAGGGATCCACAGACCATGTTTTTGCTTCGTCCCAGCTCAAAAATGTGCACTGTCAGGCAGGGAGCAGGGAGGGAGCAAAAGCGAGGGCCATCTATGAATCCCCAAGGACCGAGTTGGGAAACACCGCTTTAGAGCATTAGTATAAACATTACAAACATGCTTTCCAAAGGGTTTTTTTCCCCATTTAGCTAATGTGACCTTAGATGCCCCATGGCAGTGGAAAGAGGCAAAGTGTCACATCACACTCCAATGACACATTAATTCAGACCAACACATGAAGTCACTCACCTCTGCACTTATAGCAGGGGTCTCAAACTCCAATCCTGGAGGGCCATAGCCCTGTGTAGTTTAGTTTTTTTTCCCTGTTCCCCCACAAATTATTGAGCTGAAGAGCTGTGGGGTAATTAGCACAACGAGCTGTGAGGAGTTAAATCAGGTGTGCTAAATGAGGGTAATCCCAAAAATCTGCAGGGCTCTGGCCCTCCAGGACTGGAGTTTGAGACCCCTGACTTACAGGAACACAGTGAAATCTGGGGCACAAGTCCTTTTGCCCTTTCCAGTTCTAAACTCTTCTTAGATGCCAAAAACCGGTCACCAGCGAGAGAGGCTTTGCACCATTAACCCCCTGTCGCCCCCGCTGGTGACAGATATGCTGCCAAAGGCACCTCTCTCTGGAGCCCGGCAGATAGTCAATGTCTGGGCCACAGAAGGGACACAGAAGGCAAACTCTGCTGCCTTTATCAGTCTTGTGGTTGGGTCTTAAAGAATGTAATGAACAAGGCAATGCATAACCATGCAGCCCGTGAGGAAGCCGACCACCAGCTCTTTTATTAAACAGACGGCAGTTAAAATAAAGACATTAAATCTTGGATTCATTTAAGATCAGCACTCAGTATGCAGCATAGCACTCAGTAAGTACTAGTGCCCAATTTGAGATTCTAAATACACTTTGTAACTTCTCCCTTTTCATTCTGACATTCTGTAAGGTCCCAAATTTTCACAGCCTAAATTAATCACCATAAAACAATGCTTAGTTTGAATTTCTTACGCATTGTCAGGGCAATATCAGAAATACAGATACAGAAATACAAAAAATAAAAACATTTGTGAATGTTCCAAATTTTCAACAAGCGAGTTTAATTTTCTTCTATGATGAAAGACATAACCTGTTACAGAGGTTAGAGGTAATTAGTTCATTTCAGGGCAGTGGAGCTGCACGCTGTCTGTCATGATGATGCATATCTCCGCTGTTGTTTTAGCTGCAGAGTGACTGCGTTTATCATACCTGTTCAAAAGACAGTGAAAATACGGGCTAACACTGGTCCCCAGTACTGGACCCCATTTAGTATTTCCAGCCACGATTGCATACAAAATGCCATAAATTAAACACCTCTACTATTTTCATTTCAAGAGGACAGCCAGAGAAGATGGCGATTTTTATTATGCATGTCAATCGTGCAAATCAAACTCTCAGACACTACAGCAAAAATAACTCTTCCGGCATTTATAGCCAGCCCCACCTTAACCTAAGCTAATAAGCATTATTAATCTTCAAAATGATTATAAGCTACCAACAAGGCTGAGTAAAAACGTTTCCATTGACACAAACGTAAGTGTTGCTGCAGCGTTGTGTTGAGAAGTCAAAAGTGCACCATTATTAAGTTTCACTCTATAAATTAGTGTTCAGTTTACTTTATGCACATTACTGAAAATTGGGTTAGTTCTCAAGGTGCCAGCAGTTACCCTCTTTTGGTTAGAATAGCTTCACAAACTGTAACTTTGTTTCGAAAGAGCTTGCCAGATTATCGTCATCATGACGATGATCATAACACACACACCTACTCAAGATGGGAACTGCAATGGAGACTGATTTTCCCTATGATATAAAAAGTTCCGTCTCAGACTGAATAAAACCGAAACTGAGAATAATATAAAGGTTTGATCTGAAAGCTCTTTCTTTTAAAGTACCTAGTAATGTCTCATGAGGGTTTCACAATTTTGGTCAGCCTCTCAAAACGCTGAAATGATCAGCATATAACAGCATCCATACTGTGTCATGCAGAAAGTCCGGGATAAGCCCACAGAACGAGGTCACTAACAGTGCCCGCAGGCCCAATAACCAGAGTCAGGATGGCCTGTTAGGACCCCCAATAGTCGGAGAACAGGCCCAAGCTATTTCAAGCTATTTTGAGTAAACCAACCTGCACATGGGCTGTGTCCGAATTCAGGGGATGCATCCTTCGAAGGATGTGGTCTATGAAGGTCGAACAGAAATGGGACTGTCTGGCCAACGAATAATTTCCTATTTGCATCTCCAGCTGTTCCCACCTTTACCCTCGAGTCAGGAAGCTCCCCTCCTGGCACCTGGCTGGGACACACCCACTTTACCTCTGTGCACTGAATCTTGGGATATGTTGGGCTGCAAAAGATCCATCGGCTGGATCCTACGCGACTCGGCAAAAGGAGGATGCATTTCAGACAACCAAAGAAAAACATCACTGCAGCAATGGATTTAGGGGTTCTACACAGCTGGGCGTGGAACTGCATCTCATCACAGAGCAAGAGAGACAGGTGAGGGAATGTGTTGAAAACCAAGGCATCAATCACTATGGTGACCGCATGGCAGTTTCATGGAAACATGGAGATGGAGAACTCACTTAATCTCACACCCAGTGTTCCCTTCTCTTTGCATGTTCCCTCGTGAGCGTGCCGTTCTCTGTGCAGGCCTGCTGTAGCAGCCATGCTCCGGATCCGTCTGGAAAGCGCATCAGAAAGATGACACTCTCTCTTCGTGGCACACCTAGTGGGGACGCACACAGCCAAGGGCGTGACGAGGTGGGCTGTCTGCAGGACGGCAACTGAGAAACACACCAAACGGGCAGGAATCCTTAACCCCGTTGATGCCTGCTTCACCCCAACGTGAGCTAAAGCCATCAACCGACCAAAAAGGGCCCTTTTGGGCCCAATACCTCCACACACTCCAAGTCTCCCCCCCAAAGACCATAGCTCCTTTCCAGAACTCGCCACGGAATGCCTCCCACTACACGGCACTTAGGGGCATGAAAAGCAGAATGTCTGAATACCAGGAGCTGGTGTCCTTAGCCAAAGGCACACAGGGAAGTCCTGGTCAGTGACCCTCACAGCCAGCAAGCAGCGCAGAGGCTTGGCTGTCAGAGGGAGGCTCCGATGGGTGCCAGCTGGCAGCTCCTCTGTGTAGGGCTAAAGCAGACCTTCATGATTCACAGGATGTGTGCGCCTTCCAGAATAACAGACAAAAGCAGGACGAGCACCCAGATGGCTAAGTGCTGCTCCCGGAATCCTGTCAGCCAGCTACCCACCAAGATAGTGTTCATGGGGCCTCCACAGCTTCTCCATCCATAACGGGATGCCCTCCCACATCCTTCCATATCGCCTAGCCCTACATCTGCAACACCTCAAACATGCCAGCATGCCTCCCCACAGCCACGCGGTGACACTGGAGCCCCGAAGAAACCCCATTCCTACTTCGTCATCACATCCAGAGTCCAGGAGGCTCATAGATAGAATCCGATGAGTGTAAATGATGCTAAAGGCAATGTTATTCCAGAACATTCCCCACCTAAGGAATATTTCAGTACTTAAAAATATCAAAGAAACAGTATTATTGAGTGACGCATGATAATACGTGTACTGCTATAACATTACTAAATAATACTTAAAAATGGATAACACTTGTAGGCACCAATAAAACACAAATGACAGCAGTCAGCTTCAGCAGGGTAGCAGTGAGAGAGCCCCCAACATGAGGCATCCTTTGCTGTCTGTGAAATCAAAGCAGACCCCCTGCATTGTCTGGGGTTTGGGGGGGGGGCATCAAGCCACGTTTATGGAAAGAATGTCTCCTTATTTCAATGCAGTACTGCATATTTTATATGCATGGGGTAGGAAATATGAAACAGACAGGATGAGAGGCAGGTCTGAGCTGAGGAGGAGGTTAGTGTGAAACATTTTATTAACAAGAAAACACAAGGAAGTCCTCAAAGTAAGACAGTGCTCAGCCAACAGATCGTTCTCATCCTCTGTCGCCAGCTCCTCTTGCGGTTACCCTCGTTAGGGTGGAACCTTCATTAGCCACTAGCTGTGACACGCCATGCCAGCATGCCACAAACCGCTTTTGGTTACAGGCACAGTGCTGACCCCCTCCAGTTATGCCATGCCAAACTGCATCATACATTACGGCATCTACATACAACAAACCTAAAATAACCCTACCGTATTCTAAAGGCAGGACCACATTCATACTGTCTGTTGTTGACCGAAACATCGTTTGCGGCATATGACTGTATATGCATAGTTGGCTTGCAAATAATCAAATGATAAATGCTATATTCTCCTTTTCTCATTTTTTATAAAAGCAAATATCCCCACGATTGTTTTTTTCAAGTATCCAAAACAGGTGGTAATCTTTCATCTTTCGTAAAAGAGAAGTGGCATAACGTGAATGTTTGTAAAGCGAGGGATACCTGTATTGACAATGAGCAGTTTTTCAAGCTATAGAACAGCTGATGCGCAAGGCAGCTTCTTTTTACGTGCCAGAATCTTATATTTACATGCGCAGAATGGGCCACAGGTTTTTTCATGTCAGTGTGGCCGATTTAAAAAGCAGGTGAGCGCAGCACACCTTCCCCTATTGGGAAAAAAAATGTTCTGCTGAACTTGACCTTAAATTACCCTTTCCTCCATTCCACTCTTCCCTAAATTTATCTCGGCGGGGTAGCAGAGCGCATTCCAGCACCGCCGTGCTCAGTGAACATGTGCAGCCCCCCCCGCATTCACTGGCCGGGAGCTGACATGCACCCTGGCACGCAGCGGGGGCACAAAAGGCAAAATGGACTACATGAATAACAGGACACATAGAGTAACAGCCCACTGACGGGCAACAGTCAAGGGAAGGGCATTCTCACAGGCGAGGGGGAAGGAGGGCTGGGCTGGGGGTGCCTCGTCCAGTTTAGATACTAGTTAGAACTAGTAAACAATCTCCATTTAAGGTGTCAGACTAAGTCACATGACTGGGCAAAACAACTGCATCCTGACCCTCCTGCTGGGAGCCTCAAAATTTGGATAACTGAATAATCTGCCTTTGTTGGTTACTTCCTGGGACTGAGCATTAGCTGAGAATGCAGCTCTGTGGAAGACCCCCCCCCCAACCTGTGAGCAGAAATCACAATGGTGTGGGACAGCGTGCAGCCAAGAAAGAGCACACCACCTAACGGGTGGGAGGGTTAAATAAGACTGTGGGGTTTGTGCAGCCAGAAGAAAGCAGGGGAGCAAGAACAGAAAACTCCTTGTGTAAGAGAGCATGGCCTGTTCCTTTAAGAGCAAATGCTGACTGGCTGCAGCTCATCTCCCCAGCCACCCCCCCCCCCCACCCCAGTCTGCTGGCCGCCTCCCATTCTCTTTGGTCTCAGTGAAAGTGAAAGCCACAGCTCCTTATCTGAGCATTTATAGCCAGGAGATTCTGCGGCTGGGGGGCAGGTCAGGTGACAGGGAATGTGCCACCCTGACCCAGACGTCTGGGGGGTGAAGGTCACCGCGAAAGGGTGGGGACAGGAGGAGGGGCAATATCCAGGGATCCACTTACTTCTGGATATACACCACATTAGTTTGCAAACAAGTAGCAAACGGATCCAGTCAAAACAGCCACATCAGCTCTCATGTTTTGTAAACATGATTCTTTACCATGAATAACATGATTCAGAATCACATGCATTAAAGATGAGGCACACAAAACAAAAATCATTTAACGTCGACAGAAAAATGTTTTTGTGAATGGGGGCAAAATGATCATTCTCATGCCATCATGAAAAAAAAAGCAAAACAGGTCTAAGAATCCCACATGACATGGCACCTTTACAAATGAGGAGCCTGTTTTTTATTATTACATGACACGTGCAAATGTGCAAAAACAGAAATACACACAGCCCAGAGTCATAGAGACAGGGCCCCATGTTTCTTGTGCAACAAGGACCACATATCCATCAAGAGATGAGATGAATGAGTCCAGGCACCAAAAATTACCCTAAAATAACAATAAAATTCAAAGGTTCTGTTTCAGCAGCTGAGGTTTTCCGGACACAGTACAAATAGCAGAACAGTGACTCATTCCGACCGTTGCACTGTAAATACCACCCCCTCCAGACTTTATATCACTTTGACACACCAACTGCTTAACACGATGTATACAATTTACCTTTAAATCACTTAGGAGATACTCCCAGCCAGAATCACGCTCTAGGGCAAAGTGGCAGTGATAGGAGCAACTTAACTTGCATTCACAGAGCTTCTCAAAAACATACAGACTTATACACAAACACGTTTATATATGTGGTCACACGGTGAACTCTAACTAGGTCACACAAGCACACAGTTCAGCTGTGCAATGATGTCCCAGCACAGGTCAATACTATGTCAGGGGTCTGGGCATCGACATGTAACACCTGGCCAAGCAGAGCTCACATAATGCTCATTCTTCCCTCTTCCATTCTGCTCCTCTGGATCGCCCCCAGCCCAAGAGTTCTAGAACAGAGGCATTTGTAGTGTTACAGCATGGCACACCGTACTCGGGTGCATCTACAAACAACTGCAGGAACAATACCCTGTTACAAGCAAGAACTTCTGATAGATGGACACACAGAAGTAGGACCTGGGTAGAAGGACACACAGAATGAGGACCTGGGAAGACGGACACAAAGAATGAGGACCTGGGAAGACGGACACAAAGAATGAGGACCTGGGAAGACGGACACAAAGAATGAGGACCTGGGAGGATGGACACACAGAATGAGGACCTGGGAGGATGGACACACAGAATGAGGACCTGGGAAG
>JAODKL010000034.1:3569233-3609864 GCA_026780765.1 Petrocephalus schoutedeni
CCCCCCCCCCCCCCCCCCCCCCAACCACCAGGCGCTGAGCACAAGAGGGTCATGAGAAAATCCCCAGCAGGACGGGGGGCTCAAAGTGGGTCAAAGGGATGCTGCCTCTGACTCCAGCTGTGACTCATCCAGTGGCTCTGATGTGTGATCGCTGACTCCAGCTGTGACTCATCCAGTGGCTCAGATGTGTGATCGCTGACTCAGCCCTCCCTCGTACGCAGCATATGATGCAGAGGAGGCAGGGAGGAGGGCCGCTTAGGAAGGCTGTCCCCGCTCTGGCGAGGGGCCGCTGCTGTCCGGCTAGTCTTCTCCTACTGTACCTCATGGCACCTTGCAAGCCCAGTGACTCATGGGACCCTGTGGTCAGCAATGACATGCCAGAATCTCACCCCCACGTGTTCACTGCATGTCATATTATACACCTGAGTGCACATCTGATTTCTCTCACATTAATTTCCTTTAAAGTTCTTTATGTTTCATCATAAGGTACTTTCTAAAACTGACTTTGTAATAATTTAACACTGTGAATTTTAAGACATTGAAATTAACTTTAAATTTGATAGGACTATAGCTGATTAAACAATAGCAAAATAAGAACAAGGCCTAATTTATATGAATCCATCTTGTACCAGGTCACGACGAGCCTGGAGCCTATCCCAAGCGGCACACTGCATACCCTGGATGGGGTGCCAGTTCATTGCAAAACAGAGACACACACAGAAACTGAGTCATTATGGGCAGCTTTGAGGCACCAATTCACCCAACAGCAAGCCCTCAGACTGTGGGAGGAAACTGCATCACACAGGGCAAACACACAAACTCCACACGCAGCGTGGATGGGATTCAAACCCACAACCCTGCAGCTGTGCTGCAACAGTGCCACCCTCAAAGCAAGTGTGCCACGTCACATTAGTTTATTCTGAAATATTTCACATTTACCATTTGCATTGGAGAAATTGCTTTGAATAATCTATGTTTTTACCCCAGTTTCTTTCTGTAATGTTCTCATATATTTAGACCATTTTACTTAGTTATGATTATGAGCAAAGCAGTGTGAGAAGCCTGAGCAGAGGGCTAAATGTGAGGACATCAGCTGCTCGCCTGCTTCAGAAGCTTCACTGCAGTGCTGAGGACAGGAGCTTAGGTGATACAGGAGAACAACAGCCCCCCCCCCCCCCCCCCCCCCCCCCCCCAGCTTCCAAAAACTAGCCAGCAGACATGCCCTTTCCGTCCATCCAAGTGTAACATTACCAGATTTATAAGCCCAGGATTCCGTGACTCTAAAGCTTGCACAAAATGTTGCACAAAATAAGCAATAAAATCCCCTCCCTGGGCCTTAGATATATCGTCTCGGTCTGTTTGATCAGCCATGCGTCAGAAACTGGGCCAACTGTGGAAAATAAGCGTGTTTTTAAAAAGTTACACGGACCGAGCCTAAAATGATATGTGAACCAGATACCCCAGAGAGATGAGGGCAAAGGTAAACATGCCAATGAGGAGCAGTCCCTGATGGCCAGTAATCTATAATCTATTAAAATGCTTTCCATCTTCAGTCTAAATGCTTACATCTGACTGGTATCTTTAAATTTAACTTGCTGCTTAGGCCAGACGTATAGGCGTATCTGTAGTTTACTGCATAAACGTGGGTTTGTAGGCCTCATGAAAGCAGACTTACAACCGGCCCATCTATCAGAGCACTATAACATATCTTGCATTTTATCAAGTTGGCCGACACCTTTATTTACAGTGGCAATTACAGGCATTTTGGGGGAGGGATGCAAAATGCAAATAGCTGCGAAGTTCGTGGCATATTGTCCAGCAGAAGATGAATCAGCTTTGGATGTACAGTTAGGGCGGCTGTTAGCACAGGATTATTCAAAAGAAAAGTGAACACACTCACTTCCTGCAGTAGTTACTGAATCTAATTTCTGCTTAAAGTCGCTTGAGGACTGGAGCAGATTATACCATCCATGAGAGAGGCAGGCTCGACTTAAGGCTTGGTATTAAGGAGCCTAAAAGCTCAGCTGTTCTCAACCCAGCTTCAGACACCCCCACCCCTACTCCTCCAACCCTCCAGCCCCGGGCCTTGAAAAATGGTGAGATAAACCCCCTCCTGACATTCAACTACTTAAAACTGGCACTTAAGACACACAATTTCATTCTGACAGAATTACCATCCGTTTAAAGTACGGTCTTCTGTTTGTGTTCCACGTCTTCTAGACAGTGTTAAACACCCGGCACCTGATCCACCAAGCTGCCAGTGGCCAGGCCTGTGAATGGCTAGGGACACCTCTGGACACCAGAGGTCATAATACAGTCACCCCCCCTCCTCAGGAAACAAGCATACAGACACTGAAAATGTCACTGAGCACTGAGCCCCATAAAGCAGCAGTAACTGCACACTTAATACTTTCACTAACACTGCAAGCCAGACATTACAAAAAAGCCTTGTTGTTCACCTCATTCAATTACTGTTAAATGACTGTAATTATGTGGAGAATTGTCTGTTTTCCTCTGACGACCCTACCTCTTCAGGCCCAAGAATGCATTCCTCATGGAGGTGATTATAATTGTATACCTCTCTGTCCTACCTTGAATAACTTACGCCCCTTTTATCATACTCCTTTGAGCTCAGAGTACAATCTGCCATTTTTCAATTCAATTCACTGACCTTCAAAAAAAAAAAAAAAACGCAATATTTGCCAAATGACCCAGATAAAAAGACGAGCCTGACTGCCCCAGGAATTCAAAGCAGTCTTTTATAAAATACCAGGAGGAACCTTGTGAACTTCCAGCTAAAATCACCACTAAGGATTCACTGCCCTGGGCCGGGAGGGGGGGGGAAGGCCAAGCAGCCTGAGAAACCTTTACGGCACATCGCAAAAAGTGGATCTACTGTAAGTCATGACAAGTGGAAGGCAGCTGTATGTGCAAAATGTTGCAATGCACAATGGATACACTGACTGTACTTGTGTATCCATGAACTAATTGCTATAAAGTTAAAAGGTATTGACCTAAAGTGCTCTAAAGATCTGTTCATTATATCACGTAATCTAATCATAAAACATTACATCAACTGTTCCAGAAAGTGTGTGTGTGAGTATACATATACAAACAGACACACACACATATGTATATGTGCATATACTGTATATGCATGCATGTATAGTGATTATATACTATATAAAGCGTATATAAAGACACACTGGGCTGCTTCAGGCTGGGCCGCACTGCTGTACTGCATGTTCCAGGCTATGATGGAGTGTCAGCACTGAGCTGCTGCCTCTAAGGTCACAAGAGAGTGTTGTGCTTCCTGTGCAGAAATGAAGACAGTGTTGGCATACAGATTCCTGCCTGTGGTCAGGGATACTAGTGTGCATACACACACACAGACACAGACACACACACACACGCACGCACACACAGATTGGGCGCCCTCTCCTCATGCTCGGCACATTACTCCATCCTTCTCAAAACTTTTTTTTTTGGACACCGTGGGGTGTGCTTCTGGCCGAGCCTTAGTCATCACCCCTTCTGAGCCTGCTTCTGCCCGGCACTGGAAAAATGCAGAATGAACAGGCATGTATTTAAAATGGGAAAAAATGCACCTCTTTGGGGTCAAAAGGTCAGTGCTTTCAGCCATCCGCGGCCAGACCTACCCATCCATTTTTTTCCATCTTCTCTGTTCCCCCCAGCTTAGCAGAACGCTCTGATTGCTGGCACCCGGCCAAGTGCGTCTTAAAACAACTCGATGCTCAGGTGCGCCAGCTCTCCGGCAGTGGCTGGGCAGACACCCACTGGACGGCTGCCACAGAGCGCTTTCAACGACTTTTAGAAGAATACTGTGCTCTGAGCTCAGAAACAGCTGTGAATCATCTGAAATGCACAGCACACCAACCGCTTTGACATAGTCATTAAAAAGCCCCTGCAAGGCAGGCTGCTCTGCGGGCAACATCATGCTGGAAGACACTCGTGTTGTCATACAGCGAACTCCCCTAAAGCTTCTGACACATTATTTCATCTCATTTTTATGTAGGGTTACTTATCTTTTGCTCAACTAGAAAATACACTCATTCCTGTAAAACACACAGTTTCCGAAGGGTCCCGCAAAATCGTTTCACTCTTTTTCAACATCCGTCTTTGCAAAGAATCGGCATCTGTGACACCATATCATGTAGTCATCCCAGAAGACACATGCAGCCACAGACACGCAGATGTGTCTCTAAAGTCACAGCAAACCCTCTGGAGCAAAATCAGACATTACGCACACCGCAGTTCCCCTGTTAGCCGCAATAACGGCATGCACACTGCGCCCAGAGCTACCACTATAAAAATGAGCAAGGAAATAGAAAAATATATATGCTATGAGCTGCAATATGAAAGTAGATAAGAAGCGTCACATTGTGTTACAACGTCAAAATTAATAAAATGTTCGATGGATGACGAAACAACGTGAAAGCACTCAGGAGGACAGTAAAAAGAGAGGCCCTCAAAAACAATAACACGCCACACTTCAGCTACCAATCAAATAGTCACACTTCAGCTACCAATCAAATGGAATAAAGAACCACAAGATTAGATGCGGGAGTTATGTGCATAACCCCTGCAACAGCGACTGCCAATCTGTGTTAGTTAGGGATGGGAACTGGCAGAGACCTCCCCATTCATTATCATATCAATATCTGTTTGCTGATTCAATATGTATCACGATTTCTAAATAGTTTTGCTGAAAAGCATTTCAGGTCTGCATTTAAAGTAAAAACAAAGGCTGTAACGGTACATGAATTCCTCTTGTGCCGTTCAGTGACATCCTTTTCAGTTCAGAACACACAATGAAACAAATTAAAAGATTTCTTAACACGGGCAGAACCTAAGATTCCAATATGGAAAATGTTATGCTAATTATGGCTGCAAGTTGGTCACCACTTGTGCTAGAGAGTTCAAGGAGTCTTTTGGGAATATTTCTTACTGTAGAGAGAGTACTTGATAAGTCTAAGACTGTCTGTTGGCTCTTTTATATTGACCCTGAATATGTTGCTAGGAACATATCCAACATGCTAACTCACTTGAGATGACCATCTGAGTGTGTGCCTCATTACATTCATTGATTGTGACTGTTTTGATGCAGTATTACTTTAGAATTTCTATTCCTTCATCTTACTAATTTTTAGTGTGCAAACGAGCATTTAGACATCACCTTATATTTGGTCTGCAACTAAATAAATTAATAAGAAAATTGTATTTAGTGCACCAGATGCTAATTATATTTGCGGAATTAAAAATAAACAATTTCAAAATAAATTCTGTTCCCTGCTGCACTGAAATTGCACCGAACTGTGAACCTAAAAGCGAGGTGTGTACTGTTACACCCTCTGCAAAGTCTGTATCTTCTTACGCTAAAGTACATTTATTGAGCTATTGTTTAAAGCTGTGTCAAAGGTCATTGCATTGCAAAAAGCTGCGGGTTTGTGGTCATCCCTCTCTGGGTGTCGGGAAAGATACTCACATAAGTCAGTGGTAATACCACAAGATTTACCACGGTGAATCTTGCAGATAGCTGCACTCATATCTAAGTGTCCGCTTATTTCACACAATTTTCACAAAGTTTGCCTAAACTTTGGATTTACATGAAGATCTGCACACACTTGCTCATTCATGAGTGTCAGATTCAGGCATGTCCATTAAGATGAGGGTGTAACTGGGCAAACAGCAGTAACAACTGTAAGTAACATAACTGCAATAACTTTTGTTATTTTTTAACTCTTATGGCGATTTACAACTAATTTGATTTTCCCCCCGACCCCTAATGTTAATGCACCTGATGTACTACATAAACTTTTCTTATTTATTCAATATGAAAGAGTGAACAGACTCGTATCTGCATGAGTGGACCATGTGATCAGATCTTGGTGAAAGGACTGTTCGCTAGCTGTTGACCTAATGGTGAAGTCTAAGTCTTAGAGATGATCAAACCAGATACATGAGCCCTAATCTCTAAGCCTGCCCCTCAGCTGCTTTAAGCAGTATGAGCTGGTCTCCTGAACTGCATTTAAACACACTAAATGGGCCTCCAATGCTGCCTACCTCCAGGCCTTCAAAACACACCCCTAAATTCAAATTCAAATCATGCCTCTTCCTAAAAGGATACATTCATTCATTTACTTGGCTTCTATACCGTCCTCTGCAGGGTCTGGAGCTTATCCTTAAAACAACAGGCGCAAAGCAGGTCATAACCCCGGACAGGGCAACGACCCTACATTAGAGACACACACATTCACACCTATGGACAATTTAGCAATTACAATCCCAAAAGGATATTTAATATTAAAAACTGTCATAAACTGATAACATATGGAAAACATGCATGTATGAGGTACGGAGGTTTGAAACCTTTAAGTAATTTACAGGACTGTGATGCTTCTATACAGGCCTCAGAACATCTCTTTGAGCGGTGACATCACTAACTGCATTGTGCATAAGACCTCTGTACTGCATCCTTCAAAGGACTGGCTGTTTTCACAACTCCTTTTTGTGCTGATTCGTGATGTTCTTGTGAGATTTTATAGTAAGGTTAGACTGAGATGCATCAGGCTTTATTTGCTCTCTGATCACATTTCTGGCTCGACCTTCCCACAGCAGCGTGAGGTTACGCCCGGGGTCTCGACTGACCACACTCAGCTTTGCCGGGGTCACCTCTGACTGAGCTGCCGCTTGTTGAGTGTCAGAACGCACTGCTGACTCAGCGCCTAATCACCACACAGCCTCGGTAGGCCTTTCAACTCGAACAACAAAGCGCACATGTGCGGCTGGGCACACCCACTTTTAAGAAGGTCGCCGACATCTCCCATCCATCCCTCCCCCCCCCCCGCAATGTTGCCTGCAAGAGTCCCATTGGCCCTCATCTGTTTTACCCCCCCCCACCCCCACCCCTTGCACAGCCAGGAAGCTGTGGTCTGACCCCCCCCTGCAGGACAGAGCAAAACACGGCTCATGCAGTCTTCCGCTGGATTACAGTAAACATACACACGTCATGCTACACGCAAAACACACAAACAGGAAGTTGTGATGTTGATCAAGCGAGCGATCGACTTCGGCTGATAACCACATACTGCAAACCGTCCGGGAAACAGTTACTGAGTGATTCAGGGCAAAATATGAGGACAGGCACTCAACAGCTTGGAAAATACGCAGCCTTAAATATTAAGGTCATTAACCTGTGGGCAAATGAGTCTTCAGACTATAAATATGTGTATTATCAAATTAAAATGCTTATACAGAAATTAAAGTTAAAGTAAACCTTATCTCAATAAAACAAAAAGTTATCAAGTAAACATCTATATCTACATAATTTAACATTTTAAAACACATTCTTTATGGTTTAAAGTCCTATGGGAATTAAATTAAATATACGATACACAAAAGTAAGAAAAAACCTAATATCTGTCCATCAGTATAAAAATAAATTCAGAATACATTATAAAAGTTTGAGAGTTATACGTGAAAATAGTTTATAGGTATATGTAGTTAACATTTTGCAATACAACTGAATTTTTAAGTGGGCATACATCTCAAAACACCATTTAAAAAAAGTAGAATTACTGCAAGCACCGTGGCTGACTGATACAGAAAAGTACTAGTTAATCGTTTTGTAAACGCTGCCCTAAAATCTTCTCTTGTCACATTTCATGTTTACTTACTTGTTGTCTTTACAACTTCCAGTTATTTTTAAACAGATTAAAATTTTTAACAACTGGCCAGCAGTATCGGCTTTCCTACCTGTTCCCTAAAATCACAAAAATGCAGAATGGAGCATAATTTGATATTTAAGTGTTTCGTGTTTCATTTTTAATTTAAGCGAATTTTATATCTTGCAAACATCGTACATCCTGTTACAAACGGGACTCGGAGCCGGTGGCATAAAATGTAAGAGACGATTCAGATGAGCCTGTCACACCTTAAGCGAAGTGTTGAATTCAGGTTGCCTAATGTCTCTTTTTGCTCAGTAAATGTGTCAGATTGTCAGCTCCCATCCACGGCATCCACAACTGTGCTGCAAAACTTGGCAATGGATGGCTTTCCGAACAGTCGAAAGAAAATTATAATAATAAAAGTCAACTGCAGGACAAACACACAGAGGATGTATGCACTGCTCAGAGAAGTTTCCTCTTACTATAAATCCCATGAAAATAACAGAAAACCCTTTTTATAATTCACCCACCCATCCTGTCCGGATTCCTCCCCTATTCAGCCCCATAGAAACTGTTACAGTCAATTACATAACACTGTACCACGCTAATCTCTGTAATCCCCGGAGTGCCGCAGCACAGCGCTGTGTCGGCCCTTAACCGCGCCGCCGGGGACGCGTGGACCAGGTCGGCAGCCAGCAGGCCCCTTGGGGACATAACGGAAGCTGGATGATTGAAGCTTTTTCCCCTAACGGAGCACAGGGAACCCTGGCTAATCAAACTGGCAAAAGGGAGCACAATGAATGCAGCATCCCCTCCCACAATCCTCTGAGTCCTGCTTTGACGGATACGCTGGGACCGCGAGTACTGTGACAGCTCAAAGGCTGGTTGGATTTAGCCTTCGCCGAGAGCAGGAGTCGAGGCGATAAAAATGGACCAATTAAGTTTTCCTCTTGTTTCGTCAAGATTCCTAAGTGAGGCGAGAATGGCAAAAAAAAAAACAGGCAGCGAAAGAAAGGGCAAACATCACAGCTCTTCCAGATCAGAGCACCGGTGGAAAAAACCTGGCTTCATTCTACAGAGTCACGTGGGGTCAACGCCAAAAAATTGGTGTGATTCCTCCACAAGTCGTTGGAGCACATCCAAGTTCTCAGAGATCTCTGTCTGAGCATGCAGGAGATGCAGCACTGTGGGGCCTAGAGGTCCACAACACCCTACCTACCTCTTATTTCCTGGCCTCATTTTACCAAAGGCAGATGTGCGGCACTCTGGCTGCCTAAGAATGCTTTTTTTCACCAGTTCATACAGACTCACGCTTAATTGAAGAAATTCCCACTAAACACAGTGGTACTTTACTATACAAGAGCTCTCTCTGTCTCTATGTCCCAGCCTCCTGCTATGCGAACACCACTATTTTTTCTAAATATGAATTAACATGCACTGAAATAAAAATCATAAAAAGCTAAATTTTGCACAGGAGACAAAAATACACGGCTAACCGAAAATAAGGCAACCAACCTAATCTGATGTTTGCTTCAGGTTAAAGTAAAATTAGCAAAAATATGTTGCAAATATTAGCGAAACAAAACCCACTAATGCTGAGTTCCTGTGGTCATTGGCGACGTCCCTTGAATCTAATCACAGCGCTGAGACATTGGTAATCACGGCAGCTCATTTGCATGGTGACCAGCCACGTCAACAGACACCGCGATATGTCATGCTGTTACCGTCGACCTGTAAGAAACGGGACGCTCCGCCCTGAGCTGCTGCACCGGCTCCTGCGTCTGCCCTGCTGGCAGGCAGGCGTCACTGCCTGACGGTTGCGGAGCCCGCAATTCCCTGTAGGTGCCGGACAGGTGAATTGAACCGGGCATTTGAAACGCCGGAGTCGATGTTCGGCACAGATGTTTATTTGTAAAGTGATTTATGCAGTCCCGGGTGTCTCCAGCCTTAAATGTACGTCTTCCTTTAATTTCGGATGAGTCGGGTTACGCGTCCGCCCCCTCTCCCTGAGGCGGGCCCCGTGACCTCGGCTGAACTCGCCGCTGCGGGACAGACGTGAGCCTGACAACAGCGACTGCGGTCCCTTCCCATGGAACATCGTCATCGCCACCCCACCCCCCCTCGCGGGGCACTGTAACACACAAAGATAGGCCTCCTCTGCTGTGCCAGTGGGCTTTTCATTCTCCCTGTGCCTCAACGATAGGCCTCCTCTGCTGTGCCAGTGGGCTGTTCATTCTCCCTGTGCCTCAACGATAGGCCTCCACTGCTGTGCCAGTGGGCTGTTCATTCGCCCTGTGCCTCAACTGCTGTGCCACTGGGCTGTTCATTCTCCCTGTGCCTCTCCGTGTCCCTTCAGTGAACGGAGGGTATTTATTTCACAGCCCCGCTGAAGCAAATTCACCCCAGCACACAGAATGACTTAATGCAGTTACTGCCCCCTGCATGAGTTACTCTTAGCTATGCAGTCACTAGATAAAATCATCTGCAAAGTAAAAAGGAGAAAAGTGTTACGTTCAGCGGAATATATATGTTAATATCTGACTGATCTGAGCCTAAACATCCATATTCCATAAATGCTTATTATTCGGTATATGAACCAGTCATTTCAGGCGACACTAAAATAATTCGCAAGCAGGTTTGCACAAATTTAGCCAAAAAAAAAAAAACAATAGCTGATGGAAGATAAAATGAAAAAACAAAAGTTGTGAAATAAATATTGCAGTCTGCCAAGCGGTATTTTGAACACTCTGCATTAAAGCCTCCAGCTGTAACTGAGCTGCCCAAAACAGAGGTTTCCCTGCGTGAGAGGCTGTGTACCCCCAGCACACATCGAGATAACTGGTCTCGATGGAGCTCAGACAGGACCTGTGAGTTTCGTGTCACCTCAGGGCTTTGATCCAGGCCCTACATGCCACGGCAGTCACAACCGGCTCCATTCTGTCCCAGGGGCTACAATTCACCGATTCATTCGTCCTGAGCTCACCTGTCGGCAGCGGTACACAAACAGTTAAGCTCTCTCTGTTCTCGTCCCCGAAACAGACGGGGCAGGATACTCAGACAGGATTTAAACAAGCTCCCACTATATAAATATTTAGAGGTGCTCCATACCATCCTACTCCCTATGGAGGCTGGGTGCGAAGTGAGGATTCCATTAAACACCTGCCAGCAGGGCCTAGTGTATAGTCACAGGCTGCCCCAGCAGGTCAGGATTTAAAAGCCGGACACAAGTCCAGGCCCATGCTGAATTTGAGAAAAAAAAAGCAGACACGACTCAAGCATTTCAGGGAAGGCAGAGGATCGCGCGGTTCTGCAGAGAAAGTGGGCCACGCTGCCAACTCTGAACTCAGCACCCATCACAAATGCGCGGTCAACGACAGGGCCTTCTAGATCCCGAGAGGGGAGAGCGGAATGCCAGCTGGCCTGGAAAGGTCACGTGAAAATGGCTCGCTGATAGTTCAGAATTACATTTGGCTTGTTTAGCAGACACATTTATCCAAAACGCTGTACAACTCAGAAAGGAGGGTCAACCAGTCCCAAGTGAAAATGGGGTTAAGGGCCTCGCTCAAAGGCCCGAAGGCAAAATCATCCCGACGACCAGGGAATCTGAACCAGTGACCTTCTGATCACAGCCAGAGGAGTCTGCCCACGGAGCCACACACCACCCCCCTAATTACAGCCACAAGAGGAGCAGGTAACTCAAGCACACAGAGGAACAACGAGCAATTAGAATGAAACTCAAACAGAACACGAAGATCTAACGCCAACAGGTGGACAACAAAAAACCACGAAAAAAAAAGTTCAACAGAAAAGCCTCAGGTTATCAAATCCCAAGCATGTAAGGAAAGATAGCTCAGCAAATAAAGGTTGCAGGATTCCTGTTTTGGAGGTGCTCTGGCTAAGACAGACATCAGTCAATCCCGGCATCAGCACGATCTGTGATGATCTACCACGATCTATTACGTGAATTATAGCCATAAACTGAGAGAAATATTTTGAATTATTTTCAAAGAATTAACAAGAAAATATCAACACCAAAATACACTGCAGCAGGATATTAATATTCCACATTGTTAACATTATACATGAGGCTGCAATGATAAAACCCAAAATAAAATAATTTAAAAAGGCATCACAGCTTCTTCAACAGTCAGCAATTCAAATTCACTGGGTTTTGAGTTCCACTCAACCACCGCAGACTTTTAAATGAGCCGTATTTACACTGATTGTGCCTGTTTCCTACAGAGGTGTCCTGTTGCCAATGGTCAGGATAACAGCTGAAGAGTAATGAATCAGCAAAACCGTGCCACAGACAGTGTCACACAGGAATGACGGCTGCGTGTGACAGCCAGCGATTATCCTGACAATCGCACTGGCTACATAGCCGAAATACGGCTTATCCATAAACTATCACCGGAACAAAAAAATTACAAGACATGGGCAATACATGCTCAAAACAGGTTATTTAGCTCATATAGTCAAACCTTGAGTAAGAATTTAGACAGTATACACAAAATTCCAGGACAGTTTCCCAATATCACAGTAATCACATAAGCTAGTACCAGTTAGGAATATCACTATGGGTGACTGGCCACATGCGCTCAAGAACAACTGTGACCAACTTGTCTCCTGTTTAATATAACATTCATGGTAACGCAACAGGACTTTTCAAAGATAGGTTCCTGGTTCTGAAGGCGAAATGACTTAATACAGACAAAAAAGAAACATCCTGAATGAATGGTAAGGATGTAATACTTTCAGTTTTGCAGGTTGAAATGAGTTTGTGAATATGGCAAAATTAAATATTCGATTCACAAAAATGACATTTAAATAATATAAGAAAGCAATGAAGCAATGAAGGTTTATTCATTTTCACCAAATCAATATAGTTAAAAAAATCTCTAAAAATATCTTTAACAAAATCTTTAAAAATATAGATAATGAAGAGTTATTTAAGGTTCCATAGCCTGAAATTTATGGCTGTCGAGTTGCACTTCAGCAGTTTTGCTCAAGGTGTCCCTATCGATACGGGGCCGTCAGTCAAAACGGGCACGTGACTCATTACATAAATGGGCACTAGCTGAAAGGCATCAGTGCAAAAAAGTGTTTGCTCATAACTGTAAAATCTTAAGAACCAATTCCACTGAGAGCAGACTAAAACAATGCACCAACTGTTCACTGCTTAGCGACAAACTGTACTTATTTCTTGCCACATAAAATTTATCGAAAGGAACACCATCAGCCAAAACGCACCGAAAGTGATGGGATTCATTAATTTATAATTTAGTAGTGACATTCACCAGCACAAACAGTCCTCTTTAAAAGGGAGATTTAATGCCTTCTTCAGCGGAGATGTAGTGAACAGAACAGTACTAGTATAAAGTCAGACTATTCCAAAAATATCTGCCCCAACTGCTTGCTTACATTACGTAAACAACATTTAGAAAAGGAAAAATCAAAAAGCTCCCAAAGGCATTCTAAAAGTGAAAAAATTGCATTTTTAATCCAATACTAATGCACGTGTTTATATTTGCCTCCACACAGCCTGTGACTTATTACTGTAAAATGTGATGCATTCACAAATATAAACATACGTTCTTAAGTGCCAAGGTGATTAATTCAGAAATATTTGAATAACAAAGTATATGAAGGACTGAAATGGTTCATTGGCAATAGAGGATTGATATCAAGTCAAGGGGAAAAGCTGGACTGGGTGTGGTTCAGGGGGTTTGAATGGTAGGCCTATGATCAGAAGGTTCAAATCCCAAGGTCAGCAAAGTGACTTCACTGCTAGGCTCTTGTGTAAAGCTTGTGTAACCCCCAGTTGCTCTAAGGACTGGGGTGATCCTGTGCTCTCAAAAAAGCATGCCACTTTGGATAAAAGCATCAGCCATAAAAGACTACCAGAAGGCCTGTAATCATATATGTCTTATTTTTCCATTGTATTAAATGTTATATATATATACACGAAACAATCCAACAGTATGGAACAATCTAAGCAAATATATCCTGTTACGGACACATGGCAGGCATCCGATGGGCTGCTCGGTTCTACAGCACAAACCCCGGTACTAAGCAGGCTCACACCACCACCCACAAGTGGCAAGAAAGTCGGTTCCAACTGGCCACACAGCGGAGACCTCGCAGGTTCCTCACACTAGAGAGAGTCGGGTCAGACTGGGCCGGACCAGACGAGGCCGGGCCACGCCGATCACTCTTCCAGATCCTGTGACCAGCAAAGCAACAGTTAGGCTTCTTTTATAAAGCAGAATCAGCCCTGGGGACCCAGGCATTATGAATAACGAATGGCAAGCTAACGGAGGTGTGAGTGCACAAGCGCCTCGCAGCAGGGCTCGTCCCTTTGATAGGAGTACAAACTGAAATTTTGAAATTAAGAGGTTACATCGTAATTGTGCAAGACTGCATACGGTGTCAAAATGTTATTCAGCAACTCTAATTCGCTCTTTTATTATTCATCAACAGCTTTCAGAATCTTTGGGCAATCTTACTCAATATTATTGCTACGTCCCACAAGAACCTAAATCTGAATTATTTATAAAGTACTGGATATTTGGTTTTTTGCACATTTGCAAAGGTCTTCAAGGAAACCTTGACATGAACAATCACTTTAAAACACTTTCAATGCTTACGGTAAATCGGTTGATTCAAAGATTCCATTGAGACTAAGACTCCACAGAAGCCAGTCTCCGCAAAGGTGGCACACTGAAATGTGTTTAAATGCGGGGCTATGCTACCAAGACATAGCCCTATGTGAGCCCTACAAACCTCACATTACTCCAGAGTGGAGGTGACCACATAGCGGAAGCTATTTAGCTCCTGGACGGGCCACCTGCCCGCACGCTCCCGCTGGAGCCTACGGACAACACATGTCTTTCTTTCACACTCAAGATGATGTAACTTCTGCGACTTAGCAGGGAGCTCTCTTTTAAAGGCTTTTATAATTACAAATGAATTCATTAAAAGGACCAAATGCAGTGTCTTCCGACTATTGTTTCATAGCTTCCAACAAACGCAGCAGCTTTACACTTAGAATCGTTACAGTGTCATCCAAAGTGGCTCACAACTTTCTCGCATTATATTTCTGCGTATTTTATCCACGGCCAGTAAAGCAGGACCCCTCTCTGAGCCAGAAGCAACCTTCAAGTAAAGTTAGGTTCCTACTACACCCAGAATCCAGAGTAGGTCTCAGTGAAAAGCTACTTGAATTTTATAATTACCACTGCTTAGTTATGTGCAGCATTACCATAACAGCTGACATGTTGGTCTAATTTGTGAGTTGGAGCACAATGAAAAGAAATTCACAGTGTTTATTTTTGCTGTCATATTTCATAATTTATTAAACCGTTTATAGAAAGTAAACTAGGAAAACACATTTTTAATTGTGCAATCTGAAGATTATGTGTAAGTCGCTTGAATGCCTAAAATTTAATTACTTTTGGAACTGTTAAATTGGTTATTGTCCAGGGTCTGTCCATCCATAAGCCTGCAACAAGCTGAAGTTTGTGCGTTTGAGGGCCCTCTTCTACTCTTAACAGTGACCTGTAATTATAAGCATAGGAATTCACCTTCTACTTGATGGTGCAGAAACGTTTCCATTTTGTTCTACGTCTAAAGGCTTTTAAAAATCTCCGTTCGTGATTCAGCCCTTTCCTCACCAAAGACAAGCCCCGATACGTCTGCCTGGCTCACACTTGTTCTCTCCTGTGGAAATACTCCTTACCATAGCCTGGCAAGAATTTAGGAGAATTTATCTTTTTTTTATTCCACGTAACCCTACCGTGCTTAGAGGAGAACATCATACGCTAAATTGTTACTGGGTTATAAGACAAAATACTAAGAACGTCGTGAACTATATTTCAAGAAAATACGCTGTAAGCATATTATTTCTGAAAAATGCCTACCTTACCTCCACATGGTGCCACAACTTACTAATATAAATAATAAAAGAAAACTTTAAAAAAAAACTGTCCTCCTGCCAGTCACCATTCATCTGTGTTCCTATATATTTAAGTATCTCTGCAAGCGGTCCAGCGTAAATGTCTCAATTACTTTTACTGTCATTTACTGTCCATTAAACATTATATACAGCTGGTAGTAAGCGCCCCGGGGCATAACTACACTGAAAAGCAGGACATCGGGTAAGCAGGGCAGAAAATTGCAGAGATGCACCGGGTTTGGAAGACGAATTTGAAAAACAAAGTTTCCTGTTGTTTTTTTTATATTCATATAGTGAGAAGTGCACGATAACTTGCAAGCTTAAAGCCATCAGCAATGGAGAAACACCTCCTTCCCTGGCGCACAGTTTAGCGCATTTTAAGCAGGCTACTGTATCCCCACCGCAAGCTTCCCCGTAACCCTGAAAGCAAAGCCCACACGCATAACGAGAATGTGATTCGAGAAATGCACCGTAAATCCTCGGCGTACCCATCCTGTAAATATGATACCGCCAAAGCGACGCGTTTTGTTTGTTTATTTGTTTTTTATATAAATAAAGCAATGATAACACGCATTTAAAAAATGCACTCCCCCGGAGTCATAAAAAGCATGCACTCGTATTTAGATAATCATAAGTGAAATCCAACAAAGAAAAGCCCGTCAAGGTGAAGGAAACCGGAGCCGCCGTATCCCGCCCTTTTCTCACCTTCGCGTTCCCGAGCGCCCCAGCCGCGCAGGCTGCGAAAACGGAGCGCTTACCTGGGTAAGGCAGAGAGGCGAATACATCATGATGCAAGAGCGCTGGCGTGAAAAGGGTGGCAAGAGACGGGGAAAGTTACAAAATATCTGCCTCGCATTTCGACACCGTCGCTATCATCGCGTCGGAGCGGCTCTCACGTCGGCAGGAATTAAAGCGGCTCCGGGGTGAGACTTGTGGGCAGAGATCGCACGCAAAGTTGGCGGCGGACAGAAATAACGCGAGTAAAACTCAGAGGACACTTGGAGAGGTGGAGTGCTGGCAAATCTGTCCCATTTACGAAATGATGAAAAAAAATTAAAGAACGAGAAATGACGTTATGAATATAGCCCATCCCAGAAAAAAAAATAGCTTAAAGATGCAGTATCCCTGATTTCCACAGACCGGGGTCATCCGTCTGCACGGTAAAATATAAAGGGGAGTGAGGAGCCCGGGACGCCGCTGCTGTGTCCAACAGACACGGCTGACATAAACAGAAACCATACGACGTGATGCCTTCCATGCATACGCGCACAAAACCTCCCTCCTTTCTCCCCAATCAAAAATCTACAAACCATTATAGGGGCAGGCATGTTTAGTTTGCATGGTTTTCAGATGTACTCCCAGATTGAGGAGTTTGGGGCCACGATTCAGAAAGGGGGGGGGGGGGATCTAGCGGACACGGATTATCCAGCGCAAAGAAATGCAGAAAAGCGTGATCACCGGCGGAGAAACGCGCACACATGGGCCGGGAAGGCTGGTCGCCTTTGCCGGGCTCCAAAGGATTCCGCCGTCAGCGCGCATACAGCTTAGGTTAATATTTTAGGAAAAGTACGTCTGAGGAGAATGCAATCCCACTGACCTAGCCGGCTAAATCATTGTTTATTGGTGATGAGGGTATATTGTGCATAAAACGTCCAATTAAACAAAACTCAAAGAGTAAATTAAATGCATGTCAAAGAGCTCGGATTAAAAGGGACGGATAATTTAATAACGCTTTAAGGCCGCAGAAGACATAAATCAATAAATGCCTAGGTTTTATGCTTTTTTTTCCATTTCTGCTCCTATTTGTCGGAAACGTGACTGCCACGAAAACTGAGTACTTCTCCGTTAGGTCATTAATATTCCGCCTGCGGACCACAAGTGTATCTGAGAAGCAAAATGTGAAGACCACAAAAAGCACTTTTCCGGTCTGTCGGGGATACTGTAAACAAAAACAGGGCAGATAACATGGCAGCCACAACTAAGGGAATTAAGCCAATGTACTATTTTTACCTATGTGTCCAATTAACAGGCAGCTTTGGCTAAGAGGCTGTCCCGTTATCCCGGTGCCCCGGGGGCGGCTGTTCGCATGCACCCCCTTCGCAGGCCGCCATCCGCAGGCATCTTAATCGCGTAATACCGTGATAATGTGTAGGTGACAGTTACTTGCACGGAGAATACCCACAGAAGCCCAATAAACCAGCATATTCGATTGAAAGGACAGGGGGTATCAGAGAAAATACAAGGAGTGGGTGTTAATACCGCAGCCTAACTACATTTGCATGGCAAGATAATATAATAATATTGATTTAAAATGCTTTCCGAAGGCCTACTTCTAGTGCGGATAAGTATGATATTAAATGGCTAAGTAAAGGCTGTTAGAACATTAGCAACTATTTTTCACCATAACCCCTTACATGACGTCTGTTTTATATTGTGTTATATATCTCCGCGTACAATATTAACATATTAACAATATTATTATTAACTAAGAAAATAATTCAATTTAACTGGAACACTATTTAAATTATATTGTTAATTATATATTACAGATGCATAGAATCCCAGCGACCAGTAGCAATGTGTTCAATTATCATAAAATAAAAGAAAACTTATAAGTAGCCTAGTTGTATAACTTAAGTTGAGGCCCTATAACAGTCAATGCAGATAATACTGACATTTAACCAGTGTTAAATTGTCTATCAATGTGGACACAAAAATAAAACATCAGTTTGGGAATAAAGTATTATCTCTCAAGCGACAATGTAACCTTTTCATAGGCCTGTGCGATTTTCCGGCATTTAGCTGAGTTTTGTCAGCATAGTATTTTTAAGCCCGAAGTTAAAATGAAAGCGTGCGTGGGTTCGCTATAGCTGGTGTATTCGGGGCCCGCAGGGAGAGTCGTTATAAGTTTGTGTGACATCGGCACGCCGAGAGTGCCGGGCCAGCGCCGGCCAGCGCCTCCGCCGCCCTGCGGTTCGCACCGAAGCCGGCGCGCCCGCGGCTCCGGCTGCGGCCATTTTCTGCCGCCGCTTCGCAAACTCCGCACCGGCTGCCGAGTCTCTTTCGCTTTGAACTTCGGCTCGGCCTGCGAGGCTCCCGCGGCGGCGGCGGCGGCGATGCGTCTCCCCGCCGCGGCCGCACGACGCCGATAAACTTGTGCAGCGCAGGGAAAATGGCAGCGCGAAGCCGCCCGTTTCTACCTATATGCACATTATAGCAGAAATATTCGCCATATTTAGCCCAGTGCCGCTCTCCCACAAAGCTTCGCTCTGGCTAAGGATCAACAAAAAAAAAGGAGTAACTCGACTAAACTAAGAAGGAAAAGCAATGAAATAGACGCGTGCGCTAGAACATTCACTAGTTACAAAAACGCACGTCGCTTTACCAGCCCTGCAGTGCGTCTACTGGAATAACGACAAATAATGATGAAATTTATTTGTTAACGTACCATTGCCAAGCGAAACTGCCAACCCCCCTAAAAGTTGGAGCTAATAGGCTTTAGCAGCAGCACAGTTCAGCGCCTTGTCATCTCGTCGATGTCGTTTTTATTATTATTATTATTATACATCCATGTCTCTGCGCGAAGAAGTAATCCGTGGTCTTCGGAAGGGGAGAAACAGCCCGTGCAGATAAAAGAGAAACGTCCGGCACGAAGTCTACTGCAATCCGAACAGAAACCCCCCTTACAAGGTACAAGAGGACAAAATAGAGATCTTACAATAATATTATACAGCTTGCACAATTCATGGCAGGATGGCAGCCTGCCTGGC
The DNA here is from genome assembly GCA_026780765.1 of Petrocephalus schoutedeni. Taxonomy (NCBI): domain Eukaryota; kingdom Metazoa; phylum Chordata; class Actinopteri; order Osteoglossiformes; family Mormyridae; genus Petrocephalus; species Petrocephalus schoutedeni. Next base: position 3,588,646 of record JAODKL010000034.1, read on the forward strand.
CGCCTGCTAGCGGTATATTGCTGGATAGTGTCTCGCTGTACCGTGCCCTCGATGCTGGATCTTAAAACTGCAGTAACGCGTCCTCCGTCTCATACATGCAGCGGCATTGTCCAGATATATTTGTTTGTTTGATGCTGTCAGCGGATCGTCCGCTTTTTTTCCTCCTCAAAGTCCATTCAGGCGGCCCGAACAGAGGCTCCTTATGAGATCTTACTGTCGCCCGGGAGAAGGAATAGATGAGACGCTCGGAGTGTGGGGGGGGGGCTTTTGCTGGTAATATATTAGTATTGCACTTGATGGCGTAGTTTATAAAAGCGGGCAGAAGAGATTTTAAAAACACTTATAAACAGCTTATTGACAGAGAAAAAGGGGGGGAAATAGTAAACTCAACCGAATAGAAACAAATCCTATATAATCTGTCAGTTTATTTGCTTGAATTGTATTTGGTGGGATACTTAAGTTAATGTTTTTTTTCTGCATGCATGCGCCTCAAGGTTATATTAGCACGTACATTCGTTTTATTAGTGCAGAAGCGGTGAGCTTGTTTCCCGAAGTCGCTCTTAGGCAGTGTGCATGTGGCGCCGTCGCCTTTTCATTTTTAAATTCTGAGGTCTTTTTTCCGTCAGAGCCCCTTCCACTCGTCCACGCCACGTTCCGTGTTTTTAACGGCACATACAGAACTGGGTGGCTTAAATATTATGTTATTATTATTGTATACGGCAAGTTTAATTGGCCGGCAATAAAAAGAACATACAATGACAAGAAGTGATCAATATTAAACGAGAAGAGAGTCGGATGAGACCAAAAGAAGTGCGCAAACTGTCTCTAAATAAGCAATATCATGCGTATTTTTGTGTACGTAATAAAATATGGAAATAAATCTTCGTGCGAACTGTTCCAAAGCATAATTTATGCGATCCCCTGCGACTGCTTCCACGCTGTTTATAAATCATGTAGATACTGCATTATGTAAGTTTATTTTTTATTAGTATAATTTTCAGTCATGTATCACTGCTGTTGTAGGCAGTATATTTGCATGTCGCAAGAAACTTCCATATATTTAGCCAATTTTCATAGCAATTGCTTTATTTCATATTGATTACGTATCATTATGTCCTTGACATTTGCAAGTTCATGTGTTGCTGTATAAGTCCAATAAATCAATGGAAACCAAAATAAATATAAATAATTTTGGGGAAATGAAATTCAATGTAAAATCTAATAAAATGTCCCACTCAGGTGTCTCAGTTTCGAAGTGGAAAGTGATTTTTTTTGTGACCAAGAGCTGTACTGTACACAAAGCCAAAATCTACAAAGATTGAATCAAACTTATTGAATTCACCTCGAAATCCGTTGCATACCGTATGAATACAATGCTGATTTACGACTTATTTGAATTAAAAAGAATAGTTGTATTATCTGTTATGAAACAACACAAAACTTATAGAATAAGTAAGATTTTAGTATTGCTTGTTGAATACGCGGTTTGCATTTAATATTTGTCATTATAGCAAAAAAAGTTTTACCCTTTGTTCATGTGGTATCTCTGGGTTCCCAACATAGATAAATAAACGTTATTAATATAATGCATCTTTTAAAAATCGTATTATGTGTAAATGTAAATTAGGCGCGAAATACTTCCCTCGTGATTTTCAAGGGCTTGTAACATTCTGTATTATGATTTATTGTTTTAAAAATTAAAAACATATATACCGTCACTGATATAAATCACTGGCTCAGATGCCCTAAACTTAAACTGACCTTCACTGTTAACGTGCTGAAATCAGATTTTATGCATTGCCACTCAGGTATTTTTCGTCTTATTTTTTTGTATATTCTCTTATATCGACCAAACCTGTCAAAAGTCTTTATTTCTTGTTAAAACTATCCATCAATTGTAGAAAATTCTGTGTATTTGTATGTTCTAATATACAATTGCTCGTTACTGTATTCACTTAAACATTGTCGTTTTATCCAGAATATACAACACAAAATCACAGTTACAAAAATCTCGAAAAATCACGAAATCGAAAAAATCTAATTTAATATACGTACTTCAGACTAAAAATGTAATACTTTCCAAATAAAAGAGTTTTAAATAACTCGTTAGTGGTGTCGCAGTTTGTTTTATGTTATGCTATTATTTGTTAAGACAGCCTACTTCACATAAACGTTTTTAAACTTTATTTTCTTAAATATCTCTTTGTGCTATTTTACTTGACGCCACTACACCGTATTCAACATTCGTACTATGTTCATATTTCTGTAACGTAATTAGTTTTGTTTCTTAGATACACACATAGCGGTCATGCAGCTCTATGTGAATGATTCACCTCGGTTGAGGCATACTGCATATGAAAGTAGACTGAAAATATTTCCTAGTATTTAAGTGGTTCCTTTTAATTATGCTTGCATCTAATTCCTTGTGATGTAGCTACATTATTGAAGAACCCGAGGAACGTCAATTTATGCATGCAGATTGCAACAATATTACAAATATTCAAGCAATCATTATCATTTTTGTGCAACCATATTTAACCTTTAAGTCTTTACATTTTATGTGTCTGCTTTCCTGTAATATAGATCTGTAATAGGAACAGTGAAAGGATATTAGTAAATGATGCAGTGTAGTCTAATTACTAACAGCGCTATTCGAAATGTGCTTTAGCTAATAGATTTGTGGATAGAGAACAAAACTTGTTAGGAATGATTATGATGTTTCGTTGAAAGACCGCACTATAACCCAAAAGGAATTATAGGCTACTAAACATAAAATCATTTTTAAATCGACTAGATTTGTTTTTGTTACTTCAGGCTAGTTACTTTTAATATACTGTATTTTACTAAAAATATTATTTTTTAAATTGCTGTCTCCAACATGGAAACGAGCGATTTAATACACCGGAAGTTACACACACTTGGTAAGGAGTCCAGCAGCAATCAGCAGGTGCCGCGGGGCGCCCGAATGTACAGTAGGTGCCGGCGCACTGTATGCGCGCTGCCACGCTGGAGGACTCTCAAGACAGCGTTTGCAAGCATATCTTACACAGAGCACGTTTCTCACACGGGCACTGGATTCACAGCTATGTCAGGTCCCAGTAATTCCGAAGCCAGGCGCGTCACACGAACTGATTTAGCAAATATCCAACAAATGCTTAAAGTGTACAGTAGCAGTCTGTCCATGTCGTTCTAAACAAAGCTATACGCCAAAGCAAATATGTAGTTTTATGTATTATTCTTAAACGTATTGCTAGTTTGACTGGAGAAAAATGTACTTGGGTAAGTTTGTATGAAGGTCAGATTTCGCAGTTTGGTCTTTGTGTGTTTTTTGTGACTAGCTGCTTCTGTGTGTATGTACGCTCTTTACGCTGTAAGTTACCCATTTGTACACATATCGAGAGCAGCCAGCACCCCATCGCACAGCATCAGCTCGTCTTTTAATATTAATTTGAAGATGCTGACAGCTGGGCGCATTTGAGGCGAATCGTCGCATGAGTTGCTTTGAGGAATGCGTATCTTAACAAGCAGAAGTGAATGAATGCAGACCTTTTCACCGACATGCTCTCGTATAGTCCTCCGTCTGCTCCGCACGAATCACATACAGTGCTGCTCCGGGACGGAATTAGGCTTTGATTCCCGTCCCTGCCTGCCATACGTCTCTCACGTAGATTAATTCAGGCACTTCTCCTCACCTGCCAAGGGTGTAGACTTGGGTAGGGACAGTGGGGTCAAGCTCCTACCAGCACTCTGGGAGTTCTGTGTATGTTTAAGGGGGTGGGGGAGTTCAGGGCCGATTAGGCCTCCGCCCATGTCGAACCTAAACCTCCTTCCTACTTATCTGCCCATGCATTTCGTTATAATTCTTTCCGGTGCGACATACACATGCTGTGTATCCACCAGGCAGCAGAAGCATTCCTTGCAAAAATCCACAAAGTTTGTAAAAAATGAGAGCAGGACAGAAGTGCCGTAAAATACATAAAGCGGTACTTCGTGAGTAAAGACCATGGTTGCAATTTAGGAATGGATGGAAGGGCATTTGTGCAAATAAAGATGCAATGGTGTTGCTATGTGATTATACACAGCAACAGTGTATTTCTTCAGCAGCATCACTGCATTGTGTGTGTGTGTGTTTGCCATGTTTTTACTCCTTTTATACCACGCATGCCCCAACAACATGCTATTGTGTCATGGAAATTCCATGGCAGTTCTTACCGTGCAACCCACAGAACCAGTGCAGCAATGTGGCATTTTAATGACAATACGATTGTGCTCGATAAGACTATTAAAGATATCATAATCTTCAGAGTGCAATTATGCAAACGCTGAGATGTCGAATTAAAAATAACAACAATCTAACTGCAAATTAAAGTGTGACTTTTGTTTCATTGAGTTGGTGCTCATGTTGTTTGGGGTGTAACATCTTTAAATGTAATCTGCAAAATTTCAAAGTGCACTTTAGACTCATGCAGTTACATTTAATCATTAATCCATGTTTCTTGTGGTGTCTATGTTACCATAAGTGAGAAATAACTAAATAATGTTGTCTTTAAGCGTTTGCTCTATTCATTGATGATAAATGCAGGTATTTATGCTCCCAGTGAAAATAAAGCATTGCAAAATAGGTCCATATGCATGAAAAATATACATATTGCTCTCAAAAGGTTCAGCAAAGTAGAAAACATCCATCTGAAACATTTTCGTTCCAGAACAGAGAGCAATTTGGAATGTTCCCTTGCCAAGGAGAGCTTTGGCCAGAACACTCACAGATTGCTCTATTGTTTTGGAGCAGAAAGATCAAGTCAATGTCTTGGGTACCTAAGATTATTGTTCCTCCAGTATAAAACTTGTTTTTCAGGTAGAAGAGTGTTTATCCACTGAAAAAGTGGCAGATGAGACCTGATATGTTTTTTCTGGTTATCTGGCAAATATGAGGTGCTGGCCCATGTTGATGGTGCTGGCTCCTGATGTTCATGCTGTCCCCAGAGGTTGGTGTTGGCCCCTGTTGCTGGTGCTGGCCCCAGAGGTTGGTGCTGGGCCCTGTTGCTGGTGCTGGCCCCAGAGGTTGGTGCTGGGCCCTGTTGCTGGTGCTGGCCCCTGTGGTTGGTTCTGGCCCCTGAGGTTGGTGCTGGCCCCTGAGGTTGGTGCTGGCCCCTATGCTGGTGCTGGCCCCTGTGGTTGGTACTGGCCCCTGTTGCTGGTGCTGGCCCCTGTGGTTGGTACTGGCCCCTGTGGTTGGTGCTGGCCCCTGTTGCTGGTGCTGGCCCCTGTGGTTGGTGCTGGCCCCTGTTGCTGGTGCTGGCCCCTGTTGCTGGTGCTGGCCCCTGTGGTTGGTGCTGGCCCCTCAGGTTGGTGCTGGCCCCTGTGATTGGTGCTGGCCCCTGAGGTTGGTGCTGGCCCCTGTTGCTGGTGCTGGCTCCTGTTGCTGGTGCTGGCCCCTGTGGTTGGTGCTGGCCCCTGAGGTTGGTGCTGGCCCCTATGATTGGTGCTGGCCCCTGAGGTTGGTGCTGGCCCCTGTTGCTGGTGCTGTCCCCTGAGGTTGGCAGCGATTTTCCCTGAGTTCCTGAATCCTTCAGGTTTTCCATGTCTCTTTAAATAGTTTTCTCCGTCAATGGGAGCTCCTGCGATCAAAAGGATTTTCCTGCAAGCCTGGCAAGCAGGTGCCCCTAACTGATGTAATGGGGCGGGCTGCCTGCTGGCTTCCACACGGGGGGGCGTGCCTGGTGCGTAGCAGGGGTGTCTTTGCACCTGCACTCCCTGCCAGGCCTTCTGGAGGGTTTGCGAGCTGGGTGGCACAGAGATGCCAGGCAGGCCTGCACTTTCAATTCCTCCAGCTCCACACAGTATCTTTACAGGGTGGCATACTTTCCATCCCAGTGCTTTATCTCACTTTGACAAACTCACTAGTCTGAAAATGCAGCCTTGTGTTTTTGCATGGAATTCTTACTGAAGGCAGTAATGTCTGGTTCTCTTCGATCAGATTTGACTTGGGGAGTCTTATCATTTTGGGAGCTTTCAACCACATGTCACTTCTGACCCAATTAGGCCAACTTTCCTGCAGCTACATCTCTCGGTAGCTTCACACTAAGCTACACAGAAGTCAGCATGTGAGTCTAAGGTCCCCCGTCATGGATTTGACTTTGGTTGTGTGATTGTTCTCAAACTAGTAAGCTTAATGGTCTTTTATGGCAACCCTTGTATGCATTCTTTGAATATGCGTGATTTTAATCGGTATAGATGGTACCAAAGATTTGTCATCAGGCATCTGTTTCCATTTCTGCTGCAGTGCTGTGTGAGTGAGGGTCCTGCTCGTGGTTACTTTCATCCCTTCGTATCTTAAAGTGTCATCCAGCGCCAGATTAACGTAGCCCAATGTCACTCCACCATTCGCCTTTGTCACTCCACACTCCCCGGGAATCTTCAGCAAAGCCCCGCCGGCGTCCCAGTCAGGTGACCTGAGCACTGGTTGCGGCTCTGTGTTTCCTCCTCTCTCGGCTTGTTTGAAAAGCGAGGAATTATGTAGACGGAGGTGATCCTGGCGGCTGCTTTTGGAGGCGCCCTCATCCCAGAGCTGGGAGCGCCTGCCTGGGCATCTCCTGTCCGCATCGCACTGCCCCCTTCCATCCGCGCTTTTGGCCACACGGTCCTTCCTTGGCAACGCCGCTTCAGCCCCGGCGATGGCTTCTTCTGTTTATTGCAAGGCTTTTTCCAGCATACACTTTCCTTATGCTGCTTAGGAAGACTTTTTCCCTTCTTTTACTTGTTCAGTAGAACTACTTCACCTCGACTGCTTTTTTCCTCTCTTTTTCGTATTTTTCAGCAGAATGGTTTCTGCAGCAGCACAAATAGACTTAGATGAATCATTTTGAGAACTTGATAATATATTCGCTTTCTTGCAGCATTGAATTCTCTCTCGTAATTATATTTGTATACAATTCAGTTTCTTTATCATATAAGAATGTTGTTTAATATCTGTATTTGGGTTTATTTTTTGCATAATTTTTTGTATATATATGTATATTATATATATTTATGTTATATATCAATGGCATATATCAGTGGCATAGAAATTATTTGTAAAATGTACTAGAGGGGAAGGCTCTTACTGACTTCCTATGTCCTATATCATTTTCACAGAAGGCCAAAGGAAGACATTAATAAAACAGGACAGAAGTTGACTGTCCTCAGTGAGACATCTGGTCCCTCTCTGCAATTCTGGTGTCCATAGTGAATTGCATTCTGGGCAACAGATTCTGCAATGTAAACACCTCCAGAACATACTCCATGATTATGGATGTAATTATTTTCACTGGCAGTAATTATATTCACCTGAAAAAAAAACAATACACAAATACAGTGGTAAGGATAGAAATCTAAAATTACAGGACAGCAGAACAAACCTGGAACAATTGCCTCCACTAGTGGTCAGTGGGTGCATTACATGTATAATGATCAAAAACTGATGCTCGGTCTGTGCACATTAGGCCTGAAAAGGTCCGTATACTCCAGTGTACCAAATATGGTGTTAGCTCACTGGAGGCACTCGGACATTGGCAGCACTGCAGTCCACAGCACCTGCACAACACCTGTCTCTACAGTTCAGTGGATGAAAGAGTGTAGGTCTCATGCACGACTTAGATGGAGCTCAGATCTGTGGAAGAGAGCCTTGGAAAGTCTAAACTGATGCAGAATTGCCTCCTCCATTAAGGCCACCTCTCACCCATTTTGGGCCCCTTCACTACATTACAACACTAAATTAAACCTATACTAACGTACACAAAGGCAAGCAGCACATTTAAAGTAACCTAATCAACGTGAATGACGATTCAGCCAAGCAGAACAGAACTCAGAAATGGCCCAGTTTCTAAGAAAATTTGGCCAGAACTGAGACTCACTGCATTACTTCAATGCTGATGATAACTGACAATATACTTAATTTAATTTCTGACTGTACTGCAAGTGCAATCGTTTCCAGCTTGGGGATCAGCTTACAGAATGGTGTGTACAGGGGTCCGCTGGCAGCCACCCCAAACCACAAATTCTTTTTCTTTACTTGCAATTCTAAAGAGCATATGAATGTGAGTCTGAAATGTTCTAATTTCACAGACGCCTAAGTACAGGGCAACAAAACACAAATATTAAACATCCACATTTTCTATTACTAGAGAAAGAGCCATACAGGCGAACTCAGGGAACAGCACAGGGCGAGGGAGCACATATTCTAGAGGACATAAATCTGTTAAAGGCTGAGAGCATCTCAGAGAAATCTACTAGGATGCGTGTGCCACCTAACAAGCTTCAAAATAAGAGCTGGCTTCCCCATTTGAGTGATGGGTAGTTCTGCTGGTTAAAATTCTGTTCCTCTGTCCAGAAGGTTGCTGGTTTGAATCCCCAGACAGATCCCCGGCAGAGTGATTGTATCCCTGGACATACTACACTTAAGCAAGGTTCTTAACTCCAAAAACTGCTCCAGGCGTGCCAGGTAAATGGATGAGGCAATGCCCTAACCCCAAGCTGTGGTCTTATAGAGAAAGGATGTCTATGCATACATAACTATACAAATGGCAAATAAATTCGCACTTTACTTATAAAGCTGCATGAAACACTATTTATTTGTTTTTCACTTTTTTTTTTTTTTTAAATGTTCAGTTCAGTTTAACAGGAGTAAGAGGTAAAAAAAGGTCACATGGTTGTTTAGTCAAAAACCAGTTGTGGGTCAAGCCATACAGGAAGTGAAATAGAGATTCCTATACTGTTATTTGGAAGAGAACTCTATACAATGGCTGGTTCTGTGCCATGTGCCAATGTCTATAAGTCTGGAAGCATCATCTTCCAGTATGATGTTCCAGTACCAACTGACTTCCAGGGGATGAGAAAACGTCAGTCTCGAACATTTTTCAAACTATTGAACTTGTGATTTATTGACATTTTAGAGGCATTTTTTAGTAAGGAAACGAACATTCTCTGGGCTAATGTAAAGAAACGTCCGGCTCCTATTGCTAATTGCTAATCGATAGATTCAGCAGGAAATACGGTGCTGTGACAGAGCTGATCAGATCAGGAAGTCAACAGTTCACAGTGAAATTATAAACTCGCCACCAAAATTTGTTTCTTGATAGGGGCCTGTATTCCATAATGCTGGAATTGCTCATCTAACTTTTAAAATATTTAAAATAACTTATTATTGAGTGTCGGGTTAAATAGGCAGGAATATCTATGTTAAAACTACAAGGTTATTTGGCCAGTACTGTACCACCAGATGGACTATAGACATTATTTTTACTGTGCACATGCAAACTGTGGTCTTCCAAGGTCTTTAATGATGGAACTTATTTTGGTACCACATCCCCCAGTAATATCAAAGAGTATACTTATTTAATTTATCAATGTGAATCGAGGACCTCTGCTGGTAAGCAGCAGTGGTCCGTGTGACTTCCAGGGTGGTCTATCCATTCACATGTGCAGTGGTACATTCCTGCCGGCTTCCCTAGAAACCTCTGCATGCTTCTCAGTGCCCCCGGGCCACCAGTGCTCGCTGCAGCTTATTGAAGACGAAGCACGAGAGGCCAGGCAAAGGCCTTGGCAGCAAACCCACCACACAAGGCCAGATCCAGTGCCACGTGTCCTACTGACTTCTCCCGCTGGTGGTCCCTAATGAAGTCTGCAAGTCTCAGTCACTTATGGAAAACAAAACGTACGATTTAATTTCTTCTCCCCAGAAGACCGGCTTTTCCCTTTCCTGCTAGCCGAATGCCGTAAAACTAAGTCACTGGCTCGCTACCCCCGAAACGTCGGTAACCTCTCCGCCTTCACTAGTTCCAGGTGTGTTTTTCACGGGGAAGGGCTGTGTTTCCTGGCATGTCATTCCCTGTCAGCGATTGTAATTTTTCCATATTTTCATCTTGTCATCTGAAGGAGTCTTTCCTTCTCATTGGGCCAAGATTTCCTGGGGAACCAAGGATTCGCAGCTGGAATTTAAACTGGAAAAAATAGTTTCCTGTTATTCCATTTGAATACGGTGAACATAATAACAAACAGAATACAGAAATACATACAGCGAATGTTGACAGTGAGCCCAAAAAACAGACTGAAGCACAGTATCAAAAAATAAAAATCCATCCATCCATTTACCAACTACTTTTCCAACTACTTTGCCTAGGGCCTATCCCAGGAAGCCCAGGGCACATGGTGGGGGGCACCCTGAGTGGGACATCGGTCCAGTAATAAATAAAAAATATAGTATAAGATTTTCCTGGGTTACATCAGGACATGGGAGAGAAAACATTTTCAGACAGGTTCAAATTCTCTCTTCATGGTGCGTGTAATACAATTTCCTTTGGATATGTTCATTACAAAAAAAAAAAAAAAAAAAGTCTCTGGGCTTTCTGGAAATTGCCATGAATTACCTTAGTGCTCCTGGCTCTTCCTCCCGTGTTTGCACGGTGCCAAAAATTCCGAAGTTTTGCTCGTCGTTGTCTATGCATTTTCAGAAGAAGACATCAAGGTTGTTTATGATCTTTGAGAGATGGTCAGTTTTTCCAACAACGATCTAAATTCTCAGAGACAAACTGCGTGGACAAAATATATGAAGATTGAGAAATCCTCTGCTATACTTACACATGAATCCATCTAACCACCTACTAAAGAAATTCGTTTCACTCTCAGTCCCTTTCTGGGTTTCCAGTTGTTTCATCAATTACCACTTTCCATGCCGAAGCAGATGTTTTAGGAGTCTCTGCATGTGCCTGAAGAGTATGGTACTTTTTTAATGCTATGGTCACTCTTCACTAATACTAACCAATCAGATGCAAAGCTAGCTAGCAATGGCTGCTGTGTGAAATAAGGAGGCTGACCATGCAGGAAAGGGTTTTAGGGGAAAAAAAAAAAAAGCTGGTAGATGTGCGGAAGGATGGAAATGCTGCGGTCAGTGTTTTTTTTTTTATTTTCATTAAATACAGGCGCTGAGTCGCAAGAAGTTCCTCATCTGCTGAAAAGCAGAAACACTTTTATTCTGGAGGGGTGCTCCCCTAGTACCCCGCAAAGTTTCGGCCGTCAGTCTGAAGGGAACTCCAGGAGGACGCAGACGACGGAAAACGAGGTGAATGAGACTGCGCGAGGAAGACGGGATGTACTGGAAACGGAGACGGAGCCGATTTGGCTGAGTGGTGCAGATGATGTGCAGATTAAAGTGGGCCATCTCTCAAGACGGGGAAATGAAATGTTTTCCTCTTTGAAAAGGGGGATAATCTCCGGCTCGGGAGATTGCCTTATCAGTATCTTTCAGTTTTGTGACAGACACCCTCAGTGTGCGCGTAAAGAGAAGCTGTCCGGAAGGCTGGCTCACCGTTCCTGCTAACGGCAAATTGCTTTTGCTTGCTCTCCAGTCAAAATCCAGGAAAACACAACCACTTTTCCTGCCCTGACCTTCAGCATGCTGAATCTGACATTATAATTATCCTATTTACAGTATGAACTATAATTCTAACATGGAGACAACTAAACGGAATGAAATCTGAGTTCTCCTTCGCATCATAATAAATTTCTTTATTCTCCTCAAGGTCAAGCCACCGGAACAGAAATGAATATGAATATGAACCTAAAGGCAGAAAAGGTCCTTTATAATTTAAAGGAAGTGACCATCTGGTTCTCCTAAATTTGGGTGACTTGCTCTGGAGTTGAAGTGTTGCTGTTACAGAACAAGGGGTAGATTCACCACACGTTCTCTCACCCTCATTGGTGACGAGCCTGGCCCCTTCACCAGCATCTAACCATCTAGGTTTACGGGCATTTCGGCGCGGTACTGCACGCGCTCAATCGCACGCACAAAGCTGAGGCAGCCGCAGCAGTAGTCCTGGAGCGCTGAGTATCTCCCATTCACAGCGCTAAGCGGGATGTCGAAATGGTCTCGCGACGGGAGAGCACCTGGAAACATACTGTGTGAAAAACAGTGTGGGTGTGGTTGGGCGCCCTCTACAGGCCAAGAGTGCAGTGGCGCCATCATTTCCATAGCACTCTTAAACAGTGTCCCCCCATCCCCGGTTTCCAGTATTGTCTGCATATATATGGTAGGTGCAGTACTGTGCAAAAATGATATTTAAAATGTTCAAATTATGTTCCTGTTGCTGTAAGACTACAATTTTATGTCTGTCAAAGTGTGTCAGCTTAGCCATTTGAAAACCTCTCCTAAAGTGTTCAGCTAATCGATAGCCTTCTTATTAACTAATTAAATGGATTAATTAAATGAGCTGGCTGTGAAATGTAGCAAATACTAGGAATGGCTGAGGTGCCCCTGAGATGGGCTTTGGGAGCTGAAGCGGTGTCCAACCAGCCAGCCAGCAACATAGAAGCTAAGTAGAGAACAGAAGACATTCCTGTTAGTTTTTATTACTCTAAAAACTCTGCATATACTCTAATATTAAATAGTGTTTTTGTACTAGTGAGTTGCAAATGTACACTTACTACAAAGCTAAATAGCTTTAAACATTTCCTTTGACTGCCTAAGACTTTTGCACAGTACTGTATGCATGCATATAATTTCCCAACAAATTATGTATTGTTTATCTTTTTTTTTAAAGTTAAGTCATACTTTCTGCTCACTGTGAATCTGACCTGATTTGACAGTTATGGAAAATGTATAATTTATATATAGGTTTAATTTTTTTCCCCCCTGTTGTGGTATCTAGCTTGTGCCTCGTACCTCAGACGATTTCCTGCTGAATCTCTCACACATGTATTTTAATATGTCTACAAACCTCTGACAGGCAAAACCTTGAAGCCAGTGGCACTGACTTCCCTTAAATTCCTGATAAAACTGTATGGTGGATTGTGAGCATCACTGATTATTAAACTCACATTTTAGAACAGAACATTAAAAAGGAGGATTTTAAAAATGGCTGTCACAGTAATCATTTTTTGACCTTTTGTTAAAATTTCTGAACATTAAATGACCACTTACATGTTACTTTTCAGCATCAGAGAAGTTAGTTAAGGGGTGACTTTGATGTTGGTTAAGGGGTGACTTTGATGTTGGAATCTGAATTAAATGCACAATATAGGTCAATATAGCTGGTATGTTTGTATGAGATTTAGCTACCCAATGAGAAGCCAGTTGTAAATTGTAAATCTAATTTTAAACAGAGCAACCACAAACACTATAAAATGTGTTAGTCATCCCCTGTTCTGATAATTCTACCCAGAGCTTTTGTCTTAGAAAACAACGCAACCCATTACATAACCGCATAGCCACAACATCCACAAATCTTGTGTTTGAGAGCCTGCTGTTGTCTTGAAGTGGCAAGACTTTGCTCCAAACTCCAACATGTGTCCCAGTCAGCCTGGAAATCACTGCAGACCACAACAGCCCAGTACACATCTGATTACCCCTGCAGATGAGCCGGGGAATTGAGGAATGAAATTCTCGCCAGCAGCACCCGGATTTGAAGGAATTGGACCATGGGATGGGCAATTAATAATGCTCTGTTGATAGAAAATGTTTAGTTGCTAGAAAATGATTTCTAACACGAACATTAAATATATTTACTTAGCACACTCTTTGGTCCAAAGCAATATACAGAGTGGGAGTTAAGGACCTAACAGTGATATGATTACTCTGACAGCCTGGGGATTCAAACCTACAACTTCCCAGACAGAGGCATATTCCCCCAAAATGTGATAAAAAACGGTTATTTTGACCTTGTGGGGACATTTTTTCGGTCCCTACAAATGGAAACTCAAATTTAATAAAAATCTGTACTGCTGCAGTCAAACAAAAAAATGCCACATGTTTCGTACATCGTTTGGTTACTTATGGTTAAGGTTAGAGCTGGGTAGGGGTTAAGGTTGTCATTGTTGGAATTTGGGTTATGCCCATAGAAATGAATGGACAGTCCTCACAAAGATATGAAAACAAATGTGTGTGTGTGTGTGTGGCTTTGTAATTATTACAGTGTGGGGACCCAATGTCCCCACGATGTGATAAAAACCTGCTATTTTTTACCTTGTGGGGACAGTCCTCACAAGGATAACTTCAATATAAAAATCTGTGTCTGCAATCAAAAAACTACAAATGCCAAAAATCTTATATTTTGTTTGGTTACTTACGGGTAAGGTTAGGGCTGGGTAGGGGTTAAGGGTGTCATAGTTGAGATTAAGGTTATGCCCATAGGAATGAATGGAGCGTATCCATAATGATAGGAATACATGAATGTGTGTGTGTGTGCGCACATGTTTGCATAGATCACATTTGGGGACCAAAATGTCCCCAGAGTATGGTAAAACCTGAAACTTCCTTACTTTTGGGGACATTTTTTCAAATCTGTGCATGCAATCAAAAAAGTAAAAATGCCAAAAGTCTTGTATTTTGGTTGGTTACTTGTGGTTAAGGTTAGGCTTAAGGTTAAGGAATTTGTAGGTAAGTCAGAAAATAATGATACAGTACATAATAATAATAATTATAACAGTAACTGCATATGGTACTGTACTATACCATTCGTATGTTGAATGATCTTAACCCAAGGCCTGCCTGTATCACACTGCACAACATGTACTCCAAAAAGTACCTCCAAATTACTATAAGCACAAATCATTACCAAAAATGGATTTTTGTTCAACATGATGGATTCTTGTACCTTTACAATCCACCCTTAAAAGTGGACCATTTTAGCGAGACATCTGATTGTAGAAAACTGACTCGACCACTCTAGTACACCGTACTACAAAAGACATTAATATGGTAACTCAGCCAGATTCTATCAGATCCTAACCAGCATCGCAATGGCATCTTCTCAGGAAGTAAATAAGAACAGTTTTCATGCAATGGTGAGAACAGTGAGAACAATGGCACTCACATTCAGTGTGCCCAGGCTGTAGTGAACATGTGTGAAACAGCAGGGCCTGTAAGCGTGTAATTTTTCAAGCTGAGTCCCAAAAATAATCAAAAGGGCAACTCTTCTCATTAATTAGAGCTGGTAGACAGCCGTGCGTATCGGAGTGATTTAGACAAGCACGTGGGTGGCTAATGCTGTAAGGGGAAGTTTAATACTGAATGGTGGGGGGTTTGGGGGTGTTAACGCATCACAGCTGAACACCGGCTGAGCGAAGAGGGTACAGATTTAAAATAAGATGCTGAACTGTGCAAGCTCACACATTTAACACATTGCTCACCAATGGAGAATTTCAAAGAATTCCTCCTCTGATTTCTGGGGTTTGTGTGAGGCCATCCATGACACGCAGGGGCCGAGTGCCCGAGAATCCTTTCCCTGCTGAGTGGATATCATGCTCACCGATTCAGATATTCTTTTAAAATTGCCCTAAACTGCTCGTTCAGTATTTTTTGAGAACATCTGGGCCGGTACCTACCATGCTCCCGAGATGGTCGAAATTAGTGACGTGGCATTAGATCTGAATGAGGGTAGATTGATAGAAAACTGTCTGTAGGTAATGGGATGATGGACGACAGGTAGATGATATATTAATTATGAAGGAAATTGTAGAAAGTTACAGCAGCCGAAAATTGCATTTTTCATATTCTAATTTGGAAACTTCAGCACTTCAGGTGAGCACATTTTCGACAGTCCAGTGCATCCTTCCTACATCACACATACCCTACACTGGCATTTCGTGGGCAGGCTTCTCCAAGTGCCGACACACACGCACGTTACCTGCCTCTCTCACAACAGGAGATGGTTTCATTTTCCCAGCAGAGAAACTTCATGAATTATTCTCGTCATGCCATAAAATGAAAGCTCTGTGTTTGCTGTTCTTCAGAGTAACTGCAGTGTTTGTGTCACCTCCATCCTATGTAAGAAAAGCCAGCGCAGTTAATCCAAATGGCCTAGCTATCTGGTGAATAAATGGTGATAATTTTGTTTCTAGTTTGCTGTCATTAGAATACAGCTTCAGTGTAACTGTGATAATAAATGTCATATAATAAATAGCAGTCACAGTTACAGACTTAGCAAGCCAGTTTGATGCATTGTAGCCCATACCGCTTGGAAAATGTGCTCAAGCTCTTCCAAGTTATTGCAAATTGCTTACGGGCAGCAGTTTTTGAAGTCAGTCCACAGATTCTCAGTAGGATTTAGGTCAGAAGCTCTGTGACAGTGAATTCATTTATAAGATGGGCTTCAGTTCAAAGTTAGCAAAAGACAACACAGCGAGGCTGTATGGCTCTGCACTGGACACTAGCTAATATTCTTAGGAGAATCATGATAAACTTTAAAACAGCAATATAGCTTTCCTGAGGAATATTCTGGCATAGTTTGCTGGCGTAATAGTTTATATTAACTGCAAGCAACCAAAAATCAAAACATAGATTTCTGAAAAAAATACACATTTATGACTGTTGTTGATTTGTAGAATATTTTCACACACCCAACACAGGCTATGGTGTTGTGCTCTCTGTCTTCTGTAAAATATATACTTAACTTGTTAATTATACATTTTTATCAATATTATTTTCTTTGGGGGGGCAGGGCACAGAAAGTCACAAAAATACATTTGATAAACACTACATGGACTTGTTTTCTGTCTTAATGGACTGATAATATGACAGGTAAATGCTCAGTGTATATATATGTTTTACCCATATCTTAAGAAAATAATAAAAGTCAAAATACATTGAATTCCTCTTAAATTTAAACAGGAACCAACTAAAAATACAACCCAGAAACACTTTACTTCAGCAACTGGTTGAGATAAATTGCGAAAAGAAGATATATACAGCAAAATTTTCCGGCAAAAAATGAAAATCTATAATCTAATAGATAGCAAGAAATCAGCGATATATTATTACAGACCAAGCATACTAATCCAGAAAATGAAGGAAACAACAATAAAAGGTATTCCTGGTCTCCCTCCACAAGAAATCTGAGCCAGTAAATCTAGGAGAACTTGAAGACATACATTTGCAGGATATGTGGAGGTTGACACCATTCAGGAATCTGCCCAGTCAGCACCGAGCAACAGTAGTTGTAGCATATGCAAAATCCCCAATTCCAACCCTCAGAGGACACGAGATGAGAAAATGCATCGCGAGCAGTTAATAAAATGAATAAACCCAGCAGAAAAAAGCTGTCCGCAATCAACTGAGAAAACCCGCGTTACAGGAGACGCGTGTGTGGCGACTTGCGGAGCACGTGAATCCGGGGAGCAGTACTCACCATCCACCAGGTCTTGGCCGTCATGTCGTAGCAGAGCTGCCATCGGACTGCCGGGTCCGCTGGACGGCCCCCCGCCTGCGCCGTGCCGGTGAGCTCCATCGGGAGCGCGGGACGCAGCCAGCACAGCCACCTGGACACGTGCCTTCAGGTCAGAGGTGCCGTGTCCCTCCTACCTTCTCCAGCGTCCCCGCCTTTCATCCTGTCCTCCCCTGGGTGTCCCGGCGGGAGACCGGGGCGAGAGGGAGAGAGGGAGAGGCGAGGAGGAGTAGGAGAGCGGCGGTAGGGGCAGCGGGTCCCAGCGCGGCGCGAGGAAGCTCAGCAACCAGGAAGCTCCCGTGGAACGATAGGCAGCCCTGCCTAAGCCAGCTGTGCTAACAGAAACACAGCGATTGTGCATTCATTCATAGATATGTTCCAGCACTGAGTGGGGGGGGGGGTGCAGGAGCTAAGAAAAGCCCCCGCTTTAACCACATGACCACGTCGTGTAGGCTGGACTGAGGCTCAGCACCAGAAAGGTGAGGCTGCAATATTTACCACGGAGCAGAGCCATCAAAACAACAGCGGGCAAGTCAGTCGCCGGGCGAGAGGAAAGGATACAGGTAGAAAGGGAGAACGTAAAGGCTTTGGAGGCACAGGCGGCCCACCTACAGTGACTAAGATCAGCCCTGTGAGAGGTCACATGACAGGAAGTCCACCGTGGTGCAGCTTGGGCAGGGCTTTTGACTTGTGACTTTAGACACTGAGGGACAGTCCAAGGCCCCCCTGCTCACCGTAAGCCAGACTAACACAGGTAGAGCTGTCAGTCAGGAGGGCTCATAATGAGGAGACGAAGCTAAAGTCACTTAGCACTTAGTCACTTAGTTGGTGTTACAGTGAGTCTCTTGGTGCTACGTTATGCGCCTGAAGGCATTTTACAGATTCTATTTTTCTTTTATTTTGTGTGTGTATTACAACACTACACCCCACCAGTCCCCACCCTCACGGTCTTGTTTCATGGTGGTGAAAGTCCAATTTAAAATGTCAGAAAACCGAGAGAATCCAAAGAATTAACAGCCCCGTTCCACCAGCGTCAAACTGCAGCTGAAATCTAGATGCCGTGCAGGCTATAAAGCAACAAGCAGTCATTCACAATAATATTCATCGCTTTCTGGTCAGTTGTCGTTCATTTTTTTTTTTTTATTATTATTTTGAGCCTTTCTGGAACCAGAGTGAAACAGAAGCTGTATTTAGTAACAGCATCAGCCAGCCGCACTACAGCGGGAGTCACTGCAGAGGCAGACAGCGCTATAGTGAGGATGAATCACAATGAGTCGCTTGTTTCTTCACCTGCTTTGAATAACGGCCCAATGAGGGCAGCCCCAAGGGCGAGCTCTAAGAAAGACGACAGTGCTCCACAACTCTGCCGAATGTCGAAATGCCATGACGAGTTTCGTCACTGTTTTTGACTGTTTTTATATTTATATTTCCGGATGAACGGCCAGGAATAGTAGATATGGCATTCAAACTAGTAGCTTAGCACTTGGCAGAAGTACCTGTGGTATTGTGGTAATTGTAGTATGCTTATGTTGTATGCCATAAGACTGTAGTCATTCTGGTTTAAGCAGGTCTGATGTGGACATGTGACCTATGCACTGGCCAAGCTGTGGCTCCCGTGCATGTCTCAGCCGTCCGCACTGAATGACAGCAAATCCCTGCTCTGCCAATAATGACAGGTTTTTAATGGCACCTTCTCTATCTATAGTTCTGGGTCCACTTTCCTTCATTTCGATCAGGACAGCGTGGCAAAACTGCGGCGGCATTTTCGCAAGCCCTCGAAGCTGCCATGAAAGCAATTTCAGAAGAATAGATAGAAGGGAAAAAAAAAATACACATTCTTGCCCACACGAGAGGCTGTAACCCCATTTAAAGATTCGCCGCTGTTTGAAAGACAGCTAAGCAATCTTCGTCTACAGGCAGCCACAGAAGTCAGCCACCAGCAAACAACAGGGTCCTTTTTTTCCATACCGCTAAACACAAAGCGGTCGACAGAGTACCACGCAGTGCCACAGTCATCCTCATTATCAGCAAACCTGCCTAATCATTGCCCGTTGGTACCCAAAAGGGAAGCAGACAAACCACTTGAACACAGTAAAATTTTCATTTTTAGATGCATTTTGGTTGAATTTAATTTAATTCAGCTCACAGCAAACCCAACTGCTTCCAAAACACTTTCAAAATAGAGCAAAGGCGATTATGGCTGAATATGGTGTAGACAGGAATTAAGGCATTAAGGAAGAGGAGTGGTGAGATTGGTAGGTAATGTTTGTTTTATTTAAAGATTTAAACAAGTAAAAAAAAAAAAAAGTATTTTGGGGGGTGGTGTGTGGTTTGGTGGGCTAGTGCCTGTCACCAGTAGGTCACTGGTTCAAATCCCATGCTCGGAAGTCCTTAACACCCTAGAAAATGCCACAGTAGCACAAGATGAACAGCCGACACTGTGCTCAGACCAAAAGCCTCACTCACCTCTACATACGTCTGCTTTAGAATGAGAGCATGATGGGATATGTGAGGAAAGAAAACACATCCCCGTAAAGCTGTACAAAACAAGCTTCATTAAAAAATGATTCATTACATGAAGGTAAATAATTCAAGAAAAAGGCTCCTTCTTGGTCTATAGCTATTAATAAATGTTGCTGTATCTGGAAAATGTTTCTTAAAATATGCTGAATCAAATGCACCATTTGAGAGTGTATACATTGTTCCGGGTGCATTTTTCTCACTTAATTGGTGTCAAAAAATGCTACACAAAGTGCACAGCTTCAACACCTCAGATAAATTCACACTTCTCTCTCTTTTTGGTGAAAGGCAATTGTAACTAAAAAGTAATTAATCACTATAGGGTGGAACTGGACTTACATAACAAAACCAAGGCAGGTCAGTGAGCCCCACAGTCTTCAGAATTATGACAGTAAGTTCAAATTTCAAGTTGCTATTTTTATGATACCCCATATGAGAAGGCTGTGTGCACAGACTCACTGGGAAGGAACCGTATTGAGATTGGAGGGAGAAGACCACACAGATACATCGAACATGCTGACAACATTGCCACAGCAGGACTCACAAAACCGACGACCACAACAATAATCCCGCAGCACCTGTCAAAACAACAGGCAGCATCGCTGGTGATTTAACGCCTTACAGATGCAGACTCTCACAACATGGCTCTTACGTTACACAAACACTTCGGTAAACAGAGACAGAGACAGCTGCTGACCTGCGATAAGGAAACCAAAGACATGGGAAGCGTAAACCATCAGCCATCAGATTAACGCCCGTTTGCGGGCTCCTAGTCTCTCACCCTGCTGGCAGTGGTGGAGTTAAAATGGAGGTGAGTTGGGTTACACATAAACTCTCAGACTTCATATAAATCTCCTACGGGACACAGGGCTGATTGATTGCAGAGCGTTGCCATGGAGAAAAAAAATAACTTACTAATTACTCTATAATAGACGGGTTTACGCGCTAATGATCTATATCTATAATATGAGTCAAAGTGGGTAGCAAGGACTGTATGTACAACACAGGAAATTTGGCTAATCAGTGAGCTTTTCCTCAGAGGAAGGCAGCCAGAGCTCACTGCTAATGGGACCTGCTGATCAAAAAAGATCAGTGCAGGCTCAGATTTACCAACATGGGCAGCAGGCCCCTGAAGATGTTCCACCAGTTTGTTGTGGTACAGAAGATACCGGTCCGTGTCTCAAAGGCCAAAGAAAGATTCCGGTGTCTCATTGGTTGGTTAACAAAGTCTCTGACTGCTTCCCGCTGCAGAAAACCTCTCTGATTAGATAAATCAAACTAAGGAACCCAGTGTTACAATGCAGAGCGTCCCCAAGACTCCGTCTTCTGGAACAGGAACTGTAAAACCCTACTGCAGACCTTACCTGCCCGTTACTGGACAACACAGCCAGCAGTGATGACACTGAACGTTGACAACACTGCAGTCACATTATACACTCACCGACCACTTTATTAGGCAAACCTGTCCAACTGCTCGTTGACGCAAATTACTGATCAGCCAATCACA
>JAODKL010000034.1:3609964-3623821 GCA_026780765.1 Petrocephalus schoutedeni
TCTGAAGAATGTTTCCAGTACCTTGTTGAATCTATGCCACGAAGGATTAAGGCAGTTCTGAAGGCAAAAGGGGGTCCAACCCAATACTAGCAAGGTGAACCTAATAAAGTGACCGGTGAGTGTATGTCCCATTATGACATGTACATATGAGGATGGATGGTATATTTTATGCAACTTGGACTGCAGAATGCATCGGAAAAGTTGTGGGGGAGTTCTGAAACACATGGATATATAGCTCTGAAAAAAATTAAGACCACTTTATTTATATATATATAAATATTTATTTTTTCTCCTCAAAATACAAATCCTGGTTTAATCCTGGATCTGCTGGCAGAAGGCCACACAGTGGGACAGGCAGCTTCCAAACTCTAAGTTTCTGAGACAGCAGTACATAAGAACGGGGTGAAGCAGGAGACACTGGGGATGACCAAACACCAGGCAGGTAGAGGGCAGAAGCACCTTTCTAATGCCAGAGATGACTGACAACTTATCTGGCAGTGCCTCATAGAGGGATGATGACCTCAGGTGACCTTCAACAGGAATGGGAAACAGGAAGTTGCTAGGACAGTTGAAGTTCCACAAAGCAAGGAAGAGCCAGGCTGGAGTGTACAGAAAAATGTATATTTTAAGCAAATGCATGACAATAAAACGAGAAAAGAGTGAAACTGAACATTTTGCTGTGGTCTCAATTTTTTTCCAGAACTGTAATTCAGGCTGTTATTAAAACATTATTTTGACATTTTAACAGCATGCATTAAAAAACTATGTGACTTATTACTGCATTCTTAATGTTCTGAAGGTGGGCCTGACACGGGCACACCCCCCCCCCCCATCAGCTCCCCGGCCTATGATTCTGGCCCAGTCTTTCTTGGAGGTTTTGTGTTGCTGCTCTTAGAACGGATTAGAGATGCTGTATTAATCCCTGCGGTGAAATTCCCCCCCCCGTCTTACTCTCCCACACAGAAACACATATGCAGATGAGAGCAAGCTTAGGATCACAGCACATGGCAGCCACTTTGTAGCGTCCCGGGAGCTGGGGGTTAAGGGCCTTGCTTAAGGGCCCACAGACATGTGGCTGTTCTGCCACCTTCCAAAAACAGGCAGAGGCTTTGCCCCCTGAGTCACTCACACCCCCCCAAGGTGTTTACGCTTTAATTTCCCCTGATTATATATTATGATCTTCTTCTATCGGGACAGCCCAGAATTCCCTCCATCCTTTTCCATCGAATGAAAAGGAAACTGCAGGTCTGTGTGAGAATTACCGATTCCTAAATCTGAGACACAAGCTAGACAATGTTTCCTGTGGTTTTTTAATTTGGCCACTAGAGGGAACAGTCGGTCAATCCAACTGTCCAGGCAGTCACGGGAATGACAGGGGAGAGGCAGTGATAATATAAAATGCATTTGGGCATAATTGTATTTTAAAGATTCATATAACACTTTAAAAAGATAAAAATGGGGAAAGCAAGTCTCATAAGTGCATTTGCAAATGACCCGTTTTGGACATGCCGCAGCCATGCGTGCAGCAGCCTGCAGCTCGGTAACTGCCTGCATGCTGGATATGTTCAGTTTCAGTCGCATGATTCACTGTTTGCACTAGAGAACAGTGGTGCCTAATAAAACAGCCAGAGTATGTACCACCCCGAATACGAGGGTCCCTGAAGCCCGCATCAGGATAAATCTCAGCGCATTGCTCAACGTCATCCGTCAAGCCTGATTTTTGTTCCAAACAACCTAATTAAGCTTAATTAATTCAGCTCCAAATTTACACTTTTCTCCATCCTATGAATTCTCTTGGAGGTGTATTTGCGCCAAGTTCTCAAAATAATATTATACCTGAAAAGGAATTGCATCTGGAAAAGTATTATCAGTGAGACATGTAAAAATGAAGGTTAGCTACGACAATACACACGCAAAGCTAAACATCACACTTGAACCTTACCACTTAAAAATATATTTATATAACGTTGCATCAGGTAGCAAATGGAACCTCACAAATGTAACAAACAGAAGTCAGTTTTCCCATAAGCAGAGATGAGCGCCCCCACTGTAGGGGTAGGATGTACTGGCACAGATGCTCTTCAGCCAGGACCCTGCTGGTAACCATGTGAAGCAGCGAGCCTTTTGGGTGAGGTAGATACCTCATTATGCAATAAACAAGGACACCATTCACATCACCTTCCAGCAAACATCACTTCCTTCATCAAATTTATTATACACTACAGGCATCTACCTGCAATTTTGCAAGCACAAGTTTTTTTTACTTGAGGTCTAAAGTACAGGTAAAAGTAACAGCAGAACTTTTAAAATAAGGTGATCATTGGGATCTTAAAATGTATTTAAATCTTTAAGCATAAACCAGAAGCATGGTGGTTGGTCCCAGAAGAGGTCTGTTGTTGTACCTTTGAACAAATTACTTGAAGAGCTCCAGCTGTAAAAAGGGTTCAGTTGTACATTTGGTTCAGATGTCAGCTAAACACAAAAATAAAACACTGACTTTTCTGTGCAATATTAAGACTCTTATGCAGGGTAGAGGATGACATGTAAGGATCTTGTTGCACTCTGGTATTTTAAACATTCATAAAAATATCAAAACAAATACGTTTACCAGCATTTCCTCAGCAACCCTTACCAGTTATTCCACACCCAGTTTCTACCATGAATTGCCCCCAGTTTTATACACCGATGACTTGACATTAAACACAAATCTGTACTCCCAGCTCCGCCATTTTACATAAAACCTTGCGCATGAGACATCCCCCACCTTAAAACGTAAGGAATAAACCTCTTCAATAAATATGAAACAGAACTTTAAAACTACTGGCAATTCATTTTTTTTTCAGTTTAAGCAAAAAGGTGCCAAATGAAGCAGAGACTCTCACACTAGTGATTGAGGTAACTACAGCAAAGGAAGAGCTTCAAATATTGTTTGAAATATCCATATCTTCCATAAAAAAAACACCACCAATGAGCTATTCACTAACAGACACTTAACTACACCAGTAATACCAACTACTATTTCTTTGAGAAGCTATTAATTCCAGATGGATGTTGTTCTTACGAGATTTGGACATTTTGTAGCCGTTTGGTCACACCACCAAACTGCCCACTCAAGTTCACTGGAATCACAGTGTTCTGTTGGCTAGATTGCAGTTTAACACAGGTGAAAACTGGCTCCAAATTAAAAGTATAATGGGGAAAGAGTAGCTGGTAAAACAGACAGGCAGGGAACACAGCGCAATCGTGAACATCGCCAAGAGGCATGGGATGGTGTTAGTATATACTGAATGAAATAAACAGGGATCCGAACAGCTATTGTGATAATACTGGCCACAGCACCAAGCTTCCTCAAAGCACATCAAAAAGCACAATTAAGTTCAGACACCGTCTTCAGGAACTCTACACTATTTGTCAATATTCAAATGGCACCATTGCCCAGTAGGGGGCACAGAACGTAGCTGAACGTGGGTGAATTGTTGGGTTGCAAATATTGCCAGTGTTTGACGTCAGAGTTTTTGGGCCTAAACAAATGGCCGACTTCCTATTGAGGAACCCTACTGAGATACCCATAAAAGAAACTCTAGAAAGATGATAAACCCGAGCTGGCGAAGGAGAAACGTGTAGGAATATGAGTGTGGTACAGGAAAGCCAAGGGCATAATTATTGGCCACGTGCTCTACTGGGGAAAACGGCACAGGCTACCCGGACAGGCGGAAACGCCAAACATCACATTATTTGTAAAGTTACAGATGCAATTGCAAACACAGTCACTTTAGTTCAGTGTTTCTCCTCCCTTTCCTGGGGACCCCCAGGCAGTCCACGGTTTTGCGCCATCCCATTTTCCTGCTGGTAGACAGGAGACACCCTGCACAAGATCTAAGCAGAGAGCTGGGAGGGAGCAAAAACATGGACTGGTTGGGCAGGGAGCTGCGAGGGAGCAAAATGTGGACTGCCTGGGGGTCCCCAAGGACCCAGATGAGAAACACTGATTTAAACAAACAATTCAATTTAACTTTGGGTTTTACCTTAACCATCCACAGTTCCAGTCACTTGCTTTGATTGCTGTATAGACTAACAATTTCAGACTATACAACACAAAAAAAAGACATCATAAAATCAACAAGGACAAAAATGTCAAATCAAGGGCCTCTGAAACTCCCATGTTCAGATACAGAGCCCAGAAGCCAACATTCAATGTCTGGAACGTTCCATGATTGTCATAGCAGAGGCAGATCGAGATGGCAGAGCGGCAACAGCGCGGCCTACAGGTGAGCATGGGGAGGCGCAGGAGAAAGGGGCATACACACACTGACACGCAGACACATTTCACTCACTGCGGGAGACAGACTTCAGCTTTAAACATTTTACTCGGAAAGGCACAAACTATGTTTTTTTTTCCTGGTAAATCATTCTGACGAGAGAAATAAAACTAAACAGAACATGATACTCCCCCCTCATCATTTTGGCCATCATACAGAGAGAATCCCTGGTAAAGGAACCTTCCTTAGCAGTTCTCAAACAATTCTCATTTGTTAATATAAACCAGATATTTCACTCTTGCTTTTTCCGATTTTCCCAAAAGTGCAATTTAAATACGTGAGACTAGTATCTGGTTATCTTACACAGTACTCAAGGCCAGCGACCATGCTACAAAATCCAAGTTGACCAAAAAAGAAAAAAAAAAGAAACCAAGGAAGTTAAAACAGGTGGAAAGAGTAAATTCAGAATGCTACAGCATGAGAAGAATAAACGAGGACAAACCTGCAGACAACTTAAGTTACAAAAAGAAAAATGAATTTGCACGTGTCTCGACACGGGTGCAGACGCGGCAGATCTTGATGCTCTCGGTGATGCTGGGGTCACTATTTAAATAGTTCATTCATTGCCTCGGACCTTGATCCCATGAGTAACTATTTCTATGGATCACATGTCTTGTGCTTGACCTGCTTGTGTCTCTCCAACCAGATAAAATCACAAGTTCTGCATTACACCTAGGATACAATAACTGTTTCGAACAGCAGTTTTTTTTAATATTCACTTCAAGGTGTATCTTGTATCATTATTGTTATTTTTTTTATCGAATCCCACATTTTAACCTATGAATTTATATATTTTTTGTTTTTTTTTCAGTAAGGAACCACAGTCTGTTGTATGACCCAGCGCCCAGCCGGGATAACTCTGTTCCTGTTATCACCAGTAGACAGGGCGCGTCATCGAAAGACCCGGAGAGGGATAGGTGCGTCCTGTGTGTTAGCTCCCGTTTAAAACTAGACAGTAAGCAGAAGGTGGCAAGTTCACGGTGACGTCCCCTTTTCACTTGTGTCGTTGGAGGGCTTTCCTCTTCCTCCTCTTGAAGAAACAACAGCACCTATAAGGGCAGGGAAAGTATTAGAGTGGGATGAAGGCGACTACAATCTCAAATGATAGTGCAATATAGGGTCATTAAACAGCCCATTGAGACTTTAGCGAGACCAACAATTATATACAAGAAACAGGGATCTCTGAGGGATGTAAAGGCAGGCTCAGCGTGGGAAACCTGCGAGCAGAAGCCACGCACTTAGTCTCGTTGGCCACCTCCACCTCGGCAGGCGCAGTGATGGGAGCGTTTGAGTGTCCAGCAGTGGGGTCGTCAGTGTTCAGCTCGCCGTTGGTGGAACTCATCACCTGAACACGCGCACGCACACACACAAACAAATGTCAGGAGGAGGAGTACCTGATGGACCTTCGGGTGTCAAGCACACAGGTATACCAAACAAGGGACTGTCTGAGGGAGCCCTCAAAGTACACAGAGGTATTAACCAGGATTATTTAATGCAGCCGTTCAAAGGGCTGACTGCTTGGACCTGAATGTCAAAGGAAAAAGTGGCCTTACTGGAGTAGTAAACAGGACGATTCACTTGCAATTTCAGAATACAACACTAGATGGCACCAAACACTGTGCTGCAATATAAATATCTTTAATGGCCATTAGATGTGCAGAGTAAGAGAAAATGTGCTGGCTTTCCTGAAAACAAGTAACTAGTTAGCAGCAATAAACAGCATCCTTCTGACTACCAGACAAGCTATCCTGGCACACAAAACACCACAGCGTTCCATATAAAAATTCATCCACCTAAGTACCAAAGCTGAGACATTTAAGTTTACAAGTTAAATCCATGTTCAAGAGCACGAGGAGGGAACAAGCATGTAAAGAACTACAGGAACCATGAGCACCACTGCAAGGCATGATCCACGGCCAACCAGCAGCTTGGTGTGGATGAGCTGAATGAGGCAGGCGAGCGACGAGCGAGAGACAAACGGAGAGACCATGCAGGCCGTGCAGCTAGCGGTACCTGGACAGAGCCCCCCAGCCTATCAGACGTCAGATGAGACCCCAAGAGCTCCCTATTGGTCCCTGGTGTGGGCTGCGATTCACTTCCTTTGGGCTCGGATGACTGGTGCAGGCCCACAGGAAAGGGGTTGTGTGGGGGGGGGGGGTCAGAGATGGTTTCATTGGGGGTTGAGAAGTGAATAAGAAAAAAAATAATAAAATTACAGAACATATTGCATGCAAAAGCAGGCTACAGCTATGGGAGGGGGAATTAAAAAGTGGGGAAGACGGCATGCAGAAAGAATGAAGACCTGATCTGCGAGCTGACAGCTCAAACCAGAGTGCTGCCACTGTCTGGATGCTCTTCATTACACAGAGTGAACATATAATGCGATCATTAACAATCCCGGCAAGCAAATAAAAACCCATCTGGCCTTCATAATGTGGGCTGATTCTCAGCGGAGCTTCATCTTCAAACATCACTATTTATGCATTTGGCCATTCGTGCATGTGGAAAAGCGACATCCATCGACGTCAAGCTCAGGCCAGAAGCTTATCAGCATCTGGACAAACAGCGCATGTTTTCCGAGAACAACTTTAACCCCGAGATCGCTGCTCGGAGCACCCATCTTAATTCAGTGCCTGACGGGTTCCTGTACAGCCAGGTTGCAGACGGGTTTACACATAAAAGTCCATCACATCTTTGGGCACCTTGCATCTGGTTTATTTATACACAAACAAAACAAAAGACATCACTGTCATCCCTCTTTGGCCACAAGAGAAACGGACGACAGCACAGCTTCCGAGCAGCGACCCATGAAGACACGGGGGTACATCAACACGTCTGGGGGATATGTACATTATCCAGGGCACTGCTGCAGTTTAACCTGCTGTGACATTCCGAGACGCTTCTTAGTAACTGAACCCATGTGAGGAGCTTGATAAGACAGTCCACAGGCCGGCAGAGCGAGAGGGGAGGTACGAGATCACACAATGGGCGACGGTAAGCCCCAATCTCCGCGCCGGCCCCGCATTTCCTTACTGCGATAGAGGGATGAAAGGCGGAGTGACGCCCCCGGCAGGCCCAAGCTGTCAGGCTTTAGCGCCTCGAGCGCGGCGGGACCCGGGCGCTTACCGGATTTTTGGTCTGCTGTTGTGCTTTGTCTCTGCTGCTGGGCTGGAGGGGTGTGTCGCTGGGGATGGGGCCGATCGGGGTGGGCTGGGGTGGGGGGGCAACACAGGAAGTTCAAAACAAATACACAGAGCACAGGCTAAAAATAGCCTCAGTGTAGACCGCTTCCTACAGAAGAACCCCTACAAAAGTATCAACACGACAATGAAACGGGCTGGGGTGGGGCCTTCAAAAGCCTCCAAACCTGGGGGAACCACATGGGTAACCACCTCCAGTCAATGCCGCCTAACACTGGGTACAAACAACGTGAGTGTAGGAAAATCAAAGCTTAAGTGCACGTATGCTGGATCTCAGTTCTGTAATATTCACCAAGGACAATAAGCCGTGTCGAAAAACTGGCGGGCAAGAAATAAATCTGTTAGGCTCCACAGCCAAAAATGCTTTCTTGGCTTTCCCACACAGAATAAAATCAGCTGAGATCAATGTCCAGCCTAGCTTGAAAGTTTGAAATGATACACCACTTCTTCCAAGTTAGTGTAGGGGGTGGGGAAGTACCAGGAACGTCTGCAGGGAGCAGCAGCTGTCAGAGGCTAATCAGCGACTGGCTTCAGGAGAGAGACTGAACAGTCGGGACTGAGGCGAGGAGAAACACTCACAAGCGTCTTTCCAACCCAGTCATACTCGTAGTCAAAGATGTAGCCATTTCTGTCAAAGAGGTCAGTGAAGAGTTTCCTTAAGTAGTCGTAATCAGGTTTCTCAAAGAAGTCCAGCCTCCTCACGTAGCGCAGATAAGTGGCCATTTCCTCTGCAGACCGGAAACAGAGGAGGGAGAGGAAATGATTCTTTAAGATCGACCAGAAATGGATGCAAATCTACAAACACCCCAACAGGACAGCGTGCCCCCAAAGAATTGCACTGCGTGATACAGCAAGCGATAGAGAGGGAGCGAAGAAGCCGGAAAGCAGACCAGCAGACATGGACGAGCATGACTGCTGCACTGAAACGCGTCAGGGCTGAAGCCAGTGCTGTGTACGGGTAACTGAAAACAAAGAAGGGGGGAGGGGCCCTGAAAGAAAGAACATCTCAAATGCATATGCTGCAAAACGACAGAGCAGCACTAAGAAGGCAGCATTCAGAGTAACAGGGAACAAACGCTGCACTCACCTGGGACGCTTTCGCAGAGAACTTCAATGGGCGTGGCTCGCTTGGTATCTCCAATTTTCTGATACCTTTCCTTCAATGTGTCCGCCTGCAATGGAGAGAGACAGGTCTGCTGCATGCATTCAAGCTTACCTTAAGCGTAGTACAACACATTTCATAAGTCACTGAATGAAACTAACCATAGCAGGATGTATTGTGTGTAAGTGTAACTTAAGGCGGACTTCCACTTAAGGGTCTCAACACAATCCTTTTAAATTGGATACTGACAAAAGTAAAACGACTGGCATTTAAACAAATGCAAAGTAAGGATAACTTGTTTTCAAATTGGCCCAAAGAGACAGGACATTTCTTTTCAGGCATATATCATGTAATGAGATGCCATGATACCATTTCAACCGGATCTTAACTGTAAGGAGAAAGCTGCCAGTGGATTCCTGTAAAGCTTATTAGGATTTTAAATCTTCCTTTAATTTCAGGTTGTAGGGTAGTGGTGGGCAATATGGCGGAACTTTATGGTAACCAGTTACAATTGTAACCTTGACAATCATTTCAGTTATCGCAAGAATACAGCGCTTCTTTTACTTTCATTTAGCTGATATTTCTGTCCAAAGCAATGGATAAGTAAGGCAAATTCTACATCACAAACATGTGCTATTGTGTTGTCGACTAGTTATAAATGCAGCTAAGTGGAATGCCCTGTTACAAGAACATTTCTTGACCATTATAACTGACAGAACAAACCGGCAAGTGGCTATTATGCGATGCTGTCATGTTTGGAGGCTACAACAAGAACAGAACGATGTAAAACAAAGCAAGTTAAGGCAGAGCGACATCTCAGCCATGTCTGTATGTCTTGCTCCTTTGTCTCACTGGATCACAACTTAATGAATAAATCGCAAACTAATAACGTTATTGATCTTTTCTAAAGCTACACAACTTTGTTTTTTCAACAACAAATGTAATTGTAAGATTTCTAAAAAAAAATAAAAATAAGGCCTGCATTCGTTTAGCATTTCCCATTAAAACAGGGAACAAATCCCTTAAATAAGAAAATGGGGTTTATACCCCTCCCCCCCCAAAAAAAAAAAGTTTTGCAACCAGGTTCAGGAGGGAAATTGACAGGACTGGAAAACAAGAAATACTCCCGGTAATTTAAGATTATAAGGTGGAAAACACAACAGACCAGTACAGAATAGATGTCTAAAGAAGTTCATGGAAAACAAAGACTTCATTGTCACGGCCTGACAATGGCGGAGCGCAATTCAAATAGCAACGACATCACCTAGGGCACAACGTAGAGCAGATCACAAACTATAAACTCCAAGTTACACTCAACAAGGCCTTACGAATTCCAAGAAATGACCTGCCATCAGTGAAAACATCAGAATCTGATTCACAAGGCTAGACCCATTGCACAGAGAATGGGGAATTTGGATGGAATTCAAAGAAATCAGGCAAGAGGAATCTGAAAAAGAAAAGGCAAAATGAGCCAAAAGAATCACAGTGGATGACAGACAGCACAGCAGAGTGAAGTGAAGCAAATCTAAAATCAGGAAGGATCTCTTAAAAATACTGAATCATGAATTCCAGAAAATTACCCGGAAAAGCCAATATTACATTCACAAAGTCATTAAATAAATAAATATGGAAAAGGGGCTATTTTTCAGAAAATCAGTAAAGCTAGAGAGAAGTTCCAGCCTTGAGTAATGGAACAAAGCTCAAGCAAAGACAGAAGTGGCGCAGAGAGAAGCCCTGTAGTAAATGTGTCAACAAACATAACGGGGGTGGCTACGGGGAAGGGTCTTCAATAATGGAAGTGGTGATGAGATCAGCAGTGAGGAAAGAGAAGCCCATGAGGACGGATGATATTCCAAAAGAAATACTATTAAGGAATTAAAGAATAGAAGCATAAACCAAATTTTGCAAGCAAATATAAAAAAAACAGCTCGCCGGTTCATAGACAGGAAAAGATTCACTTAAATTCTAATATCAATGAAAGGAAACATGGAGCATGCAAACTAATGTCTTATTCGATTATGCCGAGGAAAAAAGCATGCCGCAAAATAAGGGGCATTACATTTTCATTTTGGAGGTGTTCAGCATTTGTGATGAAAATGGCACCAACAAGCTCTGTCCTCTACCAATCAATAAAACTGCTACATCAAAGGTGTCTCACTGCTGTTCACACAGCAAACAAACGGCACACA
The DNA here is from genome assembly GCA_026780765.1 of Petrocephalus schoutedeni. NCBI lineage: Eukaryota > Metazoa > Chordata > Actinopteri > Osteoglossiformes > Mormyridae > Petrocephalus > Petrocephalus schoutedeni. The sequence continues at coordinate 3,620,775 of JAODKL010000034.1, forward strand.
TCCCACGCGGAAGCTGCCGGGACGCGACCACTCAATCTTAATATGTTTTTGGCATGTTAACACTGGACAAATTCAATACTTTGCCTTGAATTTGTGTACTGCTGCATAGCACATGCTACTCCACTCCTTTAGCCTTTGAAATTACCTAGTTACCTTCAAGATGAATTCTTGTTCCAATTTTTTCAAACCATTTTGAGTTTCTTAGCAAAATTTTTCCACTTCCTGTCTATAAGATTCCCAGTACGGGTGCCAAGGCAGTTTTCATGATCTGTTTTTTCTGGACGAACACTAAGAAGCCTTGTGACTTTCTAAAATGTACTAGTAGGTATCATATTCGTAAGAATCACTGCAGGACCTATGCCCCAGTCCTATAGTTTTGCAATTATACAGTATATACTACAGGCAACATAAATGGCACCCTGTTAGCATGTTTTTGGGATGTAAGGCTTCTATAGATACTTAAACACTGCAATACTTCCTTGATATATGTGTAATATTTAAACCATAACAATGTGACCCAAGATACATTAAAAGCAGAAAATGGCAAACATGAATACACACAACAGAAATCAACAAACAGTACCCGACCTACCTATGCAACTTAAACATATATGACCTAAGTTTTTTATATAGAGTAAATCTAAAAGTCAATTTCAGACAATCATACGGCCCGTACTAAAATGCTACCTAGTGTACCTAGTAGCGTTATAGCCAAACGAGGGCCACCGTGGGAGAGCAGTACACCGCACGGCAGGGCCACCGTGGGAGAGCAGTACACTGTACGGCAGGGCCACTGTGGGAGAGTAGTAGTGTTCTGAATTACCTGAGGTGGCACTTGAATGCCCATCAGGCCTAACAGCGCAGATGACCAAGAACCATCCAGTTATTTAATGGCTTTGCTGGGCAGGCAAAAGCTGTTCTAACTGGGCCTAATGGTGACAGGGTAGGAGGGTGGAGTGGAGCCCCTGACTTTGTCCAATAAAGGCTGGCTGCCTTGGAGACAAACCGATACATGAGCATTTGAGAGCTTCACTGCAAAATATACTGGAGAGCTCCACCTTGTTGAGTATGATCTGAGCAGCAAAGGAGAGGCGTGGCCTTGGAGTGACATTTTATCAGCGACCTGCATGACATTACCCTGACATCTGAGGTCAGGCAATGATGTGGAGACCTGAGATAAAGTTGGATGCACGCTGAATCATGCAAAACGTCTTTGCAGAAATTAGCAGAGATGCTATCCGTACAGGCTGCCAGCTGCCGTAACTTCCTGTGCCACTTCCCACAAAGGAGTTGGGGTGTTTCATTATTCCAGCTGTCACCAAGTAAAAACAGAGAAGCAGATTCCTCCCAGATAGGAGCCAGTGAGCAGGCACCGGGCATAGTGCTGACAAATGAGGCGGCCTACGGACCCGTCACATTCAGACGGTTCCGAGCTGAAATTCTAGCAAACAATGTAAAAATCCTCCAGCTGGCTCTTGCGTGCAGTCCACCAGAGCCCAAAAAGCTGAATCATCCACATTACGGGCATTGACAGCACGGAAAAATGAAATGTATGCTCTTTTCTACTTGTGCTTGTCCTTCAGGGACATAACAAGCAGCCTTGCAAAGCATTCTGTTATTAATTAAAAAAAAAAATCAGAAACCCTAATGAGGCATTTTTTTTGTAATTTCTCTAGTACAACTACTGAAAGGCAGTAACTGAATTTTAATTTGACAAATCAGTTAACATTGACAGTCTGCCCCGCCAGCAGCCTAGGATTTTATCCATTTATATTTGAGTGATTTAGGTGAAGTACTTTGCTCAATGGTAAAGGAGCAGGGCCATCAACCAGCGACCTTCAGGGTCTGTGCCCTACCATATGTTACTTGCCATATCAGCTCGTAAGACCTTCAAGCAGCCATTTTACGTTTCCCAGTAATGTGTGTTTTCATCATTAAGAGCATAAATCAATGAAACCATCATTAAAGCTACACAGCCATTAAGCTGCTTACCTTGAGGCCCTGCCAAGGAAGACTGCCTCTGAGAAAGTACATGAACATGTGACCAAGAGCTTCCAGGTCATCCCTTCTGCTTTGTTCTGCATTAGGAATAAAAGCACTTCATCATGGCAAAGTTACACTGCAGATACTAAAATGCATAAACAGAGTAGTGCATTAAATACAGCACTGTTTCCCAATCCAGTCCTCGGGACCGAGATATGGGGCATGTTTTTTGGGGTTTCAGAGACAGGCCACTTTTATGCTTCCTCCCAGCTCGATGGCCAGACAGTCCACGTCACCGGGAGTTGGGAGGGAGCAAAAATGTACTGCCTGTGGGTCCCACAGGATACTTTTTCCACGGAAATGTCACAGATGTAGAAGACATGTATAGAGCATAGACCATCATTCTCACCTTTGCCAAGATGCGTGTTGATGCTCATATACCGCGCTGTACCCGTCAAACTCTTGTGCTCCCGGTAAGGGATGTGTTTTTTGGTCTCGGGGTCAATGTATTCTTTGGCCAGCCCAAAGTCTATGATGTGGATTGTGTGTTGCCGCTTGCCGCCTGGCCGTCCAACTAGAAAGTTCTCAGGTTTGACATCCCGGTATATCAAGCTCTTTGAGTGTACGTACTCCATCCGTGTTATCTGTGACACAGACAGGTTTGAGAGCGAACGATCGCCACTCAGCCTTTCAGCACATTTTCAACAACAAATCCTATGTAAATCATTCATCTCTTGTGCAACTGGAAAGGTGATGATACACAGGGCAACTTTTTGAGCAATGTTGTTGGGCAACTGCCAACCAGGTGAGAAAGGGAAACCCAACTGGACCTGGGGGATCGCGAAAAACTGCCCACTGCCAATCAGCCCAATATCAATGGGAAAGTGCCTGAGTAACATTTGTCAACAAATGTTTCTTATGTTCTTATTTCTTATGTTCAAAGAATTTGAGTATATGTTCCTTTTCAGTGCTATTTGATGTCATTCTGCAGGAGAACATTTTAAAACAAATTTGAGGAAGCACTTCTTTACACAGCGTGTAGTTAGGGTATGGAATAGTCTTCC
>JAODKL010000034.1:3623921-3639597 GCA_026780765.1 Petrocephalus schoutedeni
GCACTTCTTTACACAGCGTGTAGTTAGGGTATGGAATAGTCTTCCTGCTAGTGTAGCGGAAGCTAAAAGCCTGGGTTTCTTTAAATCAGAGCTAGATAAGATTTTAACAACTCTGAGCTATTAGTTCAGTTCTCCCCAAACAAGCTTGATGGGCCAAATGGCCTCCTCTCATTTGTAAATTTCTTATGTTCTTATGTTCTAACATTACCCAGCAATACTGCATAAAAAGCTTCCCTGTGCATCATCACCCGAAGGGTGCATACGGCTTACCAGCTGTATGGCGATCATGAGGACTGTCTTGAGGGTGAACGTACGATCGCAGAGGTCAAACAGGTCCTCCAAGCTGGGCCCCAGCAATTCCAGGACCATAGCATTGTACTTTCCACAGGGGCCGAAGTAGTATACCTGAGGGATGCCCTCTGATGGGAAAGTGAGACAAACATCATGCATGTAATATAAAAACAGCAAGTCGCAAAAAGCAGGCTGGCAGTCTGAATGTCACTTCTGACCATGTCCCAGGTCACATGGATCAACTTTCTGATTTAAGAGACAACATGTGCCCCCCGTGACCCTAAGCGCCCACCATCTTTTACTGCCAGTAGGTCTACACATCAATCAGCTCTGCCGGGCAGCACACAGCTGTTCCAAGCAGTGGTGACCTCACTCATATCTGACACACTGTGTTAGGATCAGGGGAAGAGTGACCTCATCTGTGGAGTCATGAATCAATCATCTTTCCAAGAGAGCCTGCTAGAATAGGCAAGGCTTGCAAGTTAATATACCACCACAGGAAGAGCTACCTATTTACCTTACTTATTTTTATTAAGCACAGTGTACCTACAATGCATAATCCCAAAGAAAGAGTAATTTGTGATTACAGGGGCTGCACAAAATCAGGAGCAATAAAATATCATGGGCAAGGTGCCAAGGAGAGCACTGCATCATCATGAGAGGGATTACAGTGGGATTTACCCGTTTCTAGAACACTCTCACTCACATGCAAGACCCCAAGTGCCTCCTGAAAGGTAAAAACCAACATCTCTGCCCCACAGGCTTTCAAATGTGATGAGTAATTATGATGGTTATGTGTTAATGATACAAAGAGAGACAACAGCAGGAGGCTAATTTGCTGAAGCACAAAATGGGAGCAAAATGTTAAAGCAAACACTTTAACAAAAAAAAAAAAAAAAAAAACTATGAACTTTCATCATATGACCACAAAGCTGTGCATGAGTGGAACTCATTTCTCAGCGAGACAAAGCTGTCCACTCCCTTAAGCCAGAAGTTCCCAACACCAGTCCTTCAGGGCCACACGTCGTGCTAATTTTCACTCACCCTCAGCAAAATTCACAGTGCTTAAGTAAACCCTGCAGTAGGTCACCTTACCTGCTGTTGAGGTGCAAATTAAAGCACACCAGACAGAAGCAGTCCACACCTAGACTTAAAGGTTCCTGGCGACTGGCAGACTGACATTCCTTAAGCCTAATTCCCCACATGCACCAAGTGTGAGCAGACTGACAAGCGTTCTGCAATGACAGTGTGCTCCATGTGCTGTTACGGGACTGAAAGTGAAGTTTTACATTAATCAGGGAAAGGTTGAAATAAAAGACTTACAATTCTGGGTGCGTTTGGCCACAGAAGAGAACCCTGACATAATGCGTCAGGCATTCTGAAGCAGAGCCAGGCCGAAAAGTGATCACCCCGTAAATAAAAGATTAGCAGCGCCCAACACTATATGGAAGCATTCAGGGCTTCATGACGACCATGCATCACGCGTGGTACCAGGCTACAGCTGCCATGAATCAGGCTAACAGTGTAGTTAAAATCAACACACTGTGAAGCACCCAGTTGAGGCCTTGACTACTGAACGCCTCATGATAGTAGTACATAAACATTAAACCATACATCTGATAGGTTAGATATAGGACAGAAGTCCCTTACACATCTACAATTTAAGAACCCAAAATCATTTGACCTAGGCTAACTTACACAATAGTTTAACCTATCAGATTTATAAAAAACACCTGCACTATACAGTCAAAGGGCACTTTTCCACCGCACAAAGTTTGGTACTTTCGCTTTTCCATTGACTTCCGGTCATAGTACCAGTACCAAAAATTCAAGTACGGAAAGTGCCAAACCAGTTGGGGTACTTCGGTACTTTGGGGCGTAACTTGTAACGCTTTCGCTGTTGATTGGTTATGCAAATAGCCCGATTTCAAAACACAATGTGATCGTTATGAACTCAGAAAACAGCAATAAACTAAATGAAAAATAATAATTGCGATCTGGTCGGAAGAACAACAAGATCTGGACGGTATAAGAAGAAATTTAAAAAGTATTTTATTTAATATACTACTGCAGCATGAATATTGGAGGGTCTCCAGATATAGCGATGTGATTTTGTTGTAATAAATATTGGGGTATTTATAAGTTAGTTAACATAAAATTTTAAAATTAGTTCATTTTCTCACAAACCTGTCTAGGAGTGATTTAAATAGCAAGGGTGAGAAGAACGCAAAAGCAGCGGAGGTAAACTTGATTTTAAAAACAAATATTGGATATAAATGTATGCAAGGAATAATCATTGAAGTGGCAAAGTTAGCTAAGCTTTTTCCCTATGCCAGAGTAAAAATTTTTTAGCAAAACATTAATGCCCTGCGCCGTCCATAACGTGTGTATAAAAATTAAAGAAAAACTATGATCTTAATGTAACTCACTAGCGATGTAAGAACTGCATGTGCATAACATGCAATGTTAGACTTAATATCCAACATCGTCAAGCTGCACAGTACAGCTATTTTTTGAATTCAGTAGAAAATGCCCCGCTTCACATTGTGCTTTTATTCAGCGCAGGTACAAGTTTTTACGGCAGTGGAAAGTCAACACAAAAGAAATACCGAACTGGTGTGACGTTGTCACTCATGGGCGGTTACTGATGATGTAATTCGGCACCGGTACCAGCCAGTGGAAAACCAGCACAAAGGAAGCACCGAAAGTACGGTACTTGCTGTGGTGGAAAAACCCCCAAACTGGTACCAAACCCAAATACCAGCATTTCCAATACAAGTAACAAATTAACTAGACATTACTGGTGTACACCAATTACGTGTATATTTATGATATAGTTCGTTTCTTCCCCTCAGTGTGTAACAAAGTATTTAACCACAAGCAGATTCAGAGGACACTTATAAGCACCCGGATTTAAACAACCCAAAAAAGTCCCTGTAAAGGCACGTTCACAGATACTAACATGACATTAAGTGAAATCCATCCAAGCAGAGAATGTAGAGTAAATGTCTTTGTGGGCTCTACCATTAACCTTCATTCCACTCTGGAATGTCCTCTGCCATGTTGAGGGCACACTCAAGGAGATCCAATGGCGACAGGGAGACACGGAGAAGGGCTATTTATAGCTGAGGGGAGCCCTCACTCCCATACAAGCAAGTGTGTAATTCCCACTGGGGGTGGCTGCAGTTGCATGGGGTCAGGGAGGGAAAAGTAATTTAGGACCCCCTGTTCTGAGTGAGGGGCCAGAAGGTGTCAGAACACGGAAGTCTGACTATTCAGTGTTAATTCAAGTTCAGGCAGCTTTTTCTTACCTGAATTTCCCAGCTGTTTGTAAAATCTATATTCCAAATGTAACTGAGGAGCCCTGGACTTTATTGGTTCCTGGAAAATAAAGACAATAGAGAGAGAGAGCATTAAAGGAACCTCCGAGCCAGCAGATCATGCAAATTCAGGACTGGACTACATGCAGGCAACTGCCATAAAGTAGTACATGTAGACAACTGCAATAAGGTTTATTTCAACACTCACCCTGAAGTATATGTGCTGATAAATCATACTATATGCAAGCAGGCTGTTTTTTTTAGTCCACTACATTTTTCCATAACACCAGGAAACCTAAAAGTAGCATCTTGTGACCAGAAAATGGAAAGGTCCATTTCCACTGATGGGGAACAATCAGCCAGGTAGGGCTGTCATGATACTAAAATTTCAAACTTCAATACCATTTTCAAAACTCACGGTAAATAATGTACAGGTAACAATTAGAAAATATTGAAATCACAACTGTTCGCAGTAAAAACTTTACGTTTGTAAACTTGTATCAGCATATCTAAGAAAACATTCGCACTGCATTGTCAAAGCTTAATATTAATACTAGCCATTGTAATCACACTGTAATCATATTCAGCAATATCCAGAAGCAGTAAATAATACAATGTCTACTTTGAGTTGAATTATTACAATGCATAATAGAACAGATATACATTATTTTTACATGCTTTCTTTATCTCGTCTCCCACAGCATAAACACTTCTTAGAACTGCACAGCGCTAAAAGTTTATATCCGAGGTTAAATCAACATGACCAGATGAGAATGCATGAAAGTAAACACAACCTACAGGTAAAAATAATTGCAGACCGTCGTCTTAATGCGGAAATGTTTGACAACCCCAAAAAAAAAAAAAAAAAAAAAAAAAAGGTACCCATCTCCCCAAAATCTTTGTATGGTCTCATGTGTTGGTCCTTTAAATGTGTAGATAAAGGGGGTGACCAACATGAATTGTAGGTATTGTGCACAACTTGCATACAAGCTCACATATGTCCTGTGGCATATGTATTCAATTGGCATAAAGCCAAAGTATTTGCAGATGTCATTCCGGGTTACATTCTTTATCATTAAGCGCAGTAGTGAAAGCTGACCTAACCTCATGTGAGACTGCATTCGGGTCTTGGCACCTGCATTGCTAGCCTATGAACCTCAGTGGTCAAAGCAAACCAGAACAGCAGGCTGTATAACTGATACCATGAAAAATGAGTATTGGCATTAATTTTATTCAACGATAGAATTGATACTTTCGGTACTTTTTGCATCATGCCAAAGTGGCGGGTCATATCACAAGCACCTGCATACAAATCCAGTTAGCGATCTGACTAAATACATAAATGGATGAAAGATTTGCGAATTATGCACTTTGTAAAGTGAACGATCGCAATTAGTGTTAAAATCAGCGCTGCTAAATTAGCCGGCCATTAAACCTATTTTAACTGATTGGGCAGGCTTTTAGATGCTTTTCACTGATGCCCGAATTAAGTTCTTTAGCTGTGCTGAGTGTCAACCCCAGGAAAGTTCCTTCCCAGAAGTCAATGCTGCGTGGCATGAGCAGCACTGACTGCGGCCCCAACCGGAGGAATGATTAACCTCACGCGACATCCCCCACCTAGGATGAAACCAAAGCGTGTTGGACTTCTCCAGCATCTTGTTCGGGCACAGAGCCCCAGACAGTAATGGTACACAGGAAACAAGACACTGCGACCTCGGCAGCATGCGCGTGATACACCAGAGGACGCCTTCAGATAAATAATACATGAAGGCAGATGGCCTGAAACGGCATTCTAAAATGCTTTCGACGGGGAAAAAAAATACCATGGCTTACTGAAGCTTTACGTGCTTAAACTCCAGGCAAATCCCAGCAGAAGCCAGTAGCCAGCTCAGAGCATATAATGGACATGACGCTTAACATCACCCCCAGGAAAAAAAAAAAAAAAAAAAACACACAAAAATCAATGAAATTTTCACAAGCTGGGGGGCGTGAGTTTTAGTACCAACATTTCAATTTAACTTGTACCAGCAATTTCCCCATTTCATAGACAACGCTGAAGATGTCAACATATACTTCTATAACAGATAAAACGTACCATTTCCAACTAAAATGCAAAGCATTCTCTAAATATCACACTACAAAATCAAAAGACAAAACCATTTATAAAACCCCAAGGTGCTCTAAAGCAGGCTTATCTGACGTTTCCACAGGCAATCAGAAACCCACATTATCAACAAGGGTGGCAAGCAGACGCAAGCTAGGAACATATTAAACAACACACACAACATCTGAACAAGGGGACATTAAAAAACACCCCCCCCCACATATTTATTTAAACATTGCATCATTATGATTAGATCATTAGATTGTTTTAATCAAAACTTCAATCTAGATGCAAGTTCAAATACACCTACGGAGCATTTCATTACAGTCATGCACACTCTGCTGTGTAAAGGTCAGGCTTTAAGTCTTACCAGAAAGTCCCTTTAAAAAGGATCTAAAACTGTTTATTCAAGTGTAAGAAAATGATCTTGAAAGTTTTGCAAACTAGATTGGTACCCATTTCTGACATTTAAGACATTTATAGGAAATCCTTACAAGCATTGTTGTCGTTGAAAAGGTTAGGAAGAGTTTTGCACAGAGATTGCATATGTAAATAACAGGAAAAATAAACCAATACAATCAATAACCACATTAATACCCTTGTGGACTTTATAAGGTAAGCAAGCACATGGGGGTCGAACAGACAGGTCCCTGACCCACATATAGCATTATTTTTAATGATCTACCCCACTAACTGGAACATCTACTGTACCGTATGACAGCCTACCTTCTTCACGTTGACTTAATTAAGTTTCTGAAAAATGTTTATAATGTTAGGCCTCCTGCCCCCAGGCTGACAGGGAAGGTTTCATGTCTGCCACTGTGATTTGGGTCACTTGTCCGGTAATCACCACACATTTACAATGTGGAGCATCACCAACGGCAGGGGGGAGAATGTAAGAGCCTTAACTTATTATTTCATACTATTGTCTGTCATTATCATATCAAATATCATTCATTTCATTAACTCGACAGCTATAGTGATCGTCAGCTTCTTTTAATCATACTTAGGCATTGGACGGGACGCTCGCCCTTTGCTGTACGAACAGTTGTGCGAAGGGCGCTTTATAAATGATTCCTGCCAGAGTTCTCGGTCTCAAATTGCAAATGGAACAGAAAGACAAGGGCTAAATATGATTAGTCCATCTCATATGAGTCAAATCAACACAAATCTATCATCATATCCCTGTACCCCTACCAGTATTAGTCTTTTTAATAATTTTAGCTTCTAACCATTTAATTTCAGCTATCAAAAGTTTTTTTTCTTCCATAGATACACTAACAGGTCATTCATATACATTTAATACACTTTCGTTAGTGATAAAAGCAAATAAAACCACCTCCAAAAAAATACATTTGTTAACCATTTCTATTCTAAGCTATTTGGTATAAAATGACAAGTTTCTGAAGTACACCTAAAATGGGTCTAAAGAGGTCAATGTCTCTGTGTCATGTTCTACCTCTCATTAGAGGGGGGAAATGGGTTCTACAGTTCGAGATCAGAAACTGAAGGTCTCAGTAGGACAGTAAACTGAGACCGACAAGTCACAAAACTAAGTTGAAAATATAAAGATTCCAGCATATCCATGCATGCACCTATTCTGCGCACTCTCTTTCAGGTACAATTCCCCTGTAGTTAGATCACCTAACATCAAAAAGAACGTATCTAACAGCTTCCACTGCTACAAAAATAACTCTGCACAAACAGGTACTGCAGGCAACATACCACACAAAAGCCATTTAAAGGGAAGATGGCAACTGGGATGTTTTACAAACAGAAATGTGAAGGCGAAACTTCAAACAGGGAAAGCAGCAGCTGGTTGATGTCCACAGGGTCCCCAGTTCGGTTCTGAAATCCAGGCCCAGGTGGAGCGAGTGGCTGCTGTAAGACGAAAGTCTGCCCACATCTCTGAAGGACACTGGTGACAGAGAGAGTCCTCCACTGTGCCGACATGAAGGAGGAGCTCATTTGCGTGACGGGAATTCAGCAATTCACTGAAGCACTTGAGCTCATCTATAGCCGCCTGTCTTACAGATAATGATAAGATCCCCTTCCTTAGACTATTAACATATTATGCTTTTGCTGGTATAGTAATACCTTCAGAAAAATGATGTATTAATGACAGGACAACTAAAGATGGAAAGATTTTTTTCGTGATAAACTCTCGGTATTCACCGGGAAGAGATTTATCTTGTTCTCATCTGTGAGCTGACCACAGTATCCATGACGACCGATCTGAAACACACAGTCACGACTCTTCACTTGTCTCCCCACTGTGAAAAAGGAGCATGATTAAACCTTGCCATGGTTTTAGGAGATGCAATTACTGTATAAAAAACAATTCATTGATCACTTCTTATTGCCACACTGGCAGCACAGGCCAGACCTCTTCACCCAATTACAAACAGGCACAAGCAAGTAGATCAAAATTACTTCACAATACATGGAAGCTGCAGTTACTACTGTGCAGGACCTAAGTAACAGTTGCATACACACATTTCCCAATAACTTTAATTTGTGGCTTTTGTCTTGAAGGAAAAAAAACAAACACACAAACACTCAGGAAGTGGGAGAGAGTGGAGTCTTAGCTGAACTTCAAGTCTGGTCAAACCACAAGAAGGTAACCAAATACTCCAGAATTAGGGTTAAAACTTGAAGGGGGGAAGGATCACAAAATATTGTAGAATTATATTTTTTTTAACCTTGATAAAATTTTTAGGGGACTTGAAAGAACAGTGCTATAGTTACTCATGCCCTATATAATACACAGTGGACAAAATATTACGAATAGACTGACTAGATGAATCCAGGTAAAACCTGGATTCATAAATATTTTCACCAGTTACATCCACCATATAGTTATGGGGCGAGACAGGCTAGGAGGATTTTAAGGCTTGAAACAGGGACATTAATCGTAAACACACAGGAGAATGGGCAAGGAACACACCACACACCAACTCAGCTCATCTGTTAGAAGAGCAAGAGTCAGAATGGACCATAACGAATACAGATTGAGACCATGACCCAGTGGTGCAAGGCTGGGGAGCAGAGTTGGTGACTTGCATAGTGAGCGGCATTCTGAACAAAAGGGCTACCACAGCATTTTGTCACGAAAAGTGTAGTACCCCCTCTGCATCTAGTTGGTATGGGGTTCATCCTACAGCTAGACAATGACCCAAAACAGTCCTCCAGGTATTGCGGGGCAGTATGGCCAAGAAAGGCCTATCCAATATAAACTTTCGGTCCCTCCATAGAGATTCCTCTGGATTCACTGAATCTTCTGATTACCATGTACTCTAGATGATGAAATTATCAAATTCTTTACAGTATTATATTGAGCCACATTAATCTTCAACTGTTGCACTATTTACCCATGCAGTCTTTGTGGTGAGTGGTGACCCTCTCCACATCATCACTGCACAGACTCCAATCAGCTTACTGACCTGTTGCCAATTAACCTAATTAATTGTGAGATACTCAACCAAGTGTTTTGTTTTAGCATTACACAACTTTACCAGGTCTTTTGTTGCCTGTGCCAGTGTTTTTGAAACATGTTGCTGGCATCAAATTCAAATTGCGCACAATTTTGTCATAAAACAACATTTTTCAACATTTGGTATGCATTTGTTATATTTTCCATTAAATATGGGTTTATATGATTTGAAAATCATTGCAATCCGTTTACATTTTACACAGCATCCCAACATTTTTTGAAACAGGTTTGTTGCCTATCGAAGTATTACAGCTGTTGGTTCGGCTATGCTATGGTATGGCAGTACATGAAAAAATCATATCATATGGGAAATTAAAACCAGTGTGCTGGATGAACCGGTATAATGCCCAGCACTAGCTCCAGGCTAGGTCAGAACTACATTTAAAGACAATGGTGTTTAATTTCTGCCAGAGGTTTTAGACACAAACGTGCTGTATTGGGGATACTGATCCAACTTCTTGCAAGCTTTGCTATTCTGTACCACTAGCTGCAAAATAAACTGTGGCAGACATTCGATATACAAATAAAGAAAATTATCGCACACAGAATATAAACTTCTAAACATCTGCTCATCACCAGCTCAGAACCCAAATAATGTACGTTCTTGAATCTTGTCCACTGTATGGATTTATAAAATCAAATCAACCACAGCACGTCATTTTCAATTACATAAAAGCCCATGTAGTTATCTTACATCCGCAGTTAGACCTATGCACAAAATTAAATCCACACCCCCTCCTGCGATCAACTACAAATTTATATTTACAATGCAGATCAGTTTAACAGGCATTTCCAAAGCTAAATCAGTTATTTCAGACGAAACAAAAATCAGCTGTGTACCAAGATGCCAAACAACTCCCATCAAGAAAAAAAGTTCCAGAGGTTCGAGATGCAAGACTGACCACCAAGAATGGTTAGCCATGGCATAAGCCTACTCATACAGCTACTCATACAGTGCTGAGAAACATTTCCCTGACTGATGTGTACCATGACTCCTTACCTGTGTAACATCGACCTTAAAAAGTGTAGGTGTGCAATTTAGCTTTTTAAACCAAAAAGGTACTTTTGTTTCCATCCAACAAATGAGAATGGAGTCATTCATGTGGAGTGCACATGGGAGTAATTAGGGTAAAGTAAGTAGGGGGTTTTGAGTAGGAGGGGACACCATCAGTCAGCACCCTACTGACACACATGGGGGGAACAAACAGAAGTACCCAAAGACCCCAAAAGAGGGTGCACACGGAATCAAGGTCAAAACCTGCTTGGCACATACCAAAAATATTTCATGACAATGACGTCTCAGGCACCTGGTTTTAAAAGAAGTTATAAAGTGTAAACAGGGGGCCGGGGCCAGAGACACAGGGCACCTCATACTCTGACAGGCTAGCCTTACCAGTTTGATGGCCACGTATTCGTTGGTGTAGAGGTTCTTCCCCAAGCGCAGCTCCCCAAAGTTACCACAGCCGATCTTTTTCCCAACACGAAAGTTGGGGCCAACCATGAGCACCCCAGAGTTGGCGCTCGTGCTCCGGCCCCCATGCGCAGTCCTGCTCCCGCCCGTCTTGGACATCCTCTTCCCTTCCTCTGCCTCCCCCTTCCCTCCTCTCTTATCAAAATCCATAAGCTTGTGATACCCCGGCTTCTCCACGGTTACTCCACTGCCAGGCAAACCAGAGCTGCCGAAACAACTAACGGGCCACGGAGGGAGCGGGAGAGGGAGGCTGCGTCCAATGAGACAGAGGAGGTCTCTTAGACATGCATACGCATGTGCTCCTACTTTTAAAACGCTTTAAAAAGCAGCGGCGACAGTTGCAGGAGCAGCCAGGACTTCACGAACCGTCTCCTTTCCCTTTTCTGCTCCCTCCAGCAAAGGAGGTCCTTGGTTCTCCCGTCGTTCCAGCGATCCCCCGGTTTCCACTTCAGAGAAACATGACTCCCGCCGAAGCAGGCAGGTTATGCCCGTGTGTGCGCGCAAGCATGCCCTGGACACATACAGCCACACACACACTCGCTCACGCACGCACTCACTCACTCACTCAAACGCCCAAGCTCCTGGCTAGTAGATCCACAGTGTCGGCAGGTGACACGCTGCCGCTCCCCGCATGGCCTCCGGCTGCTCAGTCCCTGATGGTGGGATGGACATCTCTCAATGTAACAGCAAGGCAGAGCCTGGGACAAAGGTGACCAAGACGGTGACGTGCAGCTGAAGAGGCAGGACCCGCCCAGGACGCCTTTATTCCCAAGTATCTGGAAGGAACAAGAATGGGGGGGGGGGGGGGGGGGGGGGGGGGGGGGGGGGGGGGGGAGGGGGGCAATTGTCAACTCAACTGTCCTTGCTCAGGAATTGTGGTCGACCAACGTAAAATTAGAAATTAAAAATCAAAATGTGATTTTACAGTGTCCCCCCCAGCTGAGGGGGGGGGGGGGGTGCAGTGGAATCAGAGCACTTCAATCCTTCAGTATTTCTCCAGCAGAAGGGTGGACACTATATTCATAATGGAAAATCCAATAATACTAGCAGGTCTGCAGAAACAATAGATAAAAATTACCTCCAGGCACCCAAGCCAATAAACCTGTTTATTAAAAAAAGCAGAGAGCTAAATACTTGCTGTCCGTTGCACAGACAAGCTAAAATCCGCAAGACCTGAGCTTTGTGACATTTTACTGCCATGGAGACTGTAGATCATGCCTGCGTACCTCCCAATCTTTCACTCAGGCGTCAGGATTCCACCTCATTATGACCAATCAATTTAACCTAAATATTAAAGTTCTAATGACTGACAAATTAACCTGCCTTAATTAGCCATTTACTCCTCATTAAATTCATTTAAATTTAATTCTGACCAAAGGGCTCAGAACTAGCCCTCATTCATTATCACTTAACCTAAACCAACTCCAAGCAGCCTTAAAAGATAAAATGTCAATTTTTCTACTTTTACGAAACACGTCAGCTGCTTTGGACAAACAGCAAAGCTCCAAAAGTGCAGCAAACACCGAAACGTCTGGTAAAGTCATTCACAATGGAAAGTATGAGCACATCAATTGATTTTAATTAATTTAATACAATGTCAGGTGGCATACAAGAGTTATTCTTGCCATTTTAAGGTAGCCCCCACAATAATGACCAGGGCAAGATGTTACAAATTTCACAAATACAAACAAAAACAAATTATCAGAAAGTCTGATACATCAGTCTTTTATTTACGGACAATATATTATATATATATACACACACACACATACATACATATATATATATTCTTTCATCAACGCTCAGTTAATGTACCAAGTGGACTAGCATGCGCAGAGTAGGTTCCCACTATTCTGGTTCATCAGACAAGCACAAATATACAACTGAAAAAACTACGCCTCCTCCAGCAATACTCTCCTGTGTATTCAATATAAGGCTGATAGTTCTATAGAATATATAAAGCAGACTTAGCATAAACATGCAGACTGCACATAGAAAAGCATATACTGTACACATTTCAAACAACCTGCTCCTATTACAGCTCTATACAACAGTTATCTGTAAGATTAAAATCTGTCTCGGCCATTGAAACACTGGATATACTAACACCACCTTATTCTTCAGATTATCTAAAGACAAACAACCTTGAATATAGAATATTGTTCATATCAACAACTGCCTATTTATAAGCAATCTCATATTGCAATCAAGAAATACAAGACTAAATTTACTGACGCTAAGCCTCCGTGTTCTTATTCATTGGACACTAGCTTTAATACTGACATTTTTACATGAGACTGACAATTAAGGAAAACAATGAAACATGAAGCTAACATTTCAGAGGTAAACACTTCACTGCATTTTTGCACTGCAATGTACTTTGGCTACATAAACAGCATATTTTTAATTAGCAAATGCTGAAAAAAATGCTTGTAAAACAATTTGACCATGCCAGCAATGAATGATAATAAATCAGTGCAAAGGTTCAAAATAATCAATGAAAAACCGTGACCAACAATCGCAATTTAACGATTAATTGCAGCATTAATACAGCTCAGCTTAAAGACCTGTGCACTGGAGTAAACTCAGCACGTTTACAGTGGTCTATGCAGACAAAGTGTAAGCCGTGCAAACACAGTACTTAATTGGACACTAAACGTGGAGGAAAATCTGACAAAACTGCAAGTTCTGCATCAATACAACATGCAGCCGCATAGTGCACAACAAGTGACGTCAGCATTAGCGGACCTCAAGAGAACACCAGCAGGATACGGGGTCTGCCATCCAAATGCTGTCCGCTATGAGTCATGGGTGCTGCCAGCGCTTAAACTAGAGGTGCATGGATCTGATATTTGGGTTGTTACAGGCACCGTTCCATACCCATTTACAGGGATCGGATATCGGCCAAACGCGACCAATCCACGTCCGAAACTTAGCAGTCTGAAGAAAGAGAGCTATTTCTTGTTAATTCGAGTTGTACAATCAATAGCACGGCTGCTCTTTCCCATTTTAGATGCATTTTTGCGGCATTCAAGCTGAACGCTAACACAGCCAATCAGTCTATTTGCAACTCAGAGGGTGACATCATGTGCATACCCTTTGCGGTAGGAGAAGCCTAAGAATATCAGATAAGAGGGTGACGGTCTGGAAGTATTTTAGGCTTGAGACAATACTAATGCAGCGATTCTTTGTCACTAGTTTGGGCTGTTCATCATACTCACTACACCTTGTGATACAGGAGGGGGCTGCGTAGCGGCAATCCAAGTGTAACGGATGCAGTTGGCAGATGGAGAAAAGCTGTGGGGCAGTCGCCACTTGGGTATACTCTTTTGGAAGAAGTTTGAATTGAACTACAAATGACTGAAAATTCAAAATGTACAAGATGTACAGATGAAATGAAACAGGATTGTATGCATGCTTCTATTACCCTAATTGAACCTTTTTTGGCATACATTTTTATTTGCATTCAGTAATTTAAATGAACTCTGGTATCAGATCAGTACTCATATTGGCCATTATTCTGTTCAGGTATCGGGATTGGTACTGAAAACGTGGGATCGGTGCATCTCTAAAGATAATATTAGTTAAGTAAAAAGAACTCTTCTATCTGAATCTATATCGCCATTTGCAGTTGTGTATGTAGATCAGCCCATCCCTGGCTTAAACGTGAGCTACCAGAAGAGAAATGCAGCCAAGATCAAGGTATGACGCCAGCATCTGATACTACCTTATGGAGTGGATGATGTCAGAAACTGCTTATTACACATCCTTCAGAAGCAGGCACAAGATGAAAAAACATCAAAGCCTGAGGTGTCCTAACAAACTTCTGAACAAGCTGTTTGTCTGAAATTAACATGTTTGACATTCACTGTTCTGATTCTGAGCATATACTCAAATCAAAGTACCAATACACACAACAAACAGCTTTTAGATTCAATTCAATTTGTCTCATAGTACAAGGAACAACATTACAATACAATAATTCTTCATCGCACCAGCCAACAAACTCCACTTAGTACCAGCTGTAAAAAACGATATTGATACTCAACATTGCATTGTCAAATAGCCATTTCAACAGGACGTAATAAGATTTGACGTGTAATTCTAGCTGAAATTTATCTAAACTAATTCTAGAAGAATTAGCAAACGACATTTTGTAATCTCCTTAGATCAGTCTAAACTGATTCTTGGCACAGTACCACTACAGAGATACTCCTTACATATCAATATACATGCATTTAATGAGTTCTTAGTGAGCCTGATTGTGTAACAACCTTTAATTTAAAAGGAAGTTTTTCCATTGTTTGTAGTGACTCAGGTTAACTATCCTGGCAAAACTAACAGGTTTGAAACAGGTTAGTTAATAAAGTAAAAGGTTACACTGCAAGTAAATGTAAAGTAAATACTTATAAAAGATGCATTATTTTCATTCTTTATTCCCCTTGCATAACGGAAGATAAGCTTTAAAAGAATTACAAAAACCAACCTGCTTCTGCTCTACCACTGCTCAAAACAAAATGTGGCAAATGTGGAAGTGCACACTACTACAGTCTAAGGCTGCTTCTGTTTTCAATGGACATACCAATAGATCTGCATTATGCTGTGGTCTACAACAAGCATCATCTTCTACATGTGCACTAACCTGTGTGCAATTAATACTGGAACTATTCTGCTGGGAGACAAAACAAATAAATCAAGACCAGTACAAATGTACCTTTTCTCAGACTACAAAATAAGTTCTTTGTTCCTGCTTAACAACCTTCTGAAACAAAGTGGGGGGGAAAACAAGCTTAAATTTATCATCATTGCACTCTGCACTAGACATGACGCATACACTCAAATTGATTACACCAGAATCTTGAACCTGCAGTTTGGCACAAACCATACAGTGGTGCCATTTGACATGTCACGCTCATCTTGGTCAGGGCTCGCAAAATTTCAAAATCCCTGGTAGCCCTTCGGGCAGGCACTCTTCAGTTTTTGGTAGCCCAAAATAA
>JAODKL010000034.1:3639697-3652285 GCA_026780765.1 Petrocephalus schoutedeni
CCCCCCCCCCCCCCACACACACACACACACCACCACCACCCAAACCCTGATCAGACTAACCATTTGCAAGATGAAAGGATGGAATATGGGCACATCATGAAGGAGCAGTACACCACTTGCTCTATAACATGCACATGGCCCTGCATCAATAGCCTCATATACCTTGGCCATTATACAACGGTGCAGAGTGATCACTGGATGTAATGAATACCGTGAGATATATAAACATACCATTACAGGTATTTAACAGTCAAAAACAAACTTTGTGGGTTGGAGGCATCCATTAACTTTCTGTAAACACAAACATAGCGTGTAGGAAAATGGCCTAAAGATGGCCCATCAGAGCAGAACTCCTTTGTGCTCCTTAAACTCAGGAAACATCTTCTGGCATTGGCCTGGGATCCATGTGGTTTTCCAGAGGCAGCTCTATTATGAAACCCAGCTAAGTGAGACTTGTGATGTACAGTTTTTGTTGAAGTGCTGATTCAGTTCAGGGCTCGCAAAATTTAAAAATCCCTGGTAGCCCTTCGGGCAGGCACTCTTCAGTTTTTGGTAGCCCAAAATAAATTTAAGTAGCCCGAATAAAAAAGAGATTATTTTTAACGTATAATATTGCGCGATCGCAAAGTGAAAGTGAACGTAAAAAACAAGCGCGAATTCAAACGCGATTTCAATATTTCACATATTGACAGTGGCTCATCGATGCCCGAAAATGACATAATTACCCAGCGACATTTGCGAAAGAATGCAAAAGCATTGACATATATTTTTCTTTCCTATGATAGCCCGACGGGCTAGGCTGAGATAGATTTTGGTAGCCCGACTGGAAGACACAATAGCCCTGGGACATTGGGCTAGCGATTTTGCAAGCCCTGCTGGTAATAAACACACAAAACCAGAAAAACTTGGAAAGCATGTGAATTTTACTGTTAGAGCTCCATCTGACATTTCCTGTATTACACTTAAAATGGGCCAAATTAAATGCTAAACCAATATATAGCAGTAAAATGCGAATGTTTTCATCCATCCATCCAAGTTCTGTAACCACTTATCCTATTCACAGTCGGATGGGGTCCGGAGCCTATCCTGGAGGCTAAGGGTGCAAGACAGGGAACAATCCAGGGTGGGGCACCAACCCATCGCAGGGCACACTCGCCATTCACTCCTATGGGTAATTTGGCAAGTCCAATTAACCTCAGCATGTTTTTGGAATGAGGGGGAAACCGAAGTACCTGGAGAAGCGAGTGCTTTCATTACCATTCTGAGGCAAATAAAACACAGTGCTTGTGGTTGATGGATATTAAGCCGACTGAAAAAATCTAGTTTATGATGAACAGCGAGATTAGCTAAACCCTGAGATTACCCCATATTCCATCACTCTGACCTGTCCTGATTCTTTCAAAGTACAGACCCAGAAAACTATTAGAAAACACATTTAAACAGGCAAAACGCATCGCTAACTGAAGCTTAGTAACTATGTAGAGTCCAGCCATCTAAAAGTCAACTTGCCCAGTATTTCAGAACAAGACTTTAGTTGCAGTTCTGGTTTGAAACTGACATATGACGACAACCAAGGTAAAGAGGAGTGGATGAATTACACAAGTACAAACATTATGATGTACGTCTTATTACAATGTCAAAAGGGAACAAAATGTTTTCCCTTAATTCGGCTATCTTCCCACCTTTTATCGTCTGTAGTGTCATCTTCAGAAAACCTGGTAGTGACACCAGCTTGCCAGATCTGAGACGATCTATTCTTGGATAAAATGATACGGTACAGGAATCCTCAGGGTGGCAAAGCTATTATGGGTTTAGGAAGTGGGAGTGTGTGTACACTCTCATGTGTTACTGCCGCCTTAGAGCTCATCTTTCCACAAGTTCTCCGATTCACACTTTAGACCAATGTTTCTTTTCAAAGTATTCATTTCAGCAGGATGATATAAAATGGAACTCAGATGTAACACTACTGAAAACACACAGATCCAAATGCAACACCCAAAGCAAACCCATTTTTTAAATTTACTCTTATGCTTTACACTATTTGAAAAATACTGCTCTTGTTTCAAATTGTTAATTATTCTATGTGCTCCTCTTTCAGGTACACAGGTAAATGTTATGAATATTCAATACTTTACTGCAAAAATTACGATTTACTAATAGTACACTTTAAATTTAAATAATCTTCAGAAATGTATTCTACAGATTTAAACGTGGTGCAAACGCTAAATGGCTAAGGCTGACAGCGACTCAATGGGACAGCATTGCTACCTCTCACATTTAGCGTTGGGGAATGAATGCAGTCTCTTCTGTGCATATATGCGTGTGTGTGTTCATTCTCCTTGCATGTCATGGGTTTCCTACTGGTATCCCACCAGTTCAGAGATACACAATTAGGTGTATTGGCATCACTACATTTCCCATTAAGTGTGTTTATGGTCTGACATCCCTTGCAAGGTATACCCCCGCCTTGTTGAATATGCTTTAAAAATTGTCACAGGGACGCTGGAACCTATGTTCAGAATAAGCGGTTGGAAGATGGACACACTAAGACTAGCCAGTAACTGAAAGGCTCACAATTAGTTCCCTGCTATTAAGGCTGTTTAATGACCATCACCCTGAGGTGTGGGTAAGTGCACATGGTGAGAGATAAGCCTAAAGGATTTATCTTGGTGACTGATCTAAACTGACAGCAGAGTGTTCAATCATCAGGCAGAGCAGGGCCACTAGTATCATACCGTTTTTAATAATTTGAAGAAACAATCTGTAATTGTTGATATGAAGTCCTTTTTCACTGAGCTTTAAAGCAAAATTCTGTATCAATCCATGTCCATTTAGACATTTTTCAATGCTAGTAAAATGGGTAATTAAGGACATTTAAAGCAGCCTAAAGTAAAGCTCATTCAGGGCCAAATATATCTTTAAAAAATGCCACACAGGTGAATAAGTCATAAAAGCCACCATAAAATCTCTACATTTGCAGTAATTTTTTTTCATCACAAGCACTGAAATTTTTATATAACATGAGTTATGTAAAATATAAAATAATTTTGAATAAGCAATAAGAAAAACTGAGCCAACACCAAAGGAATATTAGATTAGAATGGGACAGCAGACAGCTCGCTGGCTGAGAATGTGCACTGAAACTTGATAACCACTACAAAACAATGACCATGCTGAAGTGTCTGAGAAAGGTACAAAATCTATAACTCCCCAGCATACTTTAGTGTATAAATGTATATATTAGTGCATAAACCCTAAACACATAAAACCATCGGCAAGCAAAGCACACAAAAAGTGTTCGAAACAATCAAAATGAATCTTAATCTGAAATACACAGACCTGCAGAACTTAATGTATAAAAGTTCCATTAACACTGAAATACTGGGTGAAATGACTATAATACATCCAAGAATAAAACTGGATACAGTATCTAGATACTTTCCAGCTCTCAAGGATTATGGCTGTAACCCCTGATGAGCTTCTCTCTAAAAAAAATTAAGGGCATGACCTGCAGAAAAATAGAGCACAATAACACCCAGTTAAGAGAACATGAAAAGGTGATGAAAAATTATCATTTTAGGAAATTAGCATACATGCCTTTATAAGCTCTGAACATCAGAGAGAAAAAAAAACTTTCACATAAGTAGATACTTAATTCGACAATTATAAAGCTTAATTTATAGATGTTTTATCTGTTTAGTAGGCCTACCTCTCTGATAATTCACCATACCAAATCAGCTTCAAACAGGCATATACGGAGTAATTTTTTCCCCATATCAGAGCCACTGACTATACACTTTAAAGAAATCAAGTAAATGCATTTATTTTAACACAGCTTGATATTTTGTTATATTAAAACAAGGCATAAAACGGATGCACATTTGTCATGCAGAATTAAAGCGAGGTAAGAGAAATTCATTATTGTAATTAAAAACTAGATATTACCACCATGTTGAGGAAATTGAGTTGACCTTTACAAGCAATTACATCCAGCTTAATACAGCTGACAGCTTGGCGCTATAACCTCTGCTGACTGAGCGACGTTTGAACAGCATTTTCACCATACAACCTCCTCAGCTCACTGATATTTAGCATATTAGTGTAGGTCTTCTTTCATCAACATGACTAACAATCTGCACCTCTGTGTAGAATCATCATTCCCACACCTCTTGGTCGGCTCTCAAGAGCAAAATACACCATTGTTCACTGTTAAAGGATTCCACATATATGGGTTAATGTTGCTCTCATTAGTAATAATACTACTACAACCCCAGGACAAAGTGACTGAACACAGTTGATAGTGACAATACACTTCTCTGAGAAATGCCACCCAGGGTTTAAAATATTCCACTTAGAAGCATGAAAAAGGTAAGTGCAAAAAGAACAGATAAACATGCTAAGGCTTTTGGGGAATATAGGTACATATGTTCACAGGGAATTTTAAAATGGCCTTTTTACCACTTCTTACTGTCAGAGCAACATGAACAGAACAGTGGCATTCTTCATAATGCGATTCGCTAAATCATTGGTACTTTCTTCTTTTAATTCATTTTAACTGAAAAACTAAAACTCATGTTAATTATATACAAAAAACAGGGATAAAACATCAGTTCCATAGACCTTACGGGCAATTAACAATTTTGCAACTTAAAAATGAGGCATAGCATTATTGTAGGAACTTGAAATAAAAACCTATTGTCGCAGAATATTTTCCAGCCCCCACTAAGAAACTGGTCAAAATTTCTCTAAAAGTTGCCCAATGGTATTCAGCCCACTCTCCGAACAAAGTCCTTTACCTGCCCCTATACACTTTATCGTTTTAAAAACATGACCTTGCGCCCATCAATAAAGAAAGAGGCACTTAACCGAAACGTCCCGGCGACTCGGCGGCCGGGTAACTCGTCGGAAGTGGCCCATAAGCCGCTTATTGTTAAGGGTTGCCTTAGATCTCTGTAATTTACAGCAAGTCGCGCTTTTCAAGTTCCTGGAGGCAACAACATATATATATATATATATATATATATATATATACACATTTTCGAGATGCCCCCCGCGCCTCCTAACTTCCAACTCGCTACTATCCCGTCACACAGAACCGCATAACCCGTATTAAAAGACGCTGTAAATAAAACGAAAAGCGGGCATCTAACTAGCGGGTCGCCGAACTCCGGACGCCGCCAGCCTCCGCGGCATAAAAGCGCAAGCGCTAAACGAGGCTTTATTCGGCGCCCCGTCGTCCCGCACCCGACGGACCTCGGCTTCCCCCCCGGCCGTTTATATAAAACTACTTTAGTCGCTAGCCCGTTAGCTGGCTGGCTCGCTAGCTAGCTAGCCAAGCGGGGAAGCCCGTGTGGCCTACAGAGCACAGAGCCGCCGGAACAAGTTTAAACAGGACACGACTACATTATGAAGGCAGCAAAATGTAATAAGAAAAAAAAACCCATCACACTCGGCCTGGCAGTCATTTAACTACCAGCCGCGCTGCCCGCACCAACCGCTCGCGTTCGCAAGGCGGCCGAAGACCGTCGGCCGTGCCTCTTAGAGCTGCGCTTGTTTTCAGCACTACGGTAATATCAACCGGGCAACTCCTTAATCCTCACCAGCCAGGTCCATTTAATTTGCCTTTCACTCGATCTAACGGACAAACACAGTCGAGCGCGCCGCCGGCCATTAACTGGGAGGGGAGGGGGGGTAACTCTACCTGTTCAAGTGCAAGTTTACCGCAGGAAGCCCCCCATTTTGACGGGATTCGGTGCAATTTTCCGCGATTGCATATCGCTCTGCCTCGCTGTTGTCTCTTTAAGCTCCGCCAGTCCACGGGCGACCGCTCAACGTTCCCCTGAAATCCCAACGCTGCCGTTGCGACGTGAAACGGGCGTATCTGGTTTTGAGAATACGCGGTCGGAGGGAGAAAGGCCCTTACCGCCTTTGGGGGGAGCGTAGTGCGCAGCGCGAGCGCGGCGCATCGATACCAGCGAGCAGCAGGATCGCCGCCGCTTCCTTACGTATCTGACGTAGCGCTACCTACGGAATACGGATCTGGCGGATTGCGACGCTGTTGCCGTAGTCAGAGGCGGATGCAGTACGTTACCCCGTTCATCCCAACTCAGAATCGATAAAACTGGGGTTAATAGCTTTTTGCACGCATGTATTTCCAGTATCCAAACCAACGAAAGCTACAGCGAATACAGACATTAAACTGCATTATGATATTGCCTGGTCTAATCATAAGAGATGATAGAGCTGTTTAATAAATTGAATTCAGATAAGATAATGTGCCGGTAGGTAACTGCACACGACTCGTATTATTACATTTAACTTAATTCAGGGCTGAAGCCTTTGGGTCGCTTGCACAGCCCGAGACCCGACCAGATCTGTCCATGACCATTTGAGACGAAGTCACCATTCCTAAACAAAATGTCAGAACAGTTTGGCATTTCGTGTAAGGATAATACGAATCCTTATCACTTGTAAATTGTGAAATGCTAGGTGAATTCTGGCAGAACAGCCGGGTGTTTTTTCTACTGCGAGTTTAGGTTCTGCTCGTGTTGTAGGCTCCCAAAATGTAAGTGTTATTGCATTGAAGTGCCATTGCATACAAATGCGTGTGTATGTGAGCACCCTGTAATCCGTTTGAGGGTACGTACTGAGCTCTGTGTTCAGCAAAACACCAGATGTATCAGGATAGATTTTAAGACCATCTTCAGACCTAATTAAAATTGGACGTTTAGATTTTGTAACAGTGTAGATTGCATATAGTTACAACAATTAAAGGTACAAATAGCTATATCCATTCTAGGGTCAATTTACAAATTGATTTTTTAGGATTTCGGGGCAAGAAATTTAGAAGAATCGGCATATTACTGAAGTACGTGTGTAACTGTATTTATTACATACTGCATATTTCTGTTATTGAAAATGGATACTGAAAATTTCATAATTTTATCCATAATTCACTGCATTAAAATGTGGAAAATAACATGCATGTTATGCTATTCAGAGATTTAAGTTAGATTGTCTAAGCAATCTGAGCTTATCTGAACTAAATCTTCAGTATTCACAGCATTGGAAAAACTAGGAAAATCACATTAATTGAGTTTTGTCTGTTTTTCTTCCATTGTTTTACTGGTTAGTCTGGAGGAAGTAATCTGGTGGAACTTCCAGATGATTTCCGTTTTAAACATCTGATGTTCATAGCATAACCATGGCCTTAAACAAAGAACAAGGCTTTTAAAGATATCACTGAGTTAAACTTAAAATCCACTTTGGACTCAGCAAAGACAGTTTGTAAATACTCTCAGTAGTCTTTTGTGTTTTATCTCGCACGTACTCACTGAAAAGTGCAAAATGATCAGGGGTGTAGCTCGATGTTCTGGGCCCCTGCCCCCATTTTACATCTCATTATTTCATTTCCAAGTGTCCCCTGAATCTGCCAGCGTCTCCGTGTCCTTCTGACTCCTTTGATAATGATCCAAATGTACGATGAAAATGGAAGCATGCAACGTTCCAGAATCAGGACGAAATGCATCTTTTTCAGAAGCGCTCGTAATTTTTGATGGGAGATATTTATTGGCTGGGGTGTCCGGTGAATATAGCTGTTTAGTATTTTCTAAGCAGGACCGCAGACGAAGCAGAGTACATTGCAGCCACCCCCATATATATAACTGGACCCCGATGGCCACCCCCATCAGAATTTTCTGCAGATGCCACTGCTTACTGGTATGCATGCAAACAAAACATTACTCGTTTTTTTTCTGTAATGTAATGTGCTGCCCTCATTTAAGGCCTCAGAATGAATTGGAATGCTACAGAAACACTTTATTAAATAAAGATATTTCATATTCTGGCCTCTGGTGCACAGACACGTTATAATGAATAAAAAACTACTGCTTCTAGGTACAAATACTTTCATGAGTTCATACCATGTCTGTTGTTGACTCACCTCTAAATCAGTCCCACTTAAGAATTCAGCAGCCTCTGGTTTCCATTATAGACTGACAGCATGACAGGGCAACACCTAGCTAGAGCAGTTATTATAGCCTGAAAACAGACCAAGCACAAAGAGGGCTCTCATTCAGAACTGTGTTATTAATACAAGAATGACTGTTAAGTAAACAGTACGTGGGGAAGGGCCAAGGATCCAGCAGCACAAACACCTCTCCGCCTCATTTTCCAAATTTGGGATGGGATGTAATTAGCATTTCTGGATTTGCCAAGCCGTACCCTTTGCTGTTTGAAAGCCGTGGAAGGATTCCATAGTTTTGGCTGTTGTTTTGTTCTTCTCCTTCTTGGTCTCCTCATCCGCACACGCTAACCAAGTCCCAGGGCCGACTAGGATGCGTCCGTCGGGGCAGGGCTACAAGTCCAGCTGTGACTGTGGTACGACTGAGCCAGGAGTCAGAGTGTGAAGCATGAAACTCCTGCCGGTAGCTACAGGAGCAAGACCTAACACCGGACTGTTTTGTGGCTGGATCAGAGGCCAGAATCCAGGGGAGAGATGCAGGCCAGCTGAAAATACTCCCAGAGACTGATGCATGTTGGGGTGAGAGTCCCAGCCACCAAAGGGAGACACCGTGGGCGTGACATGTCCTACATAAGGGTGGATTGCCCCAGGATCTGCAGAAACAGGCCCAACAGACCCATCACCAATGCCCCTGAGTGGAGAAGCTTTGCTCAACAGCTTGGAGTCCGTGTCTCCTGGCTTGTCCTCTTCGCTTCCTTGCTGCATGTGATGGGGCTCGTCTGCGCCCGTCTCCCTCTGAGCCGAACCAAACCGCTGGCCTTTGCGGAACTTAGCCCGTCTGTTTTTGAACCACACCTTGAGGCACAAGTGAAGAACTTTTAGAAATTTTTGGATATGATCCACAACCTAATGGCCTGGACTCCAGTAGGCAGGGATGGTAAAGTGACAAAGGTGACCGTGCAGTCATTAAGTTAGGTACATTTATACAAGCTACATCTTTAGAGAGTCAGTGACGACACCCCCCCCCCCCCACCTCGGGGTCTTCGGAAAAGTCGCCCATATTAACCTGGATGCGTGCCTCAGGTAGGTTTATGCAGACGGCCAGCCTCTCTCTCATGCCCACATCTGGATACTGCGTCTGCTGGAAGGCCTTCTCCAGAGCCTGCAGCTGTGACACAGTGAAGGCCGTTCGACTGCGACGCTGCTTCTGCTGATTCCCATAACGTGCCTCCAGGATCAATTCTAAGAGGTCCAGAAACCCATACAATAATAAAGTCCATTAGCAACATGAGTAGGCTCAAATGCATGCCTGCCTTTTAGTTTTAATTTCAATTCAGTAAATTAATTTCGATGCATTATTCATCATTATAATTGAGAGATGCTATACAACTGCAAATTGTTTTATCAGCTGCTATAGCAACCTGTATTAAGTATAACATGTCCCGCCACTGGCATTTTAAATATTATTTAAGTTCTGTCACGAACATTTTGTTTCGGTTTGTTGCATTTTGACTCGGCCGGCGAGAGAGTCTTACCTGCTAATCTCTCGGCAACTGAAATGGTGTGAACCGAAGGGCTGCCCGTGGAAGTAATCCGGTGCTGTGCTGCCATCTGGTGGTGCAGACCGTAAATGACAGCCAGGGAATTGACACCGTGTGGCGAATAGGCGCCGCCGGCGCCCGCTCTTCCGCAGAAATACAAGGAATTCATATCGGCAGCTTCACAATGCGGGATCTTTGAAAAACAAGCGTTATATCGTCGTTAAATGACGGCTGTATGTGCACGACAGTGCAGACTCCTTTATTAAGCTGCATAAAATGACCTGAAATGTTTGTGACTTTTTATGCTACTTAATTTAAAGTTAAATAACAAATAACAGCCTATATAACCATGCGGCGTCATTTGTAAAACTGCTTAGTAGAATCTAAGACAAATAGAATAATTTACATAAATATTCAACATATCTGAAAAGGCTGCATATCCAAGCTGTAAATGGCACAAAACTCGTTTATGCCTGCAGTTTTATATTGTTTATTAATAATAATGATAATAATATATTATTATAATACTACATAGTATTGTATACTATGTATTATAATAATACATAGTATTGTAGTATATATGTACATTAGCTATAACAGAATAATCAGTTTTATATCGACCAATATTTAAGTATGAAAGAGTATTGAAGGCTGTTATTTTTTAGTTTTAAATTTAGTTTGGTATAAAATATATATAATACTTACGCACGTTTCGGCGATTAGGCTAAATAACAGTTTTAACTGCAGGTCGGACAGTCCGGCTGAATCGGTGAGGCGGATCAGACTCCGGCCTCCGTATCTTCTCTCCTCACCGCGTTTGTCGGGTTAGGATTAAGGTTCTTCGTGGCCCATTCTCACCCTCGACTATTTAAGAAGCATTAACTCCAGTTTCCCTCAGCCATTAGCCAATAGAAAGAAAGGCATTAGCCTGGATTAGGTGGGATGAGGTTAAAAAAAAGTCCGTGGATGGGGGCTTGGGGGTCCAAGGGCTCAAGTTTTTGAAACTATTGAACTTGGAAGGTTTACGGCAAGGATTCCCCCCTCAAAAAACGGGCGTTCCTCTCCTTCCTATTAAAACAATTAAAACAATGTGGACCGTTAATCTCCGGGGCCCAGCAGATTAAAATAACAGTCTTTGATTGTCCCTTGTTCTGATACTCCCCTCCCCTGTCTAAATCTTTACTCTGAGGGCTGCTTGGTGGTTTGTTTTGCTAACAGGCACCGTATTTTGCCCATAGAGTGTCAGCCCATGAAATGCAAACTGGACGGAGCCTATTGAGTTTGGTCTCAGTGAGATCTGCCAGCTTCAGACTTCCTAAATAAGAACTTTTCTTCCTGTTAAATGTTTTAAGGTTAATACTAAAACAACTATAGCAAAAAGCATAAAAGTAGACCTCATGTTTAATTTTTCGTCCTTGGCGTTCTTGCCTGGGATGTACAGTATTAACATAGTTAAGAAATAAAAGTAAACAAGTTGTTGTTGTTGACTGATACCCAAAAATCTCGAATTTAGCTAATAAATAGAATCCAGCAAGTAAGGGAAGGTGTGACTTTTATTCACTTCTTAAAAAGTGGCTGACCAAAAATCTGAACAGGCACACACACCAGATCATCTTCAGCAAAATGGAATTAGCTTGAGGTTGTGAGGTTTAGAGATGTAAATCGAACCTCTGCCCAGTTCCGTGGTACTTAAGGCCGAAAAGCAAAGCACACTGAGGGTTAGATTATGTTTCCCACGAGTATCAGTTGTGTCCCAGAATCCTGGGGCGTTATTTCCCTTCAGATGGCTACACAGGCACTCAGATAGCCAGCCAAGCACCAGCGCGGGGTGGGGGGGGGACACAGGCAGCAAGGGGCACTAGGACTACAGCTGCTTTCATGAAACGCCGCCCCCGCCTCCAGCTGCAGGAGCAATACATTTTCAATATAAAAATTATGCCGATCTTTCTTTATTTTGCAAATATATTAGTCTGAATCAAGCAGCGGCATATCGATATTCAGTTAGTCATAACCAAACGACTTTTATGGCAGCTGGGAAATTGTAGCTCCAGGGCAGTTTTGCATGTTGCTCTGATAGTTTCATCCTTTTTTTTCCCATGTAATTTCTCGAGGAACGAGGACGTCAGACATAAGTAACGCTCACCCTCGACATCTGGGTGACTGTGGAACTGCAACATGCCCCACCCCATCACATTCTGCCTGTTTTACACGTGTCGGTTTCCTGAAACTTTTAGACTCTGGTTTGATCGTACCTACACCTTCGAAGGCCGGGTGTATATCCAGGCCGACATCACGGGAGCCTCTGTGCCGAGAAGTGCGGCGTTATGCCGCTCGTGTTTGCGCATTCACCATACACCCCGGACAGTGGTATTTCTCGCTGGGGCAGCAGCAGCATTTAAATACCAGTTACGCAAATGCGTAGTCTGCTTTCCATCGCATCCAATCCTGGGTGCGCCCAGCCCACCACAACCCCGACCAGGATAAGCGGTGCCAAGACGGATGGCTGTCCTACCAGAGGCTGAAGACACCAACCTGTAATTTTTCAATTCAAGCGCACAGAGACCCATTCAGCCGGGGCTGTGGCTGGCTCCCATTTGGCTCCTCCAGCACCTGCTCCTACCCGGTGATCCTGATCCGCTAACAGTTTGACATGTAAGCGCGGCTTCCTGCACGCAAAGCGCCGCCGTGTGCCATCGCCGTCAGCGCTCGCCGTAATTACTAGGTGTAACAGGCGGCGAAAGCTTCGGAATCCATAACCACAAACGCGCTCCGCTGACGTCTTTCCAGTGGCCCTCTTTTTCTTTTTCATTCTCCCCCCCCCCATTCTTGGCTGTCAAGCTATATTAGTGTCCGATAAAAATAAGTCATTTAGAAGAGGCAGGCCCGAAACCCATTAAAAGCTCCAGGATTAGGACCCGCGGGCCTTTGTCTGCTCAGCCTGCAGGATTAAGGGAGATTTACTGCTAAAAAAAAAAAAGAGTAGTTATTCTATGGCACTTTCATCATGAAACCTGGCCAAAGCTGTGTTGGCTTGGGGATTAGAATCACACAAAGGGGCTGGTTGTGCCCCCCCCCCCCCACCCC
>JAODKL010000034.1:3652385-3679203 GCA_026780765.1 Petrocephalus schoutedeni
ACTTCCCCAGCACATTGCCCCACCCCCCAGCTCACCCTCAGCGCCCGCATCACTTTGGTTCTACTCAAGATGAAGGATGTCTTTGCTGATCCTTCCCACTGTTAGAAGCCATAATATAGCCTCCAGACAGATTTCTTTACTTTTCTTAAATCCATTCTAAGTGACATCATCACTCGGGGGAAAAGCGATTCCACCTGGTACGGCAGCGGGGTGACGGGCCGTGTCCCCAGAGCGCGGGGGCGGGGGGCACAGCTTTAGGGTTCCCTCTGAATGTCTTTCGCATAGTGGCTATCCTGCGTAATCAGGGTCACGTTACGCCAGATGACTTGGATCGCGTGGTAGGGGCTGGCCTCACTGGCTTGTGATCTGTCCCATGGCGTCTAAAATGACCCGACTCGAGTTATGCTATTTCAAACAGACCATCGGACAAATGTTGGGATTATGGGTAAGAACAAAAGCCAGGCCCTGGTTTGCCACCCTGACAGCGACCAGTGAGAGAAATATTTAACACTGCTGATAATAAAGTCGTCAGTTCTTTGATTCTGCTTGAACAAGTTGAGGTTTCATCTTCAGACTCTCTAGTCTAATTATTATGTCCAAATTAGTCAAAAGGATCAGTGATTGCAAAGTCTCACGTGCACCAACGTGTCACGCCTGCCTTAAAGGCACCTGCCCAAACAGCTGTCATATACAAAAAGCAACACCTTATCTAGTTATCTAGTTTGTCTTTTTTCATAAAGGCAAGTTTCCAGCTGATGGTAAGGTGTGGGACACACTGCAGGATTCTGGGCCACAGGACTCTATTTCTCTGACTTTTTACCCTAAAAACTGCAGTATTACTGTTGCCAGCAAGATATTTAAGATTATGCATTTTTGGAAATTACTTTTTAAACGCGTAGGTATTAAACTTTGGATGACAAGCTTGGAGAATCTTTTGTATATTGTCCTGCATTTCAGAATGAATGAGAGCCATCCTTCAAAGTGGAGTTTGAGCTCATAGCGCCTGTTTAAACAGATGTTTAAATGGGAGATGTCCAGCGAGAGACACCCCCCACATCCTTCTTATTCTCTGCGTTTAATTGCTTATCAATAGTGGAAATTTGTATTGACAAGTGGCTGTCAGGACAGGAGCTTTGTAGCTGTCAGTTAGCCGCGGGAGAGCCGCTTTAAGCCGAGACCCCTAGGACGGCGGCTTGATCGATCGCAACCGAGCACAATTGGGCGTCTCTAACGGCTGCCATGTTGGGAGCAGGGCAGGAGGGCTCTGAGCGGAGCGGGAGGGACTAAAGACTTCTTCACTGGGGGGAAATCAATGAGGCCAGGGAGACGGTGACCCAGCAGAGCCGGTGAGAGGGAGCAGAAGGTCAGTTTGGGCCCTGCTAAGCCCCGCCAAGAGCGGAGACCATGCTGAGAGCTGAGACACGCCAGCGTAGGCGCGCACACACACACGCACACACACACGCGCACACACACTCGCTAAGCGCTCAGCATCCCAGCTTCAGGCACATGTCTTACTAAAGAGCCTTTTTCTCCAGGTTCAGCAAAACCAGTGTAACGCGATGGCATGTCATACAACACTAGTCCATGCGTAAGTTTCTGCGGCGCAAGCCTATCGCTCCAGCGTCCCGTTAGGTACCAGCCGCTTAACGCATGGATCAGTTTCCCAAAATGACCCCCGCATCGAACCCTCCCCACAGGGGGCTCCATCATCGTACATCTTATCGACAAAGCCGAGGTACACCCATCCACCCATTATCTGTTCCATTATCCAGAGTAGGGTCAGAATCCAGGAGGTCTGATGGTCCCCTAATTGGTCAACAAGAGGCTGGCAGATCATGGCTATTGTGAGCAAGGGAGAACACTGACTTAATGACAGAGTGTTACACGCTGGGGAGCTCTATGTCCCTTGGGTGGGGGGGGGGGCGGGGGGATCCAATGGTACAATTACAGGGTGCATTATGAGAAATGCCACTTGGAAAACAGATGGGTGAAATATTCTGTCCGTAATCTTAGAGTGACAGTCTGCTCCGGGGTAGAACTAAGGTTCAGCAAGGTCAAGTTCTCATATGAAGCAGTGGTGTGCAACGAATTATTTTTACTGCTGACGGCTTAACACAAAACAGTGTTTCCCAACCCGGTCCTTGAGAACCTCCAGGCAGTCCGCATTTTTTGCTCCCTCCCAGCTCCCTAAATGTGGCAGGGACGGTGTGGGGGTCCCCAGGACCGTGTTGGGGTACACTGCTTTAAAGCATCTGAAGTGCCAGTTTCCTATCCCACTGGCAGCCAAATCGATCAGAAACATGCATGAAAGAAATCCCTATAGATTCTGAAAAACAGTCATTCTTTAAAAGCACGGCAGAGCTAGCGAGAGACGCAGCTCTGTCGGTAGGGCTCTCCCCCAGGAGGGGGTCCGCTGGCCTTTCCCTGGGCCTGTGTGGGAGCGGCCTCGACCTCTAGTGACCCCCCAGCAGTCAAAGGTGATCAGAGGGAGCAAACCGATCGAACTTGCTAATGAAGGAGAAATGCTTTAAGCTGTTTCGGCCCACATGCTCAAATCGCGGAAACGCTTGATACACTCCAGCCTAACCCTGTCCCCCCCCCCCGCCACCTTCACATTGTGCTCCTATTGATCTGTGCTTACCGGATCGTTGGGATCCGGGGTCCCCAAGACAAGCTGAAGAAGCGCGTGCTGACATGTGAAGAGTGTGTGTGTGTGGGGGGGGGATGGCGGGGGGGTCTGGGCAGATAAAGGGACTCCAGAGTCTTCTCTTTTTTCATCCTGTCCTCTAATGCAACATCTGCCAAAAGGGACTCCACGAAACGCAAGAGAAGTGGAGCAAGAGGGGAGGAATTGGGAAAGAAAGGAAGAGAGAAACAAAAAAAAAAAAGGTAAATGAGGACGAGAGGACGGCATGGAAATACTAATAACCAACACAGACGTGAAGAGTGAAGTGTAACATCAACATGGCTAAACTGAGACAGTCACCACCAGAAAAGAACACACTCCACCCTGAACACTCAGAGTCCAATAAGACAATCAAGTCTTACTTTATTAATTTTAATAGAAAACAAAGAAACAAATACAAAAAAAGAAAACCTCAGCAGCATATTTACAGCCAAAGTGTTCGTCGACCTTGTGTGGATTACTGTGCCTCTACGCAAAACTGTACGTTAATCAAGTATCTCTTACATGTACTCTATCTGCATTTATTGCATGTCTACATAATGCGGCGTTATTGATAGGACAGGGAAGGGTGCAGCTGTGCAAACCGCTTACTGTATAGGCGACGGTAAATCGTCACTGTCTGTATCCCACATGGGCTGGGTTTGGACACGCGGAACAGTGGCAGGGATATCTGTCGCATGTGGGAATGCAGCATCGCAGGACTGATTTCTCATCTACAAGTTCTCTCTTCTTCTAACAGCATCGTCTTGGTTCATTATTTCCTTAGATCACGCTATCTGAAAGGAAGGCGAAACCCCATCTTCCTTTTTACCCCTCCCCCACAATTTTGACAATATGTACAATCAGACTCCTCTACAAAATGCTAAGCATTTAGGGCTAATCCTGGCATTATTAAAACCCTAATGACCCACCTCAGACATGGATGCCAGGGTCTGCCATCTGCTCACTGGAGCTCTCGTCACAGGCATTTAAACATCTTGGTCATGTGTTGGTGTGTGATGGTGGCCAAGAGAACTCTTGAAGACCTCAACAGGGCCTAGGAATGGTTAGTTACAGCTGTGCACGTGTCACACGTACGGACACACTTTTGCCCTCGCATCTACCATAAGTGCCAAGAGGTTGCTAATGCAGGCCATTTCCCCAACAACAGCCCCCTCCCCTGAGAAAAAAAAAGCTCTGGTCAGGTACGGTCAGAGCACCGCCTACCACGTTCCAAGAACCACAGAGATCCAGTTACCGTTCTACAGCCTAGCTGCAAAGTTCCCCCGTTCCTCTGTAAAAAAGGAATTCAAATGCACGACGCCGGACCCAACTGTAAACAAAATATACCAACAGCCCAGTAGGTGACTTTTTGCACTTCATTCACAGGGACCTGTCATCTTATTTCTAGCTGAACGATTCAGCTAATATAGAAACCAATAAAATAATAACAATAATAATAATAATAATAATAATGACGACAACAATAAGGATCGTCATGACAAAAGAGGAAAGGCTGAGGGACGAGCCCAGCTTCAGAGCTCTTCGGCTGTGTGCCGGCCCAGGCTACGCATCTGGCCTGGGACGGGCGTGACAGGGCCCCTCTCCACAGTGACCCTAACGCCAACCCCCCATACGACGCGTCACCTCCCGCTCCATCACAGTCTCGCTCGGCTGGGGCCCCCGAGCAGCGGGCCTCAGCTCCAGGCCCCACACGGCCACGTCGGTCTCGCCTCTTTCAGTCCCTCTCTGCAGCCCGGTGGGGGGGGGGGGTTACCCACCCGTCATCTCTTCACCTTGGCATCCTCCCGGATCTTCCATATCATCAGCTGCATGCAGGCGCTGGCATCCTCGCTGGAGTCGTGCCCCTCCACTGGGCAGATGAGGGGGAGTAAGACACACTCAGCTGGGGGCTCTGCCTTCTCAAGACATTCTAGCCATTCTTCAGGTAAAGTATTTTTCAATTACTACAATAATAACAACAACAAATAATATTAGCATGTCTGGAGGGTGGGGGGGGGCAGCCAGTTGACCTATGACCTCAGAGGTTCTTTTTCTCCCTACTTGGGAGTTTTTGGTTATTCTCCTCCGTTGTCATCTGGCTTTCTTTCTTTCATTTCTAAGTCCTAACCTTCCCCTATTTTTGTGGTATCCTTTATACCCATGTAAAGTGCCTGTTGTCAAATATGCTGTATAAAATAAACTGAACAGAATGAATAAATAACAACAACAACAATAATAATAATAATAATAATAATAACAACAATAACGACAAAAACAATAATAATAATAATAATAATAATAATAATAATAATATAATAAAGCTCCTGGTTATGAAA
Source organism: Petrocephalus schoutedeni (assembly GCA_026780765.1). Taxonomy (NCBI): domain Eukaryota; kingdom Metazoa; phylum Chordata; class Actinopteri; order Osteoglossiformes; family Mormyridae; genus Petrocephalus; species Petrocephalus schoutedeni. The sequence goes on from JAODKL010000034.1 coordinate 3,657,390, forward strand.
GCTTCGCTTCCGCCCGCTCACCGTTGTCCTGTATGATGCGTTTGAGGTAGTCAGCCATGAGGCTTCGCAGAGCTCGCTTGTAGGGCAGACCCAGGCGGTGGGGGAAGACTATTGCTGTGTCCACCACGGTACTGTGGAGAAGCTGTGGTGCGAGGGATGGGGGTCAGGAGTCAGCAGCGTTCCAGCGAGGCCCGATTCACGATGGTGACAGCGGGGAGCACGGCGGCGCCCCCATGTGGCCCGGGCTGGGACATACCTTAAGTGCAAAGAGGTCGCTCTCCAAGCTGTGTCCGATGAGGATGGAATCGGCACTGAACATGTTGAGCAGCACAGCCTGGACATCACGCAAGGTGATGGTGGTGCTCTCCAGGTCCTCCTGTGTCACCCCTGAGAACCTGGGTTCGAAAACAGACAACAGGAATGAAAGGATGCACAGAATTATCACTGGTCTAAACACCGAACGACGAAACAGTTGCATTTTAACACATCGGAGTCCCTCTTCTCAGAACATCTCAGCAATGGCTACATTCTTTTAGGTGGGGAAAAAATACCAAAACCCTGAGCCCGGCCTGCCTGACATCAGGTGTGGTTCATCAGTGACTAGGTAGGCTCCCCAGGATCAGGGATGCCTAGTCCTGGAATACAGCATAACTTTGTAGCGGATTCTTAAATCCCATGAGTGTACTTTTGTTTAACGGTCGATGCGGACTAAGTAAGCCGCTTCATCCGCCGCCTGGCGAGCAGATCCCACGGGACTCACCGGGTGTTGTAGTCCACCACTCTGCTCTCCGGCTTGACGAAGGTGTCGTAGATGACCTTCAGCTCCGAGTTGATAACAGTCACCCTCGTCAGTTCCAGGCCATGCTTCGTGTAGCACTGCCAGAGAAGAAGGAAAATGTTTCTGAGTACCTCCCAGACAAAACTAAGACTACACTACAGCAGTGCTCCCCAATCCGGTCCTCAGGGACCCGCAGTTGGTTGACATTTTTGCTCCCTCCCAGCTCCGGGGGCCCTAAGAAGGCCCGAGACCATGGACTGTCTGTGAGTCCCAGAGGCCTGGATTGGGTAACACTGCACTAAAATAATTACTGCAGCACCTACTCCTCCTGGAAAGTTTCAATATCTGCTTTCTGGGAAATACCACCCAGGGTCCATCCAACACTAATCCGCACCTGGGAAAGGCTACAAACCATTTCACAGTCAAGGGCGAAGACCCCCGCGTTCCCATCGATGGGCAGAGGCTTGTTGAAGGTCTTCACGTAGCTGTCCAGGGACTCCTTCCGGCCGTCCTGCACGTGTTGCTATGGACACATCAGGGACTCTGATCAGTTCCTCATCCAACAGCCCAAAGCAAAGGCAAACCCTGAGAATTCCATTATGGTGTACCTCAGGAAGCACAAAGAGACATCCTATATTGTGTATGTATACAGACAAAAAATAACATTAATTCAGCTAACAGAACAATCTGCATTCGCAAATATTAATGGAGCCCCCTGACACCCCATGTAGTAAGCCGCTGCAACGCTGCCACCTTGTGTACAGATCTGGCTCTGCCCCAGAAAGACCTTGTAATGCTGATGGCAATATTTTCTGAAAACTGGTCTTAACTCTCAGTGGTACCTCCAAAGTTATTACAGCAATTAAGAATTAAGGACTAAGTATTTTTGGTACTTTCAATGTAGGCCATAACTAAAGCTAAATTAAGCTTACCTTGGAAACCTGGCATCCGGGGGACCCCACCAGGCCAGAGCAACAGCTGTATTGGGTCTCCCAGCCCCCGGGCACTGCCGGCACAGAGACGGTTAGACGGGCACTGCCGGCACAGCGGCGGTTAGAAGGGCACTGCCGGCACAGAGGCGGTTAGAAGGGCACTGCCGGCACAGAGACGGTTAGACGGGCACTGCCGGCACAGCGGCGGTTAGACGGGCACTGCCGGCACAGAGGCGGTTAGCCGGGCACTGCCGGCACAGAGGCGGTTAGACGGGCAGTGCCGGCACAGAGGCGGTTAGCTGGGTACGGCAGTACAAACGAGAGCAAACCTGGCAAATCGGTCATGCTACTTCTTAAGCTAGCTGGGAATGTGTTCCATCTCTGGCAACGTGATTCTCCAAAATGCCCCAGGCTTCATCGGATGCTCTAAAAAAAAGATTCTCTAGCCTGGTCTGCGAGGGAACTTTCTGCTCAAATACAAGCTCTAATTAAAATCTACACTAAAAGCCTGCAGGGGGCTGGGGCCTGTGCCACAAAGCAAAACCTGTCAGTTACTCAGATGATGTGTTGGCCTTAAAGTACCCCGAGTTCAAATGGATTTTATCTTCGTTCACTTACAGTTGGTGCAGACTACCTTAAATCGGAGTAGTTATCTCGCTAACCCAAAAGTCCAGCTTAGTGATACAGGCCTCTGGCCCACCTGGAGTCTAGGTCACCATGGTCACTGCATTCTTAACAGGGAACTGAATTATAACTCATTGTTCTCATCAGCTGGGGTGGAACAGATACTGCAGCAGGGGTATGTGACTCATCCTCTGTGACTCCAGGACTATAGGAGCAAACATGCTGAAACTTGGTGTAAATTGGGGCTGTGCCTCTCCATCACTGAGGCCGATGTGGTACATATCTCTATGCACTGCCAGCGATTCCTACATTACAGATACATATGAAACGACTACTAATGTGGTATGAGGTGATTCACCATTTTTGCGATGTGCTGAGATTTGACACAATTTGATTTTACGCGATACGATCCGATGCAAAAGAATAGGATGCTATGAAAGTTCAATATGGTACAGACACAGAGATGCTTTAGAGAGGGGGAATCTAACTGAATATACAATTATTGGTCAAATATTATTGGTCACATTTCTAAACAATAAAGGTATAGGGTCTCTGCTAATCATTACATATTAATAAATTGGATTTTACAGACGCAAAGACATTAAAAGCGATGCATCCCAAGGTCATCCCAAATTGTATCTGGTGCAAGTTTTTTTGTTTTTCTTTTTTTTTTTTAAATATATAAAATCGGGGCAATAATCACATGGTGAACTTTTATGTCGGCATACCAACGCAGATTGGTGAATCTTACCATCCCTAGTGTACATTCAGAAATCCAAAGTACAGCAAACACTGGACAGGATACTGAGCATGCTGAACACACACATCAACCCCCCCCCCCACACACACACACACACACACATCACAGACCTCTCAAGGTCTGTTTCAGGTGTTACCAAAGAGGAAAAACCTATCAAAGAGGAAACGCAGATACAGAGGTAATAAACACACACACATAGACACACACACACACACACACACACACATAGATGGTCTCACCTTTGTGCCGACGCAGGCGCCCCCAGTGGTGGCTGCATTCCTCTTTCCTGACACAGCTGCCATTAGCCATGATCCTGTACTCCGCCCCACACCGACAGCAGACCTTGGCCAGTGCTGGTGAAACGGGGCAGACAGTGAGCGGAAAGAGGAACTCGCACCATAGCAGCTCACCACCAGATGGCGCCACTAAGATGGCAGGGGGACCCACGGTCTGTATTCTTCTTCTCCGGGAGGTTGTAGACAATGGCTCTGCCCGAGTGCTCGGGGTGAGGCCTGGGGTAGCCGTGCTCCTGAAGCTGCTCTTCCGTCATCATATAGGGCTTCAGCTTCTTGTACAGGGTGGCTCCTGGGCCAAAAAGCACGAAGCCAAGTATGAATCCACTCATAAGACCCCCGAGATTTTTCTCCACTATTAGTTCAGAGGGTGATCCCCCCCCTCCCCCCCCCCCCCCCCTTCCGCTGTCTTTGTCTTTTAGCACAGGGCACTGGGTGTGTACAAGGTTTGCTGGGAAGGGCAACTTCATTAAAATTAATTGAACTTAACAGAACATGGATGAAAGGGCTGTATGCACTGGCCTTTACACATCATCTGGCTTCTTGTTTGACTACCAGGATCAGTGCCAGTAAGGAAGTGCCAAGTGTAGGAAACAAAGGAGAAGCCTTTAGTCCCGCAGCAAATGGCACCTGCAGGAGCAGACAGACCTCACCCTAAAATGGCACCCAAGCCACTGTGGCCCTCACCTACTGCCTTTCACATTTACACTTCCTCATTCTGCAGACGTGTTTATCCAAGGTGACACACCACTGAGGAAGCAGGACCAGCTGGGATTACGAGCCTCGCTCACGGGCCAGACGGCGGCATCGCTCCCCCCACCGCGGGGTCTGAACCAGCAACCTTCCGATCGCGGGCACTAACCCACAGAGCTAACATTGCTACATTTAATGTAAATATGCAGGTTTGTGGGCGGGGGCCCGACACCTAGAGTGTCCAATGAGAAAGAGACAGACGACCACTCACCGGTGAGCTCCTCCTCCTGCTGCTTGCCCATCCTGTTAACAGTGAAGCTGGTCTTGGCAGCCAGACGCCCCCCCAGCACCACCTCATGGGACAGAGACTTTTTGTTGGCTTTCACAGCTGGGCTCTCTGTGGGGAAATTTGCAATGAAGCCTCTGTTACAACCAAGACCACTGCCTCTGCCACACGCGGCGGTCAGCACAGACATGCAGCGGTCAGCACCGACACGCCGGCAGGCGGTCAGCACCGACACGCCGGCAGCGCATACGTACTAGGCGCAGGCAGAGCTGCCACGCTGCCCTTGCTCCGCAGCTTCTTCAGCGTGTTGACAGCCACGTTCAGGTAGATGCTCTTGCTGCTGCTGCGGTCGTAGACCACCTTCTCTTCCTCCAGAGCCTGGAAAAGCGCCACAGACAGACTTCAGCTTACATCAGCCTCGACCAACAAGGATCCCCGGCTGACACTCCACCCGGAGACACTTGCAAACGTCCATAAACGCGAGCCTTCTGCCACCGCCACTCACCATCTGGAAGGCCGTCTCCTCACAGGGGCAGAATTTGAGGCACTCGTCGATGAAGCTATTGAGGTATCGCTGCCGCACGCCAGTCGGCACTTTGGCGCCGAACTCGGTGGGAATGACCGGCCGCTTGAGGGAGGAGCTCTGGCAGGAGATAATAAAATAGAAAATAAACAATGAAGATCAGATCCAAACTCAGATTAGACCTCCACCATGACCACCATCTAGACATGTTTCGGGAGTTATGTGGTCATCAGTCAGACTCATGAAGCCATAATGCATAAACCACGTGGGACCAGTGGAGGAACCCTAATAAAACAATGTAGACAACCTCAGTTTGAACCCGATCTTTATTATTAAGTAATTGTTTAAAAAAAGTCCTGTTCTGCACACTGCACATTTACTGTGGGGAGAGAAATGTCCCAGACCCAGCTCACACTGACACTGTTATTCCCAGACAGGTGGGTAATCCACCTTTAAAGAGTAAACATCCAGACCAGGATTTTGTTTCAATCAACTAGTTGAGGACTCTGTGACTGAGACTCAATACTCAACTGGTTAGTTGAAACAATCCTGGTCTGGATTTTTACTCTTTGGACCTGGATTACCCACCTCTGGACAGGTGACCTACAGGGTTGATCATTTTTGCACTTTACAAGCTTATTCCTGGTCCCCTTATGCTGTGCAGAGCCTATGGCAGGATCTCACACACACACACACTACAGGGTTCTTAAGAGGAAACCCACACAAACATGTTAACGCCACACAGTCAGAGCCAGGGCCCTGCAGGTGCAGGACCACAGTGCCAGCGCGCTTTAGTGGATCACACACCCTTACCTTGAGTGTGGGCGTGTGCGCTACCCTCTTCTGCGCCATTGTGGAACAGGTCTTGGAGAGGATTCCGGCAAAGGTGTGCGACTTCACGGAAGGCGTCCCTGGAGATGCCCCGCCGCCTGACTGCTTACTCGGCAGGAGACCTGTCGGATTGATGAACCACAGTTCACATACAGAGGCCTCCAAACACTAAGGGTGCATCCGAAATCACATGCTTACACAGTATGTGCGTCTCTTCAAATTTCATTAGAAGCCTACTACTTGACCGCTAACGTAGTACATACTGTATGTATGCATGAGAACAGTATGCATGTACTCGACATACTGAGGTCACCATCTTGCAGTATGCATGCACTACATACTGCAGTCACCATCTTGCAGTATGCATGCACTACATACTGCAGTCACCATCTTGCAGTATGCATGCCCTACATACTACCGTTACCATCTTGCATGTTACCTGACCTGAATGTTTCCCAGTGACATAGCTTCACCGCCGAAAATGAAAAAGTATGTTAAATACTATCCACAGAAAAAATACATACTCAAGTCAACTTGCATATCTTGGTATTGTTTTCAACTTAAATTTACACAGAGTACTTCCACTGCCTTCTCAACACAAATTTCTTAGTCTCCGGTTGCAGCTCCAGTGACCTTGTGGGGTAGCGTAGCGGCCACCGGTTGCACGCTTTGGAGTAACACAGAATGTAGTATGTTATCTGGGTACCGTTCGCCTACTGTCTCATCCATACTGAGGACATTCTGCTCATTTCACATACTCTATTTTGCCTACTACATAGCAAGCAAGTATGCAATTTCAGAAGCACCCGCAGGGACACATATTAGACCAGGCAAAGGTAAATGGTTAAAGGGCAAAGAGAACCTGCAGAGGAGAGGGCTGGGTTGGGGCGATGGGCGACCCTCTTCTTCTCGCCGGGGACGGCAGTAGCAGGGCTGGGCGAGGTGGCCACCGTCTTGGCAGCTGTGGCCAGCTGTGCTGCCTGCTGCTGGGCCATCTGCATGCGCTGGTAGCAGATCTCCTGCGCCGTCGGCCTGCGGTAAGGCCGCACCACAGCTCTCGGGCTCGGCTCCGCCTGGCGGGTACGAGAGAACGACCCCTTCATTCTCTGCTCAATTTAGGCAGCTTCCCTGTCCTATTTTTAAAAATCGCTGCTTATTCTTCCAAAGGTGCAAATGTAACTAAAATGCAGACTCCACCGCAAGTGTGGTAAATTACCAGGTAACACTAATACGTTAATGAATAACACACACTCTTTTTGGTAGGGCTGGGCCACAGGGCAAAATATTTCATAATGATAATTTTTTTCCATATCGGCTGAAATTGATCATCATTATCGCAATAATTCAAAATCATTCTTCTCAATAGTAATTCAATATTTTGATACTTTGAGGCTCCTTTTATGCTTACAATTCCCTTAGGATGGCCCTTAAACAGACCTGTTATGTATTCCATTCTGGAGTGCAAGCTGAAATGTAATTTCAATAAATAAATCATACAACAATATCTGTCATCCTAAGGCAAAGCACTATCGATATGGCTACAGTACGGTTTATTACAGTTTTTTTCCTCCAACTGAATCGCTGCTCGTTACAGGGGCCGGGTTTGACATCACTGGTAGTCGCCACCCACTTTTTATTGATAAATAAGAATGCTGTGCCCCGTTTTGAACTATTATGGGACGCGACTGAAAGTTAAACACTTCCAGTGGTGAAATAAATTCTTAGTATTTCCAGTTTTACTTGGAACAAGTTTTTGGCAGAGACCACTAAGGACGCACCACGATACGAATTCATTATGCATAGATAATGCGTTTTAAGCAGATTTTCTTCTACCCAATGTTTCGTGTCTTTATTTGGCGAGAGTCCACTCCATGCCATACGATATGAAGATATAAGACATTAATCAGCGCTGACAAGCCGCTGCTCATGTTCTGTCTAGGGAGCATCAACCAAAACGGCCTTCTTCCTAGTGGTCCTGAAATCTCTGTGGATCTTGTGGACCGAATTCTACTGTGGACTTTCGTTTTAGATTTCGCTGTATTACCCTGATTGGACGGCTTGCACTCCCAATGAGCTGCCCTGTTCTTTTGACTGCCCCATTGCATTCTCACATTTGTTCAGTAAATCCCCCGCTTGCGCCCCACTGCCAGTTCTGATAAGCGGTCACACACAATGTCACATCATTAAAATGGGTCTTAAATTATATCAAACTTCCACCTGGCACATCAATATCAAGGAAAATTATATTGCGACAATTATTATGGTTATCGTTGTATGGCCCCGTCCTGCTTTTCAGCGCTGAGTCATACCTAAACAGGCAGCTCGATTACTGCAATTACACAGCCTTCTGTTCAAACTCACAGTTCCTTTGACCAGGAAGTGGGACACCCTTTTCTTCTGGCCTGGGAAGAGGGTGGTTAAAGTGCTCTCGGCGCCTTCATTCTCTTCGGCATCTTTACCTGGCTGCGACTGAAGAAAACAATTAACATCAGCACAATCCCACCACAGGTACAGGACCCAGGTGGCTCATACGGTCCTAAGAAGCATAGAGTATGCCGGGCTTCATGCACAATAGCTTTATTGAGGCAATCATATGGAAATCAAGGGGCATCTCCTGGTGATTCAGACATTATTCCAGGCATTAATGAAATAACTTGAAATGTCTAGAGAGGCTCAAGATGCCCCGAATTTGCTCCACCTGGCCCCTGGACCAATGCCATAGTTTGACTCATTTCCTTAGAAATATGCCTAGGAAGTCGACCCGGAAAAGCGTCCATCCCTCCAATTCTAATAGCCACTTCTGTAGCTACGTCACTTAGCGTTGCATTCTCTCCCCGAATCGCTCCCCACAGAAACACCCCCTCTGTCATGAAAGAAGACCACTGTCAGTTACGTACGCTTGGTCACCGTGGAAACTCTAATCACAACTGGCAGGCGTGAAATATGTGGGAGACGTTATCAGCCGAGCGTCTCTGTAGCCTAACACTGACTCTCTACACTCTACCCCAGATCTTAATCATGCTCTAACAGGCATGCAGTAACAGGGCTACAGTCATCCCCCGCAGCTTCCCGTGACTCAGACGGACACCGCACCTGCTTTGTTTGTCTGCCCTTGTCCTCAGTCTTCACGTCCTTCGATTCATTGAATATGCGAAGGCATTCCTCCATAGGGTCAGAGTCAAAATCCAGGTCCACTTGCAAGGGGCAGTAGTCATCCTCGCTACCAGCACCATTGTCACCACCCCCATCCGCATCTTCATCATCCCCCTGCTCACCACCTTCATCCTCTGACGAAGAGCTGGTGACTTCTGAAGCGGTCCTCTTATTAACCATCAAGATTCTCCTCTTGAAAGCAGCCGCTGACTTCCTCACCACATTTCCCTCTTCCTCTTCTTCGGCACTATCATCTCCAAACAGATCTGCGTGACTCAAGGACCTTTGCTTCCCTTTCTTGAGTTTAGATGTTTCGCTAGTTGAAGATTTCTTGGTTTCGGTCCCCTTTTCTTTACTACTGCCATCGCTCCGATAGCCCTTCTTCTCCTTCTTGTGTCGACTGCCCTCCAGTTTCCCATTCTTCAGTTCATGACACACAGATAACTCCTTGCTGGCCTTTTCAGAGACCTTGACCTTCTTGGAATGGCTCTCCCCTCCCACCCTGACTTTGTGCCCAGATTCCCCTTTCTTCTCCACTTTCAAACTCTTCCCATCACTCTTCATCTTATGCAAATCCTTACAGCTCTTTCTCTCCTTCACCTCTTCTGCACTCTCTCCCTCGCTTCTGCCATCCTTCTTGAGCTCTGCTTTGCCAGGCTTCTTAGCCACAGGCTTTTTTCCATCTCGGCCAGTACTTCTGGCCTTTTCCTTTGAACCAAAACTCTTCTTATAGGATTCCTTCTGGTCACTGTCTACTTTCCCCAATTTGCTGCTTTTCTTACTACCACTTTCACTGGCCGTTTTCTTCCTTGTGGCTCGATCGTCCCGGAAAACAGATTCCAGGCTCTCCGAGTCCTCTGTATCACAGGACGTTGACTTCCCCACCCCTTTAGTCTCTGAGCTTAGCTGCTGTCGCCACTTAGCAGCCGAAGCAAATTCGCCTCTCACATCGCCCCGGATCACAGGGTCTCCGGTGGGCACAGATTTATTTTTCTTTTGTAGGCGGCTGATGGAAGTTGGCCTGTACTCCATCCCAGAACTCTCACCATCAGACTCTGAAAAGCTTGCAGAATACTTTTTGGAACCAAAGACTGCTGTCGGCTGCTGCTTTGCCTTCTTTAGAGTTGGTACGTAACTGCTGTCTTCTTCATCTACAGCCTGCTTCTCCACCATGGCAGAATGGCCCCTCTTCTTGGTCCCCAATGGTCCCTCAGCTTCTGCTACACCCACGGACTTCTGCTCCTTAGGGCTCTTGTTATTCTTGCTACCAGGATGTGCTGAGAAGTTAGACAGAGGGTCATATTCTAAATCGGTGGGGGGTTTGGAGTTGTCCAGTGTGTATTTGCACTTGGAGGAAGAACTGGGAATTCTTGGGGGACTTGAAGAGGGAAAGCGGAGAGCCTGGGAGGAAGGAACAGGCTTTTTTGTGGCTGTTTTGGTGACAGTAGTGGGCACATATTCCAGGGCATTTGCATAGGTGTTCTTGTCATCAGAGTCCAAGGTGTATTTGCTGGAACAGGGAGTTGGATTATAATCAGCCGCTGGACTTATTTGGTAGCTGCTTGGGTCATATTCCAATGGGGCAGCAGAAGCCTTATGTCTCTTGGCACCCGCCTGGATGCTACTAGCAGTAGGGTCATATTGCTGGTCTCCAATGCGAGACAGCTTCTTCTGTTCACGTTCCACCTCACTCCGCATAGCCTCAATAGCACGGTTGACCATCTCGAGCTCCAGGGCACCTGGATCCAAGGGGGCCACATCCGACACAGACTCTCCATTCTGCACCTCTGGGTTGTATGGGTCCTTGTCTGGTTCTGCAGAGGAAAACACGCATTTTAAACTATTACAAAAATAAAAATGACCAAACAGTGTAACAGTAAAAATAAGTATTTTTAAAAATTGATTATATTTCACAGACATTAAGATATCTGTAAAACAACGGAAACACCAGAGAATACGGTTTTACTGACGCAAAATTCAAGATCTGCGTCAAATGCCAAATGATGTTTATCAATTTGAAATGTTGTTAAAAATGAGCATGAGACTGAAAGTATGTGTATGTACTGCGAGAGTCCCGTAATTTAAGTAATTAATGCAACACAACACTGTTTTTCTCTTACAGGTCAGCAGGAGAGAACACGCTGCCTGGGACAGGAAGTTAAGTACCTGCTTAAATACGCATAATACATCGCGTCACTGAACGACATCCCTCCGTACGGGTTTTTAAAAAAAGCCACAAAGCATATGCATTGACAACAATACTCGGCCTCTTTATTCCTGCAAGTATTCTCCACAAATACTGTGATGAAACGAATAAAGCATATGCCCATATTTCTTAGGAAAAAAGGTTATTCACCCTTTTGTTTGAAACAAGCTTGCAACGGCTTCCTGCTATTTGCGGTAAAAGACTCCCTCCGCTGACTGCTGTGCCTGAAGTGGCAGTACGGTCTATTGCAATTATCTCCATCGCTGCTCCCGTTACGGCTTTCCGAAAAAAACGGGCAATCAATCCCACGGAAGAAACCGGTGGACCGCAGCATCGTCCACACGCCCCACTCTCATGCCCGCTGAGCCAAAACGGAACAAGAAACAGGAATCAGGCGACGATGACTTTTCAGCCTAGAGGAGTGTCGTTCACCACCGTTTAGCCTTCTACACAGACAACAACAAATAAGCATCCAAACGGCGCCATGTTTAGTAGAAAATAAATTATTAGAGGATGGACCCAGCTGTCGCGTGTGTGACGTAATTAGCTCGGCCGACAATGTGCCTGTCGGCAAAATGTGATTGGATTATTCGTTCAAGATATGATTCTAAACATTGAGTAAGTTGTATACGGGCTAAACGCCACACGAGCCTGATTTTATAGCTAATCAGGCGCAGGTTGTACTATTTAACCTATTTTGTTGATAAAGTTATGCAGCTTGCCCCAGGTTAAGTAATAGCGTGCATTTGTGTGGTGGCTATAAGGAATGTACACAGTACTGCTTTTCCGGTAACTCAACGTTAAGGCGCATAGATTAAAGGAAAACCAGACAAAGCGGGCATGGTGTTTTATTTACAACCGCTACAAAGTGGTTCATTGAATTACAGCGACATCTGGAGGATGGTACCGGCCTCTAGCCTCACAATTCCAGCCTCACAAAGTTGACAAGTTGGGCCGGACCACTTCGTCATTTTGAGGGACCATGTGAAAGACGTTCAAATTTTATTGAAAAACATTGTCAGCCAAGCACAAGTTCTAGGCCCAAGGCAATACATTCTCCCAGGCGCGACCCTCATTACAGGCGACTTCACTAGTACTAGCGATTAGTGACTAAACCGTAAGTGTGGTCAGTAGCCACTCGATGCATTTAATATTAAAAATTGAGGCTTCAGGTTTTACGGAAAGGCTTCGCCCTTTACCTCGACCTCACAGCAAGCCTGACGATACAGAAGTCCCCAGCATAGTGCTGCAGAATGAGTGGCGAGCGCTTCCACGTCTAACCCGCAGTACCGGGCCACGTACAGCCGCCCCTGCGATGCTCGCCATAAAGTAAAAGCCGACCCCCCGCCCCGGTACAGACCATTCTTGAGCTACAACGAGCCTTCTGCGGAGATCCGGTACTGGTAGTCTTCAGACGTATGTGTCGCTGGCAGCCATCCTGGGCCAGTTTCAATCATAATTCATGACCCCACCCCAAAAAAAGAAACCCCACAGTCTGAAGTTGTTGGCACCCAATGTCCGAAAGTAAAGCTAAAGTGAATATATTCGGTTTGCGCATTTCGGGGGGGCGTGGGGGGAGAGGGTTAGGTGACGGGGCTACAGCGCCGTAAGAAGCTCATGCAAGAAGCCCCCAAAAAACGCAGCCCTTGAGCGCTCCCCGTGTGCTGATAAATGACATTTCCCAGCACAGACATGGATACGTTTCCAGAATGTCATACCTATGGTCTATACCGTGAGCCGAGCGGCAGGAAATGAACGTCCCGATGCCAAACCGCCGTAAAGCTACGTCGACGCAAAATAAAATAAAAAAAACCCGGGTGACTAACGTAACAAGTTCGCAGAAACCTACCAAGTTAGCAGACAAAAAATCCGCACGGCCACAATGTAGCGCTTTTTTATCGCGGCCCCCGACCGCCAGCACGCCTGCGCCGCAATCAGTCACTAATCAGCCTAAGGTTTTTAGTAACAGGGAATTAGAAATCATGTAATGGTAGGAAACGTAAGAGTAATTAGTTTTCGTGCATCTATAAGTTGAATAATATTATATAATTATGGGAACGAAGCGGTAAGGAAGGCCATTTTTGTAATAAATGCCTAAACAAACAGAATCAATCATATTAATCGTAGCTAATTGAATCCACATTGCTTTCCATTCTCGTTCAAAGCTGGACGAAGACGGTGGAGATTCCGATTTCTGTCTCTAAATTTGATCCTCCAGTTACTAGACAGTTGTAGTGGAAACTTGGAAGGCCTGTGAACGGGGTTGCAGAGGCCCAAGGTACTATGGTTTTCTCCAATAGATTGATGTGTTTAAATAACCCTTAGTGTTTCTTAGTGTCTGTATTTAATTGAATGGTATCCCATCTAGGGTGTTTTTCTGGGACAGATTCCATGGCTCACTGTGGCCTTGCACTATATAAGCAAGTGTGAATGGTGGGTGTATATAATTTTTTTCCCTGTCCCTAAATATAATACTGCTATTGTCACCTTTTCCTCACCCAGAAAAAGAGGAAATACCAGTCAGGGAGCAGCATCACCTGAACTGCAGACAAGCTGCCCTCCCACTCACAGAACGATCCCTGTAAGCCTACGGGCTCCACCAGGAAGGATGCAGCACTGCATTCTGGGACATCACTGCAGCTTGCCATCTGCGACGAAGCGTCAGAGGCGAACACTGGTGATAAATGTGCGCAGGAAGATCTTCTTTTCGCGATGGGGACGCACAGTGCTAATTTAACTTACTTTAAGCATGTCACTCCCACCCAGACTGTGAAAGCAGAGAGTGGAAAAGCAGCCTCTGTCTTTCCTTTCAAAGAGAGAACACCGCTCCAAAAGACAGGTGACCATTCTCTAAAAAACCAGTTCAGGAAATAGTAGCAGGTTCTATACAAATGGTCTGTGCTGGAAAGATTTGTTGGCAACATTCCTAAAATGTCTGTGGGAGGTAAAACGGCAAGAAGCCCCGGTGATGTAATATGGATTCTGCTAGAGCCTAGTAATTGTGGATTCTCATGCATAGGAAGACGCAGCAGAGCAAAATACTTGAAGAGACTGTCCTTTCTATAGTTAGCAAACCTGAAGGCAAGCTAACAATGGCAATATCTGTATAGGACAGTGTTTCCCAATCCGGTCCTCGGGGGCCCACAGACAGGGAGCTGAGAGGGAGCAAAAACATGGACTGTGTCCCTGAGCACCGGGTTAGGAAACACTGGTGTAGGATTTAGAGGCAGGAGGAATGGTCAACACCAGTTGATTTTCTTCAGCTGAAATAAAGAGAAGATTGAAAGAGTAAATGCAGAGGGTACATCTTGAAATCCAGAAATGACTTATGAAAGAGGTTCCCCTTTGGCCAAGATGGTTTTGGACAAGTCCATCTTTCCAAAATAAATCACAAGATGCATAAAAGCCGTTGGTGCAAACTGAGCAGAATGTTAACCTAGCCTAACCTACCCTAAACACCAACAGCCTGTCCTTCAAGATGACGATGCACAAAGGTGTATCTATCACTAGAGGACGGTCTGGAATCAAAAGGAGCCGAGATCTGTTTTCCCTGCAGAGATATTTAGAAGAAGCTAGTGTCGTGTTGCATGCAAGAAACCGCTGCAAATCTTTGGCCTGTCTCGGCTCGTACAAAGCCTCGGGATTATCCCATGCTCAAAACCTAATGTTTCTCCTGAGCCTGTTTGAGATAATTACCTTCCAGTGCATCCTTCCCTTAGCTGCTGCATGCTACAGCAGCTCCTGTGTGTACATCCCACTACATGGTTTTGTCCCTTATTTGCACGGTCTTACTGTGTCCCATTCACCTGTCCCTGCAACTGTAGCATAAGAATATCAGTGTTCCGCAGAAAACTGGAAAATATTTAAATATTCTTTTTTCAGGATTCTGTTTGTGTACTGGGTACTTTTTAATTTGCACTGTGAACGGTTTTTCGCCTCGTCTGACTTAGGCTATCTTGTCAATGCGCTACGTACCATACTATTCTGTGCACTATTTTGTCAAGCTGGTCTAATGTAAGATTGAGCTGGAAACAAATTATTTTCTCTGATTAACAAAAGAATATAGTGAAACTCAATGTGAAGGAAAGCTTACAGGTACTGTGGGTGATCAGCTCCCTGAAATCATAGCCAGGGACCACAAAGGAAAAAGTTCATTGTAATCTAAGGTGATCCAAGGGCCATAAACTGTAAAACCATACCAGCAAATCATCCTATCATTAATAAAAAAAACTTGCATAACGAAAAGCATGTTACTAATGTCTGGCACGTCACTATTGAGTATGTGCAGCACCAGCATTTATTTCAGGATTACGGGAAAATCAGGACATGTTTTGATTTGAATAATTTAGATCATATTTCTTAATCTTAATAGTATAAATGCATTAGGCAGTTAACTAATAACTGAAATCAAACTGTTCCCTCCATATAAAACTAACAAGCACAAAGAATGATTTTTTTTTATTTTTTATTTTTTTTAGAAAACGGTACAAAATTCTAGAACAGTCTTATGAAAACTTTAACTGCCATTTGTCATGTGGTACAGTAAAGTGCTTTTATAAATCAGTAAAGTTTGTGGTTGTTTTTTTTTTTTTTTCTCCTCCCCAAAATCTACCCCATAAAGCGTTCTGGGGTTCAAGAACAAACCAAAAAAAAAATCTAAACAGTGCTAACAAAGACCTTAAATGAAAAAATATGGAAACATCAGGACTGGTCAGTAACACAGGCAGAATTCACATTTAACATTTAAAGGAAAAAACACCCAACCACACACAGATCCCCCTTTGGTGCAGCCATCAGTAAATGCCAGAGATTCAGGGACATGCCAGAGCAGACTTTACACTTGGCTGTGTCCCGTGATCTGGGAAGCAAACCTGAAACCACAATTTATGAATGAAAAAGACTAGTCATTAACCTGAGATCATGGTCAGTTTAAAAGTCCAGCTGTCAGATCTTGCACAGTGCCACTCAGCATAGAAAATGAGATGGGAAAGATTGGATTCCATACACCTACTACTGCTAAATCGCCAAGTGTTTTGGACCAAGATTGGCAAAGAAAGATCTATGACAGAGGTAGTATGCAGAACAGTGGATGGAATACCACTAGTTGATAGCATTAACTATCAAACGCTGACATTTACACACCAAGGGGGATTTTTCGGTTGAATAAATGAAAATACTGAAATCAAAATACAAATGTCTTTTCAAAACCAAAGACCATTCAACTTGTGCCTTGTCTTCACTTTAAATTTGCTGAATGATGGACTCTTCCAAGCGAAACAAAAGGAAACAAAGATGTATGTACAGATCAAGTCTTACTATAAGACAAACAGCAGAAATGCATTTGTAGAAAGATCAGGGATTACAAGCAGCATCAATAACTTCCTAGCCAAAACTAATCTGCTGTTCTTCCTTCGGGGGCCACATTATGCGGGCGACATCTGGGCAACACTGTTCAGAAAATTGCTTGGCCAAAATCTGTCCCCATGGCAACAGTTAAATCATGCAAACAACCAAATTCAAGGCTGATGCATTGATTCTGACTACAGCCATTAAAATACATTTGCAACGGCATATTCATTTTTGGGGTTCCATGTCCAACTGAAATTAGATATTGGCAGAATAAGGGATGGAGTGAAATAGTCATTGCCCAACTTTAAATGAAACCAAGCTTCATTTTCCGGCTTGATTTTCTGCTGGTCTCTTCTATAGATTCAGATCCACCATCTCACACCACAAATGCTTTGCCATCATAACCACTAAATAGAATTCAATGTGAACATTTAAAAAAAAAAAAAAATTACCAGCACCGGTTTGAACACTAACAAAAAAAAAAAGCTTAACAAATGGCACAGCTTTATTTGAAGATCCAAATATGTAGTTTCACCTACTTACATATTAAGACATTTCTTTGGAAGACTCCTGGAATGACCCCCCCCTCATTCTTGGGCAGTATTTTACACCCGGTTTTCAAATGTCGGCTTTTTAGAAATTGTCAGTTTCCAAAAACTGACATTTTCTTTGAAATGTTTTAACATTTCACTACACAGATGTGTTGTTGTCTTCCACGTTAAAGGGCATTTCCGTTGCCCGTGACCTTTCAGACAAGCCTAATTAACAAGAGCATGTGTTGATAACGTGTCTGCAATCATATGGGAATATTAAATTTAGTAACATTCAGTGTATTATGAATTCAGGAACCACCACATATATATGCTCTCTTCCCAATAGACTGACATTCTCAGCAAAGCTTCCACTGTCACTTTCCCAACTGTTTGGAAAATCGAGAATGTGCCCAATATCACCTTTGAAATGCAAGGTTTTCTATCTACAAATACAAAATAGTGTTTAGGTGCAAAGTTCTGTCACAGGCCCAGGGGAGAACCCAGTATGTACGACACATTAGGGTTTAAAAACCCTTTATGAAACCTTTATGGTGGATCAGGGTGAAATTCTGACATTTTTTCTCCTCTGAAAGCACAGGTCATGTGCGTACTGATGCACTGCAAAGTGAACATCAAAAAGACATAGGCAAGTTCACTTAAGGGACTCCCAGCAACAGTCTGGCATCGCTGGCTGCCAGCTTTTCAGATACAATGCTGGTTACATAGTTACCTTCATTGCCACAATTGCATAAGCTTGTCACTGCTCAAAACAATGGTACCCACACACATACAAGCAAGAAAGGGGTAGATTTTCTGTCTAATGAAATTCACAGTGGGTCCAGTTGTAGCACATGTAGACAAAGTGACAGGCAGTCCTTTGGCGGTGAGCTCACTTTATGCCACTAATTGCACAAAAAAAAAAAAAAAAAAAAAAGACAGGAAACAGCTGGAGGTCACACAAGCTGCTCCCATCTCCTCCGGCAGGAAAAAGGCTAGGGGTTTAGGGTAGATGGACATCCAGACCGAGCTCTGGCAAGATGACCAAGGGGCTCATAAGACCCTGAGTAGTGGAAGGGATGAGCACACTGCGCTAGGCATAGTCCCCCACAATGACCAGAGGAGCAAGGAGCTGGTGGAGCTCAGAGGCAGAGACAGGATCCTGCTTTAGCAGACTACTCCTCTGCCTCCGCTTGGCCAGTTTGGAACTGGAGGGTGGGGAAAGACGCATGGAGCTGGAGCTTGCAGTCACCACCAGGGGGCGCTCATGTTCCTCAGTCTCTTCCTGCTCAGCTAGTTGCCTGTTCATGGCCACTGCCTTCCCTGCAAACAGTGTCAGATCCTTGGCGCTGCTTCTTCTGAAATAAAGAGGGATCCCGAGGCTTGAGAATGGAACCAGCAACTAATCATCCATGTTTACCTGTGATAGTCTAACTGAGACCAAGTGTGGAATGGAGATTATATTCTTGGGCTCCTACTTAACATCGCATCAAAAGACTCCTTTTAAAAAGCAGAGACGTGTGTAAACACACTCCATCACAAATACACTGGCATTTCTATCAATTCAGTACAGATCATGAGGAAATTAACATACCTCTGAAGCAGTATGGATGTCGGCAAAGCGTTGGGAGCACACTAAGGGAAAAGGAAACACAGGATTGTGAATCACCACTGGGAACAGCTTCAGCATGAGTGCCCAAGGTACCCAGGAGGCCACGCCGCAGAACTCACCCCCAGCACCCATGGGTGTTGTAGCACCTGAGCAGCACTCAAACGGTTCTTGGCGTCCCGCACCAAAAGCTTGGAGATAAGGTCTTTGGCACTAGAGGAGATGTGAGCCCAGTCCTTCTCAGGGAACTCGTACTTCCCTTCCTGGATGCTCTCAAACAGCATGTTCTACAGAAAGGTCGGATTTGGTCCAAACACACAACTCTTCAGTGCCATTCATCAACTGACCCATCTCCAAAGTATACATACCGATAAAGATTAAATGACAAAATAGTGTTACGAGCTATCACATTCTGCCTTACAGACAGCATCTTATACCTTGAGTGCTTATGAAAGTACCAAATTTGTTGGTGGTGTCCAACAACTCAAACCAATGCCACATACACAACAACGCCTACAATACCCATGAGGCATAGTGACTTCTTTCAAAGGGGGTTCCCATGCTTACCTGGCAGGCCTGACAGGGCTCCCCCCAGTCCCATCCGCAGTCACCCCCGCAGCGGCCCACGAAGGGTGGGTAGCCGCTCAGCATGATGTAGAGGATCACCCCCAGGCTCCACAAGTCGCAGCGCTTATCGTAGATGCTGGCTTCCTCGCTGAAGGCTTCCACTACCTCGGGGGCCATGTATTCTGCTGAACCACACTGAAACGGAACAGGGGTATTTCAGAATGGTGCACATCAGCCTCAATCCATAAAAGGTTCATTTTCATGCAGAAGCCACAACGTGGGGGGGGGGGGGGGGGGTATTTTTAGCAAAGTTGATGAAAGTTAAGGGAAAATGATCAAATTCATTTACCGGAAAACAGGAATGACTGACAAGAATATGTGATATGGGAAACATGTCTGGCAGGTAATGCTTGATAATCATTTTCTGCCCCTCGACAATTAAGCAGACAGGATGCAATTATGTCTACTGTCCAAATAGCTTCAGTTTCACCTTAGAGATTGAACAAAAGAACAACCTGCATTCCTCGAGACAAACTGCCCACTCATGACAAGTCGGAAAACTGAATTATGTTGAATCTGTGCTGAAAACCAGTGCAATTCCACCTCAGCCCAACAGGGGACAAATGAGCACCAGTTTCTGGTAGAACGGGGATTGCAAAGTAGTACACAAATGAATCGCTGAAACAAAACACCAGGCACTTTGCCCCAGGCCTGCACTCCACCCCCTACCCCATCCCTGCTTTGTCCCCCAATTCCACTGCAAACACTTTCCTCACCATTCTCTAAGGTTCCATAACTAAGCCCACTAGCTCGATCCAGTTCAAAAATCCATGTTAACTTCTGAGGATTAATGAGGAGCTGAAGTCAAGGAAAAAATGTTTTGCTTGCCTGAGGGGGGGGAAAAAAAAAACCTGGTGTTATGCAAGTTAAGCTAAATTCAGCACAAGAGAAGCGAGGTGGGTTTCTGGCAGGGAAAGCCAGAACACAAGAGGCTACGTTCCCACAATCACGCAGCGCAAGATGTCTGCTACACTTACTGCAGCACAGACAACTGCTGCGTTCCACTGAAGTGTGGCTGACTGCAGTACTGAGGTCTGCAGGGACTTCATCTTAGACCAGAGTTTGTCAACCCGTTCCTTTCCCAGGCGGTCCACATTCTTTGCTCCCGCCCAGCTCCAGCAAAAAACGTGGACTATCTGCTGGTCCCCGACTGCAGCATTCATGGTGTGCATGATTCCAAAATCCCATTCAACACCAGGAGTACTTTCTGAAATCCTTTTCATAGCAAAATGCAAACTTTTCTCCATAAACCATAGAAAAATCGACGAACAGAGCAACCCATCGAATGGTAAATACAGTAGAATGCAAACACCAAAAGATCCTAAGGACATTCTTAAAGAGTGAAGTGGAGGACAGTGAGAGTACACTCAGGATCAGAAGCATACAACTGAAAAAGCAGACACCCATGTATCAGCAGTGAGGGGGGTTACATAAACAAAGCAGGCTATCGTATTTTAAAAGGACGGAGGAGGCATGACTGGATTCTCATTACTGTAGGTGTGCATGTGTCCTTCAGACAGCCCCCGCTGTTCACCCAAGCCCAGCTGTCTCCTTATTCCAACCCCCTCCACACAACCATGTAATGGCATCTTCGCGGTGCAGGAATGTCCAGCTGGCAGACAAAGCCAGCTCTGTGGCTGCGAGCCCATCCCCCACACTTCTTCACTGCTGCTCATTCCCAGCCCCCAGCCCCCCCCCCCCCCCCCAAAAAAGCTGCTCTGCATCTGACTTCAAGTCACACCATCATGGTGGGGGAGAGTGGGGCGGGTAGAACAGCCTAGAAGCCTAGCGGCTCCGAGTAGGCCGAAGAAGCACTATACATACAGCTTCACCACATCACACTAATGCGCTTGCAGTAAAGAGTCAATGCCAGCCACCTGATCTCCGTTGCAGAGGAAGCAAACTGCCACATCAGAGCAACATTTCTAGACACTTCCACCATTTCTGCACAGTCACTAGTGCCCTGACATCCCCACACACTTATTTAACGACGGCCAGCAACCTCTCAGCTAGTCTCGGCTCAGCCCAGTGTGCGACGGGAATTTAAACGCCACTTATTACGCGTTCGACTCGCATCCTGTCGCTGCGAACCGCAGTGAATTCCCCCGAGGTCGAGCTGACGCCTGACCTCACTGCGGCTGCTCCACCTGAGGCACCTCCTGTCCCAGCCTCACGCCTCCGCGCTAACGGGCACAAAGCCACTTCCCCCAGCCACGTCAGAGGCGCGGTGCAAATTCTCACAGCCCGCATGGCTCGCCCGAATTTCACAGACGGCAACCACACGCACAAAAAGGAACAAAAGCCCTGTATGTGAGAAGTATACAAACTACATACAGACAACACTCCCAACACAAAACCAATTAGTTCATTCACAAAGAGCACACTTTCCCCTTGATGGAGAACTTAAGTTCACTCAATAACACTCAAGTCTGATATCCTTTATGCAACTTATCCATTAAAAGCCAAAGAAGCTGCAGAATGGCCTTCAAGCCTAGCTGGGTAAAGCTAAACCCAGATAAGAACGGCACCCGAAAGAGAAACACCAGGCAGCATATGTGCAACAGGGGGCACGATCCCTCTCAAGCTCCCCCCCCCCCTCCCCTCCCCTCCCCTCCCCCAG
>JAODKL010000034.1:3679303-3717448 GCA_026780765.1 Petrocephalus schoutedeni
AACAGGGGGCACGCTCCCTCTCAACCCCCCCCCCCCCCGCCCCTCCCCTCCCCTCCCCCAGTGACGCAGCCAATCACAGACCAGTTGCTAGGTAGGATGGGTGCTCCAGACATTTAAACCGCACGTCTGAACACCAGCCTTAGACATGCAAACAAATGAAAACGCAGAGTTGCACAAAATGGGTGAGGGAAAGTGGGTGGAGACATCTTACATTCAGCTGAGCAGCCTTTCCTGACGAGTACAATGTGGGGAAATTAGGAAAGACACGCCTCTTCGAAACACAGCTATAAACTTCGTTTAAATTCTTCTTTGCTCCAATAACACGACGGAAAAGAGCCTGTAGCACTTTCCACCCAAAACAATCTCTGAACAAAATTAAAAAAGCGGTTGTGAAAGTACAAGCAGACTCATTTTCAACCTCCTCGTCCTGAACATCTGGTTTTTCAGGTAACTTCCCAGCACAACAGAAACACCTAACCTGGTGCCAGTCAGTGAGCTGTTGAGTGAAAAATTGCAGATGTTGCACATTCTACTGAGATACTCTTAGCATACCTGACAAAAAAATATGGGCACGGGTCACTTAAGTAACCGTCACTACCATCCTTCTTAGGTGACAATTAGTCCTGAGTTTCGCTTTTTACGCCCCACAGGGAACTCGACCTTATAACAGTTCGGTCGATTAAACAAGTACAGAGGAACAAGATAAGACACAGCAAGAGCCACTCTGCTTCCAGGAAATCAGCATAATAACCCATACTCAAGCATAAAGCATAAAATATTCCTCATCTCATCAGCCAGAGAAAATCTAGAAAACTGACACCTTTACCAAAGGTGCAGCTTTGAGTCACTGTCGTGAAGTTATACGGCATTTCCAAAATTTCAACCAGATAAAGATACGGATTCAATTCTGAAAAATTCTTACCGGAGTAAGGAGTTCCGGCGTTGAGATGGGGGAGCTGTCACTGTTCAACTTAATGCCACTGCCCAGGTCAAAATCACAAATCTTCACAAGTGTGATCTAATATGGGGACGAAAACGGCAAATGTTATACTTCCCAGAAGAATCAACGTGGATGGTAATTACACTGAAACCGCGTCATCTTAAACATTATGTGAAATCAACTCACTGTGTCCTCATGCTCACACAGGATATTTTCCGGCTTCAGGTCTCTGTGCGCCATTCCTTTAGGAACAGAAAAGGATGATAAACACAGCATATGATTGTACCGTAATACAGGCAAGGAAAAGCTGAGGAGGAAGGCAAACAGCTTTGGATTCGGCCATACAAGTCTACCTCACTGCATCTTTATGGGGGCTGTACCTTTGTTATGCAGGAAGTCAAGTGCACTGGCAATGTTCTGCACCACAAGGCTGGCTTCCTGCTCATCGAAGTGCCGTCTTTTTTGGATGTGATTCAATATGGAGCCTGCAAGGACAGCAATATGCCATATTTATTAAAACATCTGCATGAAGCAGAACTGCAACATGGTCACAAAAAGCTCCACACAGTACCATGGATCATCTTTGTCCCCAATCTCAGTTGACTTTTAGCCAATGGCAGCCCTGAATGTTTCAGGCAGGCTTTAAGCATCTGTTCCACCAGAAGCAATTGCTCTTACCTCCCCTAAGTTTCTCAAACACAAGGTAAAATTTATCTTCTTCCTCAAAGAATTCCACTAGCTCCAAAATGTTTCTACAGAATTAAAAAAAAAAAAAAAACAAAAAATGCAGAAACGGTGATCAGTACAAGGCTCTGAAAAGAAACAATGGCATGTCTCAGCTCAACATATCACAGTATTTTTTTTTTTAACATTTAACAGACACCTTTGTCCAAAGTGATAATTGAGACAGATAATACATCCCAAGTATGTGCCGGTCTTTCTGAAAAACAGTCGGCATTGTTAGAAAATTTGACAATCAAGATGACAGGATGCATTTTAATAAGTAAGAGGGAAACGCTGCGCAAATGTTTACTGCTTTGCCATACTACACCTTCTCTGATGAGTATGCATATCAACACTACAGTTCCATGCAGTGTTAGCGAATACCTGTGGCCCTGGCACTGGTAGAGCATCTCCACCTCCCTGAAGACACGACTGCGGCTATGTCCTGGTCTCTTCTCGATTATCTGAGAAAAGAAGCTGGGTCTCATGATCGGAACTCAAGATGGTTGCACATGGACAACAGACACACTTAAGCCTTTGTTATACAGGCCTGGAAAACCCAAAAAGTTCAAATATCCTGAACATGAAGTAAACGCCTCCAGTCTTCAATTTACGCAGGTGTGAAAGCCCCTGTTACTGACCTGTTCCCTTTTCGTACCAAAGAAGTTCTCAGTAAGCATGACAAAAGCACTATTTTCAACAAGAAATACCTGGCCCTCTTTAATGCAAATGTAAATGCTACAGACTATTCTGATCCCACGTCCTAAATTGCATGCGCAGAAGGGTCTCAGAAGGGTAAACACACAAGTGAGACAAACTGCAGGCCCTTCAGTGAGCCTGACACCGGCCAGCCAATTACAAGAGTTTTCATTCAGCTTTTGACTTCGTTCCAACAGTAACAACAGTAACAGTATCCCTGAGGAACGAGGGTGGGGGGTTTTACATATGGCCTAATCTTAGCTAAATCTTCCAAATGTCGAGTCCCACACTTCCAAGATTTGGTTGTGGAAACGGCAACAGCAGCAAAAAGTTACTCTGGCAAAAGGTTACATGAATTTCAGTTAGTCTGAACAACAATACACAATGCCAAAATTACTTTTAAACTAAATACAAAATCAATTCCACCAACCACAAAACTAATTCCCTAAAACTAAAAAATGAACTTCCTAATTTCCCTTTAAAACCACGCATAATCAAAGTTCTGAGGAAAAAAAACCTGTTAAATTTACTCATTCAATACCCCCCCTCGACACACACACACACACACACACACACACACACACACAGCAGAAAGTTTCCCTGGTTATAACCTCTCCCCTCCTCCACCCCTTTCAGTACTGCCTTATGTTCTAGAACATCTGCCAGAACTGATGATTCCCACCAATAGAGATCCTCCATTCAAGAAGCCATAGGTGGAGCTTGCCACCCCTTACCGCTCATTGGCTGGCTGATAGGCCAGACAACAACAATAACAAAGGAACTTTGTGCTGAACCAGCATCACAGGCACAAGTCTAGCTGCAAAACCATTGGCGGACGACATCCGGCACAGATAACTGTACAAAATGTTCATGGTTAAATTGAGGTTTTCTACTACAAAGCTCAGGGCGTAACGATCTTGCAACAATGCATGCATATTAGCCATATTAGCTATACAAGTGCATTGTCTAGCGGTTACACTACCAAATCTTCTGCCAAGATATGCATTAGAATTCCACAATGGCCTGACTGTGCATAATTTTGCAAAACGCAGAGTAGCACACAAAGCGAATAAAGAGTGTCCAGAAACTACACAGGTTATAGCCCCTATAAAATTATAAAACTGACACCATCCAAGAGAAGAAACTACAAAAATGCATCAATACACAAATCAAGATTTTTTTTCAGTCATCAGTATCAAAACTAAGCTGCTCCAAGCAGGCCCTACCTTAACAGCATATTCCTTGTTGGTGATGAGGTTGATGCAGGTCTGGACCCTGGCATAAGCACCCTCCCCCAGCACTTCATCCTGCAGCTTGTACATATCTAAGAAAAGATTTAAATGCACTCTTCAGATCCACTGACCAACCATAAACAACAAATTGTACTGAATCATCCTGCTGAAAAGCTACAAGATGACATATGCTTGCAAAAAGAGGCCGTGCATTGACTGAAAGACACAAGAGCTACTGGAGCCATGTGAAGGTCACACCAAGTCCGACTCGCCTTCGAACCGCCCGGTGAAGCTGTCAGTGGCCCTTCCTCGCTTCTTTTTCTTATTTCGCCTTTTTGCATCTGGGATGTCAATGGGCTGGCTGACGGGCATATCTGCACAGAGACCGCCATGAAACCAATGCCGCTGCTTGGCAATAAGTATAATACGCAAGAAGAGTGAATACAAGTAAAACTTTTTTAAAACCTAAATTGACTTATCAATTCGTTAAAACATTAAAAATAAAATAAAGGATCTATCGACCAAAACTAAGACCATGCTGTAAATGTCAAGACCACCAACTCACCGGGTCTTTCAGGGGAATCAAAATCGAAGGCTGAGCCGAGGAAGCGGGCATTAGCTTTACTGAATTCAGAATCAAATGGGTTCTGACCCTAAGTGGGACAGAAAATACAGAAATTAATGCGCAATCGCAACCAGCTCTGGGAGGAACCGCGCGTTTCATCGGCTTCATACAGCTTCGTGAAATATTAACGGTCGGACCTATAGGTTAAAAAAAATCCATCTAGTGACAACAAAGCCTCATCAAGCCGAGAGCTCGACAGCATTTTGTTATGAAAACTGGAACGCAAACGCAATGCATGCAGAGACGCTACACCCCCATTAAGCACATCCCTTGAGTGGATTAAGGTCTTTTTAAATCTAATAATACACGCCGACGGTGGCTCGTTTTAGGACGAGGGGAGCAGATCTCTGGGATGGGGAGAGCAGAAATGGCACCGCGCACGTACTGCGGCCACAAGCGGGCAGCTGACCGTATAAGGAACCCCAGGCCCCATAAACGCCCTATAAAATAGCCATGTTCATTTCCCGAATACTACAGATTATAATCTTTTTTTTTTTTATCTTAACGGCCGCAGCAAAAACGGTGCATTCGTAGGGAAAACGCCGTGAGGGGATGGAGGTGCAGCAAGCGGGCACGGGCAGTGTGCACAAAGCGCCGCGCGCAGCGTTCACACGTGCGTGCAAGCGGACCGGGGGACGCACGGCGAAGTCGGGGGGGAGCCCACTGACCTTGAAGGATCTGTGAAATCCGGTCACTTCGGTGATTTTATTCTGGACCATTTTCGTTTCCGTTTCTTTGAATGGCTGACAGCGGAGCGCTCGGGATGGAAGCAGTCAGAAAACTCTCGAAGAAACCGCCCCCTCCTTCCTCGGGAGAAGGAGAAACGCTGCCGAAGACGTCCGGGCTACTGACTGTCCGTCTAAGGGGATGTCTGGCCGGGTGGGAAAGTAACAAAAGCTACAATTAGCTCCAAAAAAAGGGTCATTGGTTAAGCCTGGGGGGTGCCGAGCGCGTCTGGCCTCGACTTCGCCCCGACATGTCTGCGCTAGCTGGCCGGTTAGCGTCCCGGCCCGTCCAGACGGCCAAGCGCGACTCTCAGTCATCTCCACAGAAATAAACCGCGACACATGCGAGCCATAAAATACCGGCAGAAAAATTAAAAAATAAACGCGCGGGTTTCTAGCAATAAACCACAGGGCAGCAAGCACCGCGGTATAGTACCGTCACCGGTGGTCACAATACCAGCCAAATTCTTCGCTTTTGTATCAGAAACCTCATTTTCGCTTTTATATCAGGTTTATATCTAGTTTATATTAGGTTATATGTAGAAGATATCCAAATATAAGGAAGCAGATTGTGATACTGCCGACCAACACCGAGCTAGCCAGTCACGGTAAAGATAACGCCGAACAAGGGGGAGGCTACCTAACTAAATCGCAAGAATTAATACTCTACGATTAATACAGTAATGTAAATGAAAAACGTATTTTAAGAAAGTACCCCGTCGTTATCTCAGCGGCTCCAGCCTCGGCGCCGTTTGAGTAACCCTCCGCTCCGGATGAAGCAGGGCCGCCGCGTAGCAAGCGCTATGGGGGTGAGGTGGCTGCCAAAAACAAAACACTGCGGCCCGCTTATATAAGCTTGCACCCCGCCTGCCCCGCCCCCCGACCACGCCCCCTCCCCACCCCGCCCGCACTGCCCTCACCGGCCGTTAAACGACTGAGCGGCGTCTCCGGAGGGCGTGACGTGTGGAGCGCGGAGGGGGCGAGGCCCCGCGCGCCCGCTGGACTCTCCTGCAGGATTGCCTGTTGCGCTGGAAAAGGGATTCGAGAATATAAAGTGACAGCGGCGTCCGAAGACGCATCCCCAGTGTAAAGTCTATTTCGGTGCGTGTGACGCTGTGCTCACATTTTGGAATGAATATCAGGAGCTACGTGGGCGAATGGCCCTTTTGCTCTCATTGCTCGCTCTTCGTAGAATCCCTAAGATGAGAACATTTCCTCTGAAACCAGCCGTGGCTGGAATCCGAAGTGTGGTCATAATGACAGTACAGCGAAGGATTTTCCCACTTCATACACACTATCGTTTCTGTAAACTACAACTAAAACTATTGTAGAATACCCCACTAAAAGCTATTGTTTGTGTAAACTACAAAGAGATACAGGGAGCCAGAATTGTGTATTCGTTTGCTTTTACTGATGATTTTAACATGAAAGGCTATATAGCAGCGTTCTGTCACGTGATTAAAGTAAAAGTAGACGATCTAATTATTAATTGACTAGGGCCAAAAAAAGAGGCTGCCTTTATTCATATTGCATTGCTTACTTTAAAAAGCTGGGAAGAAACATGACGCCCAGTGTCATTTTCTATACATTTCTGTTCTGTCATTTTATACCTTTAATCCTGAATGTTGATAGCTTGTTTAATTAGTCAGATCAAGTTTATTTCTAAATTAAAAGAGGTTAAACTAACAAGCGACAAAGAGCTTTGTCTTCATAGACTGTTGGATCTATGACAATGTGTGTGCATTTATTTATTCAACATTCGACACTTCTGACCAATGCAGCATGCAAGTAAGGAGGCATATGAGGCGAGTCATCAGGATCAGCCAATCTTCTGGAATCTTCTAGAAACCTCTACCTACCCCATACACTGGGGGACAGTGTGGCTCAGTGGCTAAGCCTCTGTGCCTGTGATCAGAAGGTTGTTGGTCTGAGCCCAGCTTCAGGAGAACAGTCATGCCCTTGAGCGAGGCCCTTAACCCCCAGCTCCACCGGTGCCGCTGCCCTTCACTGCCAAGCTTGCTCTCACATGTCGGTGTGTCATTAAGGGGTGGGCCAAAAGTCAATAAAGTGTTATGATTATTCTACATGCTTATGCGCTGTGTACGTAGGACTAACGTATGACTGATACCTATTCTGTTGAATCAGAGATCTGTTTCAATCATTTTCCTATGATTAGAATTGACATGCAATTGCTAAAATGGAAACACACTCAGGGCACATTAACACACATTCACACACTATGGTTAATATTGATACATCATTTCATAAAACTGCATCTTACTTGCTTCATGACAATGTTTCAGTAAGAGATTTGCATAGGAGGATAGTATTAAACTATTTCCTGTTCACAGGAAGGATTTTATCCTCCATAACCTATTGTTTTGATTAAACAATACTCAGCCAGTCCGGACTACAAAATCTAGATTTGCATGATTTTAACAAAGGACCTCGTTATTGCATAATAATTGCTGCTAAAAGTTGGCATTACTGGCTTCCAGGATCTTAATGGGTATAATAATGACAACATTCTGCAAGTTTGACTATATTCCTCCCAGGATTTCACGTTTTTCCCCTTTAGGGACAGAAGCTTACATGTAAATTTAAAACCAGCTCAGCACCATCCAGAGCCACTGGTCAAAGGGTAAGTTCTGTCTTTGATTTCGATTTTTTTAAAAAGATACTTTAGATTGAGGATACATAGTTAAGCTATTTTAAACATCTATCATCTTCAATAAGTAATATGACAACTATTACACTGGCTAAACTGTTTCATTGCAGGTCGTGTAATTTACAGACCACTGGGATACTGGTTTATTTTCATTTGACGGTCCCTGTTTCATTAAAGTTTGACGACCCAAGTCATGCAATACGAGCCCGAAACGACGTCACGCGTCGCACGTGACCCACAGGAGCGCGTGCGAGGTCCGCTTTAAACCGGTTGGACTAAGCCCCGCCCCCAGACGCCCCCTCCCCCACACGCGGCGCCGCGCCTCGCCCCGCTTCTCGAACAGTCGAGCATATTCCGGCGGTGATAAAGCGCGGGGGTGGCGGCGGCAGCGGGAGCGCGCTCACGTAGCGCACGGAGGGCCGCATGGGGGCTGGGGGCCGGGGGCCATGTGCGAAAGCGCAGAAGCACCGCAGCGCTGAAAAGCCTCGTTTTAAAGAGTGATTAAATCACTGTGAAATGAAACGCAAACTATAAGCCTCATTCGAAAACTAATTACTACTTAATTACAAGACAATGAAAAAGTAAATAAACACGTCTAATCCATTCATCTGCCCTCGGCGCGATAATCACGCTGCGGGTCACGATGTAAACAATTTCATTTTATATGACCTGGATGGTACAATACACTACGGTGGCTTTCCTTCGATCCGAATTTCCTAAGCACTTATCCAGTTGTGGGTCGCGATGAGTCTAACTGGGATGATAGGATGAGTAATTTCTGTATGTATGCAAGTTTATTGAGACTTATGGCTTTGCTTAGAATAACTGTTTATATACGGTTATGTCTGTTGCGTTTGTGTTTATGGGTTGAAGAAGACGAAAGCCGTAAAAATAAATCATGTTTATTGGGACGGCCTTCACAAACCTTAGGGTAAAGTCCGAGGGTGATTATTCTATCTAATGAGAGTAAGTGCAGTGGCAGTAAGAAACGGAATATGAAATATTGAAAACGAACGACGCAGTTTAATTTGCATTGCCAGACAGTTTTATTTAAAAAATTGAAAAGGCGGACCGGTTAAATAGTGCGTTCCACAGACTACAGTATCGTACAATATCGTGATTTGTTGCATAACCAGTATCATTTAATGGTTAACCTCACCGTAGGACACAGTCTGTCCTGCCCCATGTTTTACAAGGTTGGATTCTAGGTGGCCTGTTTCGCTCGTATGTCATAAGACACTTCACTTCGAAATCTAAAATGCTTCGAATCACAATTACATTAATCATGAAGCAAACTTTATTTTCCAGGGGCGGCCCGTCCTTGGCCGCGTGGTTTTTGCGCCATCTCGTGGCAGAATTGAGATTGCTAGCCAACTGGCTGGAGCAAACGCCGTCAAGCACTTATGTAAATAATGTACACAATCGTTTTCGTCGCAGAATTATAGAGATAACTTCCACCAGCTGCGTGAACAGAAGTACTGAAATTACCGGTGCAAAATTTCGGAAAATATTTATCCCAAGACTGGAACAAAATACATCAGGCCAAAGTCATGTTATATTAAAAACTTTTTTGTTCAGATCAGCTCAGGTCTTTGAACTGAGGTTCCTGATCAGGATCGATACTCGTCCAAATCTGTGGATCGCCAAAATCCATAATGGATATTTTCAAAATATTAAAGCCATTAAAAAATCCCATACCTAAAAACCTGTAATCCAAAACCCCACATTAACTGCATGATCGCATATGAAAGGCAAGTGGTCCTCTGCATGTATTTTATGCAGTCAACAGAATATATGAATAGGTATAAATCATTCTGTAAGCTGAAAGTGAAAGCAAAAATAGCAAAGGAATGATTCCGTTTCAATTAAAAAAATAACTCGTTAATACCAGATTATAAATTTTCCATCTCCGAAAAAAAACAGGAAATAGGCTATTCAATACATTTCCAGCTATAAATGTAATTACAGTACATATTTAAAAAAAATAGACTCTGTTTGCATTTCCCGTTTCAGTCTTCTGTATAGCTAGCGGTCTAGAGCTGGTGGGAAAACGTCGCCATCAAGCGATCCTGGCAGGTCCCTTCTCAATGACAAATCCGGGATGTCATTTCCTTCTGTGAGAAACGAGAGAGAGAGAGAAGCCCAGTTTCAGCCATACGCCATCTCTTTTTAAATATACACACTTCGTGTCTTGCAGAGAACTGATGTGGTTCACAACAGGTCCTGTGCACTTGGACACATGAACTCAACAAGTCTCCTACTTCAGTAACTTTTGGAAGTTTTACACTTGTTGCACTCCTGCTTCTCAGTTGCTTTGAACCATCGTAATGGTTTTGCTTCCTCAAAAAAAAAAAAAAAAAAAAAAGGACTAAAAATGTCTGGCCCACCACTGACTGGAAAGTATATCGGAGTTTGTGACAAAATCCTATGCTGGCTTTTATCAACTGCCTTCCATTTGGCCGTCTTCTCTCTCAACCCTAAAGTGTCAGGCCGGCCCACACTTCCAACAAACCCAAACACCTTCTCCAGCTGCGTGCCATTACTGATAAAAGGAGACCGAACTGTACGTCGCTTCAGGGCGCCTCTCCCCCTCTCACCAGTGGCTCCAGCTCTTTGTGGTCTATGAGGCCGAACTCTTTGACGAAGTAGTAGAAATGCTTGTAACAGGTATTGACGTGAGCCTCTGCGCCCAGCTGGCTCACGCGATCGAAGTGGTGGATGTAGACGTGTACAAAGACGCGGAACAGGCGGGACAGGATCTTCTTCGCTACTTGCATGAAATTTTTGGGAAAAGGTGTACCTTGAAGGTGGAAATAAAAGACAAAACACAATGTCAATTAATCGCCCACCACCTGCACCATCATCACCATCCCACTCTTGTGTAGTGCACACGAAAATCAACTTCATACCAATGGAAGACATCCATGGATCTTCTGCATGCCAGCAGTGGAGGACCACATGCTTACCCATGCGTGGCATGTGATACATCCAATCCGTCGCCTGCGGCACACAGGCTCTGGTTTCTTAATAAGACACCATGGTTCCCATCGTCTGGATCTCATTCATTCCGAGTACTTAATACAGCATCAGAACTCAAAATTCTTTCTAAAAAACCCTTCTACTTTAACCAAAAATCCTAATGGAATTTACTCCCAGGATTTTCCACAGGGCTTTACAGGTACGACTGGCTCCATATGACATTGCTTAGTTTAGTGGTAAAGCAACAAGGTAAGAGGCTCAAGAGTTAATTATTATATACCTGAACAGTGTAAACTCCTGCTAATGAGAATGGCGAGGACACTTGCTAGCACCAGGGAAGCTAACTGGTATGTTGAAGAGAAGAAAAACCACACACCTCCCATGCATTATGGGTAACAGCGACATATTAGTGTTGCCAACAGACCTGAGGAGTAACAGCAGCACTAAGACACCATTTCAAAACTGCACAGAAGTAGGCTATGGTGAACCACTTCTGTATCCTAACATGAAAACCTGATGGGCAGAATGATTAAATGGTATTGGTACTACCGCATGGGCCCCTCAGTCTAGAAGGCCCTCAATATGCTACCGAGAGCTAAGGATTCTGCCGGTTAGGAGCTGGCGCTTACGACACCGTGGGTTAGAAGTGTTTCGAAAAGTCTGATGCTGCCATGCTGGAAAAGAACGTCTTAAGCTGCAGAGAAAAGGGTCACAGTTGGAACATGCAATGTACAGCACTTATACACTGGCATCCTAGGCACTGGAAAACGTAAATGTATAGCGCCAAAGACTTTTTTACTCTGCAAAAAAAATAAAAGAAATTTTGCAAAAGCCGCAGATGACACACAGAAAGTTTGGCAACTCGTAAATGTTGTATATGTACAACTGGGGTGGTGCGTTATACATTTACAGTGCTGGTTTGGAGGACACCAGGCACGTTTACGGCAGCCTCTCACAGTGATCTCACATCTCCCTCATACTTCTGCGCCTTTTTTAGTTCCCTAAAACTGCACCAAAATCTTTGCTTGCCAAGGGGACCATTTTTTTTTTTTTTTTTACGTGGTTTCTGCAGTTGGTGGTGTGGCCTGTGCCCCTAATCCCGTCAGGCGGAAGGGTCAACTGTACTGCTGGTGAATACAAGCTGAAATCAGCAGATGGGAAATATCACGATGGACTCGGAAACAGAAATTAAGCTGGAGGGCCAATCAGCTCCGGCAAACCCAATGCCCTCTATAGCCCAGGAACTGCTTGCAAAAGTCGGAAAGAAACAACATGGTCATCCCACTTTCAAGAAGACCTGGAGAATATAACCAAAAATCAGAAACCGATGCTAGATGTTCCTGATAGGGGACCAGAGGGACTGTGGATGAAATTCAAAGAAATCATTCAAGAACATGATTTGACCATTTTGGCTGAGATATTAAACTGGATAACAGAAGGCACGGCAGAATATGCCAAGATCAGCAAAGGTAACCGAAATCCCTCTGAAAGGTTACTGAATCACAAATTCTAAAAAACTAGGAAAGAAAAGACCAATATTACAACACCTGCAAAGTTACTGAAGAAAGAAAAGGACATGAAAGGGAGCCTATTTTCAGAAAATCCATGAGTTCAAAAATGAAAATAAAAATCACAACCTCAAATTGGTATTTTGAAAGCCACAGACTGTCAAAGACAACATCAACAACCAAGATATACAACAACTAAGATTTGATGAGGATGAACCTTCAATAATGAAAGGGGGGGTCAAATCAGCCCTGGGATGTCTGCTAAAAAGTGAGTATTCATTACATCATTAGAAGATCCAGTACAGTGAACAGGACTTTAGATAGGGGGCGTACCAGAACATTTACACCCAGCAAAAATTGGTCCGGACGGCAGCTATACTGATGTTTAGGCCTGCTTACGTCCGCAATTTGATAAGCAGCATGCCTAAAATATTGAGAGGCATATTGTGACATCCAAAAGTTAGTAAACTGTATAAATTTGACGTATTCTTCACTGCCATTTTAGTACTTACCGCTTCCATAATGTACCAAAACAGCGACATATGGAGAACTGAATGTAATAAACATGACGATTTGGTAAACTTATATAGATAACCAGATTAATAATATGCCTAAAATATTAATGAGGCGTATTGCGACACCCAAAAGTTGGTTATCAAATTGTCAGGGCAGATAATCATTCATATAGTACTGAAAAGCCAGGGTCTGGACGTAAATATGCCGGTACGTCAGTAAGCTAAAGCCCCGACTGGAAAAGACCATAAATCACTGAGGGAGAGAAAAAGAAATGGTATATAGTGTATTAGGCTAGTTCTATAGCAGAGGAAAATCTGGCTACAGTTTGAAAAGTACTAGCTTGCTTTACATGAAATACCATCATTTCAACTATCAAATCATGCATCATACTGCATAATGGCTTGCACCCTTCACCAAATGCATGACACTCTGCTAATGGAAGTGTCCTGTGCTGTGGAATTGCCCATTAGTATGCAAGCTGCCACTGCTGGCTGTGGAGACCCCCCCCGGCCCCCACCATCATGAAGCTTTCCTGTGCAGGCAACCCAGTGGGTGCGAGGACCACTTGCCAAGTCAACATCCCCTCAGGAGATGGCCCCCTATAATCGCCTGATGATCTGACTAGGGCCGCGTGCTCTTCCAAATCATAGATATATAGGTGTTAGTGCTCTTACCAATATTGGTGGGGAAGATGTTCTCGTTGTTGATCTGTACCTCTATCCAGTCCATCAGTAGGTTCATGTATCGGGGGGCGGCCAGGGCGGTGGGTTTCTTGTACTTCTGCTCGTCCTGCCAGCGGTACTCGTACTTGGGCCCGCCGGACATAACCGGGCAGGACTGGTCCGTGCAGGAGTCGCTGATGGTGCCGTAGATGAGATTGATGCGGTTGAAGAAGTCCACCACATGTACGGCCACCCAGTCATTGAGGCCCTCCCCGTGGGGCAGCTGCACGGCCTGCTTCAGGTCCAGGCCGGCGTTGAGTGAGGCCTGAGCCTTCTTGTGAAGCTCAAAGCGCTGTGTTCCCGGCTCAAATTTACGCTTGGGCCGGAACGTCCTGTCCTTGTTGAAGACTTGTTTCAGTGCCAAAGACATGGCGGCAGGTGACGGTGGGCTGCACAGGTTGGCCGTCTCACTGTCCCAGTCACCCCAATTTCTATTTGAATGTCAAACACAAAAAGAAGCGCGTCAAGGGACGAGGGACGCGCAGCTGCCGGCTTCACCTGGAGCACGTGCAGCAGTTTTCACTCCTGGAGGTCTTGGGACCTGTCCGAGAAAGCAAGGGCAAGCAAGGCCAGAGAAAATGGCAGAGGAGATCGTGTAGAAGGAGCAGTGGAGGGCAGGGACAGGCATGTTAATACGAAGCGTCAGGAGCCAAGCTTCTCAAAAACAATAAAACCAAACTATGAAGCACGCATGGGTCCTCGAGCACCACAACAGTAGTGAGCACCTTCTTTGAACTTACCAGGAAATTGGCTTGAGCAAGGCCCTTAACTTAGCCGCTCCAGGAACCACCTGATCTTGTTTTCCGATACTCACTTGTATGCTGCTTCAGATGTCGGCGCCTGCTAAATAAATAAAGATGTAAATATCCGTTACCCCACCTTGCCCGTTTACACTGTCCCGGACAGGTCCAGATGTCCCGGACTGCTGGGCAGCAGGCTGCCACACCACATTTCACCGCAAATCATTACTCTGTTACAAACCTAAAAAAAAAAAAAAACAGCTACATCAAAGGCACTGGGGGGGTCGCCTGCAAATCCTACAGACTATTCACAACTTGTAAATGCGTGTGCAGACTTGTCTCGAACTGAAAACCTCACTCCAGCCATTTGACCAAAGCTGGCAGCCCTGATACTACCGTCACAGACAAAACACGGCTCACAGAACTGCTGCGTGAAGATCAGAGACCAGAATTACACTATTATTAACTAGATTGTCAGGTATAAACTACCAAGCTTAAAGCCTTACCAGCACACGGTCTTGCAAAATTCCCCTGGGAAGTTGACCTCGATTAATCTCACAGGGAGTACTTCATTCAAACATAAATCGGAATAACCGATTAGTCGCCGTAACGACGACATCGTGGGATCCATTTATGATTTATAATGTGCTCGCTGGATATTAGCGCCCGATTGCAGATTACTTAAAACGTGACACCGCGTTAGGCTACATTGTAGCGCTCCGGCTTGGCTGGCAACTTCCAGGAAGTTCGCTTGAGAGCCGATGTGTGTCAGCAACCCTCCTCCTCCCCCGGCGACCACGACGCGTAACGGAACTGTCCGGAGAAGCGATCCCCGCCTTCCGGCGACACATTTCTTTCGATCCCTCGCTAACAATGCGATAGAGAGCTTATGCCCCAGGCAACGGCACGCAGAAGCCGTCGTCCGCGCCCTTCTCCGCGCAGACAGCGATCGGACGGCACCCACACTTTAGGGACATCGATCGGCCACCATCCCCACCTGCTAAGTAAAAAAAAAAGCTCTCTTAAGGAAGCGGCCGGAATGTACATGTCAGCCTTCCGTGCGAACGGGGGGGTATTAAGCAGCCATCCGCCGTAACATGGCGCGAACCGGCCGTCACCGCAAGGCTGAGACGATGCCGTGCGGCTCCAGCCGGCCGTGCATGCTCCGTTTGCTCGCCATTAGCTCTGGCAGCGTCTCGGTTACACTGGAGCCTGCCGTAAAAGCAGACATAAAAGTGAAACAGGTTTTTTTTCTCCCCCCTCCCCAGCCACCGAGCGCGACCTCGCTTCCAAAGCCCATTCATTAGATGACATAACGGGGCCGTTGGCGTCTCCCTGCCGAGCGGATCCGAGCCGGACATCAATATTTACGAGCCGAGGGTACGCGAAGCCAGGAAAGTAGCGAGCCGGCCGCCGCCGCCGTCCACGAACTTACCAGAGAAGCCAGCGACTCCTGTTCCGCTTCGCGATCTCCTCCCTCCGAAAGCGCCGCTTCTCCCTCTCTAACGGACGGGCTCCGAACCCCTTTAGCGTTTATTAGTGACTTACAGATGGCTACAGTAACACTGTAACATAGAGCACATACAATTAAGGGCAATGCCCGACTTTCCACGCAAACTTGGGCGAAAGGCGCCTCCTAACGTTTCCTGTGCCGGAGCGTCAGGGCACTCCGCCCTGCTTGCGTAGCCGGGGAGGGTGCAGGAAGGGCGGAGGGTGTCCCGGGGCTGGATGCCCCCCCTGCGACTTTTATGTGACGTCCGGTGCCAGGCTCGGCAACAGACGTGCTTACAGTAAAGCAACAAATAAGAAACCCGAGATAATTAGGAAATCTAAAACACGGATACACTGTTACCGCTATTTGCGCTTCCATTTCCGCCAGAATTAACCAATTAAAATGAAGTAACGCACTCAAGCGGAAATTACTTACATTTTCAGAATATTTTCAGACTCGGTAAATGGTAGAGGCTGTTGTACGTAGGTGCTCTAGGAAATGATCTGGTTTACGTATCACTGCTGAAACGTAGATAATTAGTCAAAATGTGTCCTTGAACTCACATATGCGTCCACCCACCCATCTATAATAGCTGTAATAGCTTATCCAAAGGGGGTCTAGGTGCGCCTAGAGATTATTCCAAGAAACAGGCCACACACCAGCGGACTCCAGTGCAATCCAGTGCACAGTCCACAATCTAATGTCCAAAATCATATATCAGGGGCAATTTCGAGACACAAGCAAAGCTATCCGCATGTCTTGGGGCTGTAGGAGTCCACTGTCTGTGGCACATAGGGAAAACAAGCACGTTTTACATAGGCCCGCGTAGCCAGGTTCCCCGTTCTGATACAGCATGATACAAACTCACTTAGGGTGGAATTCTGAAGTTTAAACGAATGTGAACATAATGTTGACGAAATAGACAAATGTGAAGCATTTTATTTGTTATGTTATCAAACAATACAGATAACTCGATGAAAACAGATGCAAACGTACCTAATTAAGCGGAAACAAGTCGAATATAAAACAGCAACATTAGAGCAATTTATGTACCACATTTGTTACCAAAAAGCAACACCTTTCTTAAACAATGCTTTCAGCATACTAATAATGATAACGTTTTTATTCCGGATAATCGATTTAAGGAGGTTATTACTCCTCTCTTAAAATACCTAAAATGCACATTCATAATTCGTAAATATTCGATTATTCGTTCATCAACATTCATCCTACAAATATGAATGGAGACTTAAAAGCAATGCTGAATGGTATGGTTTGCCTGTTGCTAAGGTGCAATTCTTCACTATTCACCAGCAAATGGCGCTGTTACAACAGTTGTAAATCAATAGGAAAAAACATTTTTACTGACATTTTGTGCAAGATACGTATTCTAACTGTCAATAAGTTTCATTTACACTTATTTTCCTGCTCTGCCGGTCTCATACAAACTACTTGAAAAGATATAACACTGAGATTAGCAGTTCACAATACATTTTTCCCTTAGTTATACTCAGTACCAACCCCAGTCACCTTCACCACCCCATAATAAGCGCAGACAAAATGAAGAGAACTTTCATTGAATGCACAAGCCTTTTGTTCAATCAAATGAACAAATGCCAGCCAATGCAGCAATGCTACAGGTTTACACAGCACAGTTCATGGCTGAAAAATAGGCTAATCATAGCATCAAGCTGCTAAATTGGTGGATATGCTGGGTGTCCAAAGGCTGGACTGGTCCTGAGCCCTGGTCTATGGGGCCGCTGCTTCAGCAGAAGCCCCTTCTTCGGGCGCAGGGGTCTTCTTGGATATGGAGTAGTAGTACGTCCGTATGCGTTCCTCTACCTTGGCAAAGCCAGGCCTCTCTTCATGCCTGGAGGCAAAAGGTTGAGATTTCAATACATAACATTGCCACATTGATTCATTATGCAGTCAGTCCTGCTACAATGCGACTAATGAGTCCCTGTAACAACTTCATGTTCACTGCAATCGCAAACTGAAGTATACATATCCAATTGGAAAAACAGGCATGGACAATGTGGCTCTAAAAATTGGTCAATTTTGTTGCAAGGAATTCAAAATACTGTTGGCTTCTCTTATTACTGTGATTACTGCCCAAGCGATGAATAACAACTATAAAACTGTTCATTTTACCCATTCCACTACACTGCTTGTATGTGTTCGTTGCAATACATCTGCCCTCTGCTGGCCTGGTGGAGTATCACTGCTGTTTGTATGCACCCACAGCGTCCATCCAGATATGCAGCCAAATGTAGTACGAAGGCAAGCTGCCGCATGGATGACCATCCCTCCAGGCCCGAAAGCGCACATGCAGCAGGGAAGTATGAACTTGGCTTTAGAAAAGATTGCCGGTTTGATATCACGCATCTGAGCGTGACTGAGTGGTCTTCATCAGACGTTCATTAAACCTCATCGAAATTATTACAAAGAGTCTTTCGGCAACTGACGAATGATACGGAAGTATGAATCGGCCTAAACGCCAATACAAGGAAGGGGTGGTAAAGGTTCTCACTTGTATATCCAGCAGTCCTTCATCAGAGTATACATCACGTCTGGGCAACCGGCGGGGCAGTCCATCCGACTCCCACTCTCGATAAAGCTGATGACCTCAGGACCCTTCATTTTCTGTTAAAGGCAAGGATAAGAGTCACCAAGAATGATTAGAATTTTATTTACATACATATTTATTTTATATACATAAATATATGTTATATATATTATATGCATAAATATATATGCTATATATAGTCGAGCCTTCCATGTGGAGGGGGGCTTGGTGCACAGGCTCCCCATGATCTGGAAAATCCATCCCCGGGCAGTCCACCTTTTTGCTTCCTCTCAGCTCCCAGTGTACCAGGTATTCGGTGTTCCTGATTGGTTGGGAGCTGGGAGGGAGCAAAAACGTGGACTGTCGGGGGTTCCCCGAGGACTGCGTTGGAAAACACTGGTTTAGGGCACTAAAAAGGCACAAAGGTATACGAGAAACGTAAAATCCGAACGTCACGTGCGAGATCACTGCATTTATAGGTTACTTTTTTTGTGTGTCGTCCTTCGCATGTCTGCAGCTTTCGCAAACTCCCAAAAAATTCCAGTTTAATGCCAACCTCGTGATATATTGAGACTGTAACAGGGAAAGTCGCAATGCAGAAGGGTCAACTGTATATGTATATATAAGCTATATAAGTTATTTAACTGCTAGCTCATATTTTCATAGCCATACCTTATAAGGTTTCCCTCCATAAGAGAAGGCTTCCCACATGGTGATGCCGAAGCTCCAGACATCACTCTTGCTGGAGAATTTGTGGAAGTTGATGCACTCTGGGGCGTACCACTTCAGCGGCCACTTTCCCGCCGTGCGAGCCTACACACATGTCCAGACAGAGGACAAAGGAAGGCGATTGTTTTTTTCCGGATAGGACATCAAAGACGGGAAGTAGGCACAGAACAAATAAAAACGCACCACGACAAAAAGAACACAACGCCGCCTTGTGGCCGTACCTTGTAATAGCTGTCGTTGGCTCCCAGAGCCTTGGAGAGGCCGAAATCGCTGATCTTGGCGTAGTGCTGGTTCACCAGCAGAACGTTACGTGCAGCCAGGTCCCTGTGCACAAAGTTGTTTTCTTCCAGATATACCATGCCCAAGGAGACCTGGTGCATTAGCTCCATCACGTTCTCACCATTGACTTGCTCTCTGAGAATTGAAGAGACACCACACATGATCGGACAGACAGCAACCCTGCCAGACCCTAAAGGCCAGGGGTAAGTATCCCCTATCCTGGATTGCCAGTACCCAGGTATACAGCGGGCTTTCAGTCCTACCGGGTGAGTTACTACTTGCCAGAGGTGGATGATCCAGGTCCCGAGAGTAAAAGACTAGACCAAGATTTTATTTCAACCATCCAGTTGAGTAAAAAAACAGTCACAGTCACAGAATACTCAGCTGGTTGATTGAAACAAACCCTTAGTCTGAACTTTTGCTCCCTGGACCTGAAGTACCCACCTCTGCTATCTGCCTGATATCAGTTGTGGTTCATCATAGACCAGGTAGGTTAGAAAACCTGCTGGATCCTGGCACTCCAAGATAGTCGCAGGCATTATTATCTTCCCTTTTCATTCATGCCATCAGCTGGTGCTTCTGTATGGTAGCATCTGTACGGTGCCTACAGGGCAGCTCTAGCTTATTACTTGTGGAGCTCAATGCCCCAGATACCACCAGCTGCAAGTCAAAATTGAGGGTTTCGCCCAAAAGTAGCCTTTACCCCGACATCACAGCCAAACAGCTGGAAAGCACAACTGGTTGGAGGTCATTGGCGCCATGCTGATGTATAGGCACAAGCCTGTGTCACTTTTGAATGGCGGTGTGGGGTAAGCGCTACTAGTGGGAACTTCCAGCTCGATATGCATCGTGATTTTTTTAAACAGTTTTTGCCAAAGAGCATAAATAGAATACCAGTACAAATGAGACCAATAAAATGACAGAAAACTGTCGCT
Source organism: Petrocephalus schoutedeni (assembly GCA_026780765.1). Lineage (NCBI taxonomy): Eukaryota > Metazoa > Chordata > Actinopteri > Osteoglossiformes > Mormyridae > Petrocephalus > Petrocephalus schoutedeni. The sequence continues at coordinate 3,699,382 of JAODKL010000034.1, forward strand.
ACCCTAAACCTAAACAGGTATTAAAAATCGAAGTGGTAAACGACCATGGAGATTTGCCCTCACGTGGCACGATTCAGTTGCACGATTAGCAGGCGGGACCCACTTTTTTGCGGACAGGAACTTGTTGAGGGGCCCAGCGGGGGCCATCTCCATCACCAGCATGAGGTTCTCGGCCTCGCAGAGCCCAATCATGCGGACGATGTAAGGGTTGTCCAGCTGGTGCATGATCTCCGCCTCCTTCATCATTTCGGTCTTCACTGCCTTGTCGTTCTCGTTCTTCAGCACCTTGATGGCCACGTCGATTTGCTTCCTGGAGGGACACACAGAGGACACGTTTGTGGTTTGTCACGCTAAGTGACGGGGAGCGATCAACACCGGTCTGTCAGGCCAAGTGAAAACGAAACTGTAGTGACCTGCTAGCAAATACAGTGCAATGGAGTGCCGCACCAGAGTGTTAGTGTTAGTTAGCTCAGTGTCTAATACTCTTAAAGACTACAGTTGTATATGTAAGCACAAAACACGAAACATCATCTTCTAGGGTTAAGAGGTCAGGCTTGTTTGCTTGACCCTCAACCCGACTAGTGCCATGACCTGCTACGCGTCTAATCAAACACCGTCCCCCCAAAGTTCATCTCCACCCCCCTCCTCACTTTTTCATCGTATACACTCCTTTCCTGACGCAGCCGAAGTTGCCAGATCCCAGCTCCAACTCGTCGATCATCAGCTGGTCCCTCTTGAGGAAGAGCTTCTTCTCCTTCAGGGCCTCGGGGTCACTGTAGGGGCTCTCGTACACGCTGGTGTCCATCGGCATCTGACGCCGGTCGACGACAGGCCCGGTGACTTAAAAACCAACGGAAAATGCGGCCACCTGTGAGTCTCCTACATGTGCTGCCTTTGCACCTGCCGGCCAGCGCTGGTAGCTGTTACTGACACTGGTTAGTTAAGGGGGGGTTATAGGGATTTATCATTAATGCTGATTTAAACATGGGCACACAACTACCTCTTCTACATTACCAAGTGATGCCGCACAAACCAAATCAGTCTGAAGAGTGAGCAGTCCTCTAGGACACATGGATGCGTAAATGGCAGCTGTGTAATATTATGGCTGGATCCTTTGAGCTGACACTGAGAACAACACAGCTATTGTACTTATAAACAAAGATACCCATAAATAACGATCTAGCCGGGTTACGTGAGATACAGACCCTGAGGATTTATATCCGCTAACGTAGTAAATCCCTGTATATGATGGTGTGGAGTTTGCCACCTTATTAATATTGCTGATATTTCTACTCAGGTTTATTTCCGTTGGTTACCAATTATACAAGAACAGCAAATAGGAGAGACGGCCGGAAATGAGCCGCTCTGCGAAAGTCTGCCCGAGAAATTGCGTTCAGCAGCAATTCGGTGAAAATCAGAAAATAGATGCAGGGGGTGCACATTATTTGAGGACAAGATAAAGAACTGACTTCCAGGTGCTGGCGTGTATCCATTTAGATGAAGCCGCCTCTGTAGCGAGAGAGGAAGGTTTGACATCGGATTACTCGTGCACCTTTATTTGTTTTATTTGTTGCGTGTCACAAAGTGAATGTGCGCAGCGGCCGTACTTACTGACGAGGGTAAAACAGGGACGTCCACGGCTGCTCGAAGAGAGAGGAAAGTGTCAGTCGAGCATGACGCATTTTAAATAAAGGGCGTAATATTTGTTTTAGCTTTGGCGGCCTTGAAATGATGGCCGGCTCTCGTGCCATTTAACCGACGGCGGAACTTGGTGTCTATCAGTTAAAGGTTTGTAGGGTTGAAGTTCTAGCAGATATGGTGGCCTGAAAGCAAAGGATGGGTCAAACGAGCGAGTGCAGAGGTTACCGCTGCAGTTGGGGTTGACGCAGGGTTCACGCAGCACCGTCACCACACCATCCAACTTCAGCTTGAGATACTCCACCAACTAGAGGATGGGCAGCGCAGTCAGGGGTGGGCTCACAGACACGCTAGTCGTTTGTGATTAGTGCAGACAGAGAAGTTTACCTGCCACACAGTATCGAACTTGGTTCCTTCTGGCATAGAATACTTCCCCGACTTGTCCAGTAGGATTTGGTAATGATAGACGGTCTTGCCATACATGATCGAGAGGGCGAAGGTCCCGGATTCTTCTCTCTCTCTCACTCTGAACGGCAACAGACAGGAGGAAGTGTAAAGTAGGCGAGTTTCACATGCCACTTCTATTCTGCAGTGACTAAGCCGGTTACCACTGGCCAGTAGGAACTTTCCGATCTACTCTAAACCAGTAGTTCTCAACCTACATTTATTCAAGGATGCCCCTGTGTCCAGGAAAATGTTTGCCCTCCCAACACACAGAAAAGCTTTAGTAAAGTGCTACTCCTAATGCACAATTAGCGTATAAATATAAGCAGCATTGTCATCAAATATCCCGTTTTAAGAATAAATAGATATCTCATAAAAACTACTATAGACTACCTCCCAGACCTAGTTTTAGCAAATGTTGTAATTTTTTTTAAAGAAATTGCAGCCCTGCATCCGACCCCCCCCACCCCCACCACCCTGCCGTGGGTAACGGCCCCGTGGTTAGAACCACTGCCCTAAAACATGGTTGTTAACATTACCAACTGAACATCTTTGATAACAGCTATATCTGTGCACGATGGGTTCAAAGCCTACGTAAGTCAGTATGGACAGAGATGGGCATGCTTAGCTAATGGCGTGACAGTATTATTGCATAACTTCGTAAACAGGTCATGCTTGACCTAAGATCAAGAGGAAGTGTGGTGTTATGTGGCGAGCCTTGAAGGTGGTGAGTAGCTGTCTTTTGGCCCCGTGCCCGTGATCGGAAAATCGCCAGCGGGAGCACAAACAGATCAGTCACGCATCTGTGGGCCCTTGGCCGAGGCCTTTAACCGCACATTGGCTGACCCTGCGCTGTGCCCCCGCAAGCTTTGGAGAGGAAGATGGGGCGGGTGAGGGGAAGAATTCCAATGTACCGGAACTCGTACTTGTACTTGTGCAAATGGCTACCAAAGGATTGCTGTTATTATTATTATTATTATTATTGTTATTATTATTACTATTATTATTGCGCTTACAGGAATTTCCCGTCAGGCTGCACTCCAGAGTAGAGGCGCCTCTCGCCTTCCATTCGCGAGATCTTGCCATGGTACCAGGACATCTTCTCGTGGGCAGTGGTGGCGATCAGCTTCTCAAGCTGGGGGGCCTGGCTGATGATGGCCTGCTCCATGGCCTCCCCCTGAGGACAAATCCCAGCCCACCCATAAAGACAGTCAGGGGCATTGCAGGGGCATGGATGCCCTGGCAGATTCAGGGGCGCCAGCACCTCTTATGGGCCCCTGAATATGAATAATGATCATTTATGTGCTCGGGAAACATTCTTCCGCTGTCTCCCCCCCCCCCCACCAAATTATATCTATTGTAAAGATGCCAACCTTAGCAGGTGGCCCACATCTAGCTACACCTCTGAAGACAGGCAAGCGCATGGGCATATGGGTGGTGGCCAGAACAAACCTCCACTGACTTGGTTTTGGGTAATAGCAAGAATGAATATGTTTGCATATTTGGATGCTTCTATTTTGCCATCTGCCTTGTGTCTGTAGCCTCTGGGATAGACTCCGGACCCCCCGTGACCCTGAACGGCACAAGCAGGTACAGAAAATGGATGGATGGATGGAAGGATGGATGGATATTTTCTCATGCATCTTTCTGCCCTGGTATTCCATCCACCCATCCATCTGCTATGCAGGGTAAATGGTCACTGTGAGCATGGACCCTAACCTAGAAGCTCCAGGACACTGGATGTGATGCCAGTGAATCCGGATAACTGCTCAGGGCCGGTCAATCCTACCGGTGACATAGGCGGCCTTCTAGAGCGCCCACATCTTGGGGGGCACCGGCTTGCCCGCCGGTTTCAGGACGAGGGGGCGGGTGCCAATGGTGATGCTCGCCTACGACACCACGTTAGCTAGGACCGGTATCTACGTCCACCAATATTCACTTTCTGACTTAAAAATGGATACTATTCTACCAGTCAGAGAAACTGTGGCCGAGGGGGTCCACACGGAAAATCACGGCGGGCAGCGGCCCGGCGGCGGCGCGTCAGTGCCGAGGAGGCCTCACCTCCAGGTGCCAGGTCTGCCGCACGTACTCGCGCATCATGTTGTCCCGCAGGCTGTCAAAGATGCCCAGGCGGATGGGCATCTCGGGGCCCCGCAGGCACGGCTTGCGCAGGCTACACACCAGCCCGTCGGCGTCCTTGCTGTAGTACTCGCAGAGCTCGGCTGGGCCGCAGTGCGCCTTGCCGCCCGCGATGCAGTACGTGCCGTTCAGCTGCTTCTCCACGGAGTAGTGGTAGAACTGCAGGTTCCAAACGATGGACAGCACGTAGCCGCCCAGGCTGCGCAGACACTGCCGCAGCAGGAAGAGCCCGTCGGACATGCCGGCCAGCTTCAGCTGCTCCTCCGCCTCTGCGCGGCTGATGCTGCCGTAGTAGAAGGGCAGCTCTGAGGCTGGGTCTATCATGGCAGGCACGTGTGAGTGTCTGGGCGTCGGGCCGTCGGCACCTCAGGTGGGGACTGGGGGACGTGTCTGCTGAGTTTGCCTGTGCCGAGGATACTTCAGTGCGAAACGAATGCGATGGTCGTGTGTCCCTCTAGCTGTTATGCCTGAGGGAAAGAGACGGTCAGAGATACAGGAATTGCGCAGAGCATTAATCTACTAGACTGACTTTAACATGACTAGGTGGCATGTGAAACTTGTAAACAACCCCGGCGAGAACTAAGGCTTTCAGTCGTTACTGAAAACGCGGTCTTGACTTGCCAGTGGGTAGGGCACATCGCATGTTTTTTTCGTGTTGCAGACGATGCGTTAAGAAACCAAGTGTTTTGCGTTGCATTGCACTAATGAGGACTGCCAGGCGCAAAGGAACGCGGCCGCAAGGCAGGAAGTCGAGCGTCCGCCCCCTCGCGCTCTCTCCCCGTTGCAGAATTCCGCGCGCACTGTAGTGCAGGTGTCTCTTCAGCATTCCATGGCTTCAGCAGTAGACAAATGAAGCGGCGCATTTAGGGACGTGCTGATAACTAACAGACAAAAGAGCATCGAAGCCCTGAAACTAAGTCATTGCTCTGCAGGCCCCAAGGTGGCATTCTTAAAATGATATTGGAGATTAATAATTTTGACGTAATAAAGATGGACCTCCAACAGTTTTCAATTTCAGTGTAACAATTACAGTGAAATACTACATGATTGAGATGGTATGCCTTAAGGAAATAATTAAACAGTCTTATATACTGTAAAATTATATGGAAAAACAATACATAAAAATCTTATAAAACACTAGTTATTTGTAAATTTACTTAATCCCAAATACCATGACCTATAAAATAAATTCATTTAACAAGGGTATTTTATGCGTCATTTTGTTTACCGTTTCCGTTAAATAACATCTAATATTCTCACCAAGTTTTTGCTAATATACACAAGACTTAGAAATTCACATAAACCACAAATAAGTGCAAAACTGAACATCAAGAGTATTAACTTGTAGACGGCAAAGATTCAACTGATAGAGAATGGAAAATATTTTAGTGTTCAAGGGGTACAGAGACGTCAAAACTGTTTTTTCAGAGGGAAACAGGCGTCTTTGATCAGATTACAGTCTGGGAGTTGCTAGCAGAAAACATGTATGGAGCCAGGTGCACAAAAGCATAAAATACAGGGATATAAACACACAGTGCCATCAGGCAGTCAGTCAATTAAACTGCATTAAATGTGATACATTTACTTTTACAGTTACTGTACCTTTTACGTTTAAATTATGCCTTCCAGAGGCACCCAGTAACAGATTAATCAAATTTCCAGTATCAGAAATTTTTTTATTATTCCCAGGATGTTTGAAAAGGCATTATAAAAATAGGAGGTAAACAGTTCTGTATGTTCTATTTGTGAGAGAAGATCAGGGAGTACATTCATTTATCAAATAATCAGTAAATTTACACTGCCATCAAATAAATATCTGTCAAAATAATTGGTAAGATATTTATATGTACGTGTTTTAAAATAAGACATTTGCTAACCTTGGTTGTCCTATATGGGCATATATGTGGAGAAAAAGGAAAGACTTGGAAAACATTTATACCACAAATTGCTTTTCTGAGCTCTACTGAAGCTTGAAAAGGCGACTATTCCCTTGCATCAAACACAAGAAGCCTGTTATTATTATTATTATTAAGAGGACTGAGGTTATTAATACATTTATTTTTCCTTAGGCCATTATCATTGAGGCTTGGTGCTGGTTGATCTCTGCCGGCTAATTTATACATGACTTCACCGCTGTCTGTGATTTATATTTTAGAATAACTGTGCAGCCTAATTATTGTAGTATTTTTCATTTGTTATAGTAGTAAAACCTGTTTTTACTTGCCCAATAAAATCCCAGAAACAAAGGAACGCCATTTCATCACAGCTGCCCGCTTTCGCAAATGGCCACTACACGCGTAGTTTTTACACCAGGCAGGACTAGAGGAAGCTGAAGATGGTAAAACCATTGAATTTTTGGATTTATTCAGGATTGCCCAGCAAAAAACATCCACACATCCTCACTGAAACACTTGCAAATGTAACCATGTCCAGTAAAAATAAAGGGGCGAGCGGGCTGATGTCGGATCGCCGTCGTGCCCTTGTGCTTTCCGCGCTCCCCGTCAGCTCAAGTCGCTGACATTTATGCTCCCAGTACGGCCAGGCTGTTTTCGGTCATTTGTGGATATTCCTGGGCCTCTTTACTCTGCCACTCGGGATTCTCAAGCTGTCCGCACATGAACAAACGTGTCCGTTGGCAAGATCACGTAAATATCAGGTTGGCGGTAAAAATGCATTTTGATGAAAATGACCAACGTTGGTGTTTGACCGCCGCCACAGTTAATTTCAGTGGCGATTTAGTTTTACAATTTACTGCAATTGGTGTTATTTGGTAATTTACTGTTCATGCTTGCATGGGTCAGTGTTTGTGTTTGTTGCTGATGGTTAGTTGACAGCTTGAGAATGATCACTTTTAGTAAAGTACAGCCCCAGGTATCATTACATAAGCAGCAAATACACAAAGTGTGATGGTAGATGACCGGTAGAGGATGTGGAACTATAGTGAACATGTCTAGTTTTTTACAGAAATTTACCTGAACCTCTGCACTATATACCCAAAAGAAGGGAAAATGGTATGACGTGGAAGCTGCTTGAAACTTTGTTATTATTACTCGTATACGCAGAAACACCACGAGTTGGGTTTGTTCTCCTCTAGAGCCAGGTGTTCGACCCAGTGCTGGTTCCCATGGCTGAGATCTCTACGGAATGAGCAGGCCTCTGTACCTACTGGCTGCAGTCAAGCAAAGCCCCAGCAAAGCTGCTGCAGCCCATAATCCTGCCTGCGTTCATGAAGGAGGTCCTGACAGAGAGCCCACCACAGCCACATCAAAAGCCAAGACAACTGTATAGCACATCTGGCCTAAGAGTACCTTACACTGCAGTAACCTCTGGCCACAGCAAAGGGCCAGTGAGACGAAGAGGTAGAGATGTGTGGCAGGTTTCTGCACCATGAAGGTGTTTAAGTCTGAAGGAGCCCTGTTATACTTTATGCGTACATACTAAACGCTTTATGGAGGAAGGTCAGGATCCTAGAGCAGAATGCATTTCTAGTGGAAAGCTATAATTGGAAACATCACCCCTGTAGCTGTCACAATCTGAATAAGATGAAGACCGTCTGCCAAAAAAAATCCACCTCACGTCGAAATTCGGTCTCCCGTTAGCACGGTGAGAGTGAAAAGGCACGACCGCTTTGACGTACATTTTCCATTCCCACTACTTATTTTAGTTTCGCACGATAACTCAGACCTTTTGAGATTTCCTCCATCCCACTATATGAAATGTTTATCGTCTGAAAGTCACAGACTGTTGCGCTGTGGTTAGAGGTACGAGGAGTGCACGGCACCGGTCAGACGGCGGAGTGCATGGAGTGCTGCGTTTGCTCTTTAGCTCTGCGTCGGAAGGTTTTTTTCTTATAACTCCACAGGGCTGCATGACTTGTAAACTTCTTTAATCATGAAATATCTGCCTACTACATAATGCTGACTATCCGCAACATCCCTACAGAGCTGAAACTTGGCAAGCCTTCTGTATATGACCACTATTGTCCTAAACTAGACTATGTATTAAATATTTTTTCATTCTCACATTACAATTTTTACATTGTTTAGAAGAAGTATTTTTTTTTAAATGACACTTACCTGTTCTTTGTATACATTTATATATATATATATATATATAGAGTACGTCTACACATCATAACCTATATATATTATAAACAAAAAATACCTTGGATCCCCTTTTCTTGTACCAGTGCATTCTGTAAACTAGAGAAATTAAGAGGATATTAAAACTAAGTTTTCAACTAAGCTGTCTTTTCCTCTTAGCAATCAAGGTCACAAAACAGAAAATACATACCTAGCAGCAAAACACAGAGGCTCGATGCCCAGAGCTCATCTTGAAAGAAATGGTTTTCAGCTCTAGTGAGGCTACAGTGACGAGCTGAGATACACAGAGGGCAGCGATAGCATCTGCCCTAAGATCCAGTTCCTGTCCCGCTGCTGATCAATGGAGCTTTGAGTGCCAGTTCGAGGCTTTAAAGGTTAAACGTCCCACACCCCAGCACAAGAAAAGTGCAGGAACCAGGCCCATTCCTTAAGTAAGAGTTTACCTTAAAAAATACTAGTCAATATATTATCCAGTTATCGAAGTTATCGCTTATACTGCAGTGCATGTTGTAAGGGCCTGACAATTCACCACGGAGCAGAAACTAGATTTTTATCGCCACTGGATTAGTTTCTAGCAGAGTACTTATTGGATGTACTTGATTTCTACACCAGCATTAAAAGTAAAAACATCATCATAGGTGATGTTGGCCTTTTTACAAGTTTGCTCCTGGTGTACTGAACTATTGCATTTTGCATGCAGGGCAGTGTAATCTGTATATTGCCATTTCTATTAAAAATTGCATATATTCATACACAGTGATGCATTTTGTGCTTCCATATCTCGGAGTAAATACGTTGGACCACTGCCAACTTTGTGATCTAGCTTATAACACCATCACTCACTCTTCCGATTTTGCGGACATAGACACTGCAATTTCTTAAATAGAGAATATGTAAAAAAATAAACAATTGTCAATGTTCATTTCTTTATTTGTTTTTTTCCTCAACATGTGTTTATCTATACTGCTTAAGCGTATAAACAAACTTATAGCTAAACCTGTTTCAATGGAAACCAAAACCCGAAGCGAATTTTTCCAACACGTAGGCGATTATTAAATTCTGCCCCCGCATTACTCCCTTTAATGGTAGTGCAACAAACGGCTGTTAAAATATAATTACACTTTCCTTCCTTTATGTTCCATACTGCTGCATTCATATTTAGTGTTCCTCAAATATAGCAACCAAAAAGTTGCAGTCAGTCGTCATTAAAGAAGCCCAAAGTTATGCTAATATCTCATGCTAATGTCATTCAAACAGAACAAGCATCCACACTTTTGCCAGCAGAATTATTTTATATCTGTGTATTGAACTGATTTACAGTTTGCCAATATATTTTGATTATACTGGCAAAGAAAAAAATGTAACATTCACCTGAAAATTGTTCTTTCGAATTAGAAGGTAAAAGACAATATAGATTTTTACATGCCGTAATATTCCAATGTCCAATTATGATTTTAATTATGATTTCCTCTGTGCTTCAAGCAAATTGCAAAAAATATGTAGCACTCAATAACACTATTGTATTAGTATTCGTATATAATATATAATACATATATGATATATGTTATTATTATTATTAACTTCCACAATAATAATAAGCCATTGTGATTTCAGCTATACCTGTTTCTACACAAAGCAATAATTATCAACAAAGTGTGAAAATGTCACACCAGGGCCTGAGAGCAAAAGACATGTTTTTCGTGTTAATGACAGCTGTCTCTGGGTCACATTATACACAGAGATGACATCCTGTGGCTTTTGCCCAAAGAATATCTGTTTGTATTTTTAGCTTTATTTATTTATTTATTTTACAAGCAGGGTCGCCTTTGAATTTTTTATTTGCAATTTAAAGCATTACATTCACTAAAACATTAAAAGGCATGTTTCTTGATTTGCTCTAAAATTCATGCAAAAATAAAGAAACAGCAGTATTAAAGAGCATAACATGATCCAATTTAAAGATGTTTAATGCAAGCAGTACTTAATATATTATTGCTTGGATTAGCAAAATGTGTTGGGTACATGAAGTTAAGGTTTCAAGAAGGCAAAATGGAGGACAAAGTCTTTTACAGTTACAAATAATAGCTATACTGTTCAACCGCAGATGCACATTAAACTCAATAATAAGACACTTGTGAATGTTTAAGAAGTAAAATTAACCTGACTTGTAAATGACCGAGACATTTGACCTTTTCCGATCCTTTATTTTAAGTGGTTTGTGCTTGACGACATTCGCCTGATTGAGCATATGAAGGCATGCTATCAGATACCCTCGGCTGAATAGGAAACGGGACAGGAGTCTGCTAGCACTCACCATGGATTTCTTCAGGTAAAGGAGAGGCAGAGCTGCGCGTGGCTGGGCAGCAGAGTCGACTTTTCCGGGCTCTGCTAGGCAAAAGGTTCTCACAGGCGACAGCTACACCTGACGGGTCGGCCTGCTCCCCAACATCTGGTGGAAAACCAGCACCGTCTCTGCCGTAAGCCAGCACACGCGGGCCAACGTAGACGGTACTGGATTCTCTGCTCGCTTCTCAGAAGCAGCAACCGACTTCCTTGTCTTTGTTTAACTGCCAAATGTCAAAGAGTGGTTGGTGGTGACGCACTTAATGTCTCTACAAACATTTCAAAGAAAAGAAAAACCCTTTAAAAAACAGGCAGTAGTGGATTATGAATACTATAATTCCACCTGCCGTGTATTTATGTGTGTTATTACCATGCTGACCAGGCAGAGCCAGTCTTAAATCCCTGAGACTGCTTACCAACACATCATACCCTTACCTGAACGCAAGCATGTCAGCAGCATGGTTTGGCGGTTTGAGACAAAGGTTAATTGATACTGTATCCTAATAATAAGCTTTCCAAAAGTGACACGATGTCTCTAGAACTGGAATATAAGTGGCTTTCTTCTGACGGCATGCCAGGCCACCTTTAGGGGGTAATGCTCAGTGCATTGTCAGTTAAGGTGTTTTTTTTACAAGACAGAGCTGAAATCATACAATTGCAGGGAGAACATCAAAGTGGAAAAAATAAAATCAGTGGATAAAGTGACTCATTGGGTTGTTTTTTCATTCCCTGGAGGGTGAAAGGGCAAAAATGTGGTCTGCGTCATAGAGTGCAATCCCAGTTTCTCGTTCCCAACAGTACTGTATGTGAAAATGTTGAAAGACCATGTCCACACGCATGGGCCCTGGAAGGCAATACCAGGCCAGGCCCGTAACCAGAATATTTGTGTAGGATGTGGCAACCCTACCGAGTCACCAATCGGGGGCATCCCTCTATAGATTTCGCAGACCGAAACGCACATTTCGAGGGGAATTCAATCTCAGAGTTTTACTACCTTGCTATGTTCTTACTATGTACCAAAAAATAGTTTGGGGGGGGGGGTTCCAAACCCATTATTCTGATGCATGGCTACATGCCTGCATCAGGCCTGTCTTTATAAGGAAAAAAAAAAAAAAAAAACATTAAAAGCCAAATTCAGAGGAGGATACAGTTTGGAGTTTCCTGCTTTTCCTGGTCATTAGTGAAAGTGCGAAGCTCCGCATTCCATTATAGTGATTTCATGTCTTCTGCTCTAATGAGAAGATGTGAAATTCCCTATTAACACCAAAGGCCTTTTATGCATTTTAACGGATTTCACTTCAATAATATCTGAAACTTCTTATGGGCAACTAGTAATACTACTAATTTCTTAATATTTTGATAATTATAGGGAGCAGTATGCATCAGACTTTCAAAGCTACATCGTTGTCCTTCCCTAATGACAAACTGAATCAAAAATACAGACTCTTACTATCATGGATGAACTCTTACTATCAAACTCTGCAGCTCAGATTTATCCTACTGTTCATAAGGGTTATTGGGTGCAAGTGTATCCTTTATAATAATGTTATAATATACCAATCAGGTGAAACAGCTGCAGAACATATGAACTGTTAGTCACATTGCAGGTTTTTTTTAATTACTTCAAATACCCCACGATGACCACCACAGCTGTCACGTCCCGCGTGCGAACCTGGCACAATCAGGGCACTGATCACGATATACCAGTCCTGCTTGGTACTTAAACCTGCTCACCTGCTCAGTGTGAGCCATTGCTGGCTGTGCTGCATACTGAGCTGTTACCTACTGGCTGTCACCTTGCTCAATCCCTCCAAGTCACTGTCTTTCCAGCCGGTTCAAACCCCTTGGACTTCCCAAATGGCAAGTCTTTTGTGTGTCTGTAGGATTAATCTCCCCATCTCCTGGCCATCCTGGGCCAGCGACCCCGGCAACAATCCGGCGATTCAAGTCTTGTTTGCCCGTTCCTTAGCTAAATGAAAGTCTTCAGCACGTTGAAGCCTTGAAGGTCTTGAAGTCTCGACAACGCCGATAACAACGCTCACTCAAAGGAAGAGAACATCATCTAACCACAAACACAAAAAGTGTTTATCTGGCAATTCTGATTTTCTCCTCCTATCTCTACCTGAATTTATAAACAAAAAAAAACAGGGTACTTAACAGCAGTGAATGAATCAGATTCACACATTGGGGTGCAAAGCAGTGAAATGTGCAACGTCCAAATAGAAGGTCATGTGAGCAAGGCACATTTTCACCCTGCTGTTACCAGCCCAGGAGCCTTTGGCTTATCTCGTTGGCTGTTGCTTTATCATGTCAAGCTGAGGCTGCCGAGCGGCTGGACGGAGAGTCTTTTGCCATAGCTGCTCCTGTAGCCTTCTTTGGACACAGCTGGCCACCAAAACGTAATTGTCAGGCACCGGTCATCCTAAAGCAGTAGCTCTCAAGTGAACAGCACATTTTCCAAAGACTCACGGCTTACGTTACGCAGGGTTCCCCCGCTGTCCAAACGCAGGGTGTTCTCATGAAGCCTTCTGTATGCCAAAATAGTGAGTGGTCATAAAAAGGTCATAAAAAGTCTTAAATTTAATTTGCTCAGACCTGCAGAGACCCTGATAGATACAGAGTGTACTTACACAGACCTAGTTGGTATAACCTACTACACAACCAGGCTATATGGCATAGCATAAGCAACGCTTAAAAAGTACAGTGTAGTAAATGTATAAACCCAGTAACAAGGTTGTTTATTATCAAGTATATCTGTATTTGTTTTGCATTATTGGGGCAGCTCAGGGCACAAGGCAAAGATACATGCTGGATGGGTCCCATCCATAGCAGGGCACACACACACACACACACCCACAGACTCGCGTATGTATCTCAATAGGGACCGTCCATTCACTTCTATGGGAAAAACCCTAAGTAATCAACCCAAATACAAGACTTGATATTTTTGCTGTTTTGATTGCATTCACAGATTTTTATAAAATTGAGGTCATCCAAATTGGGACTTGAAAATGACTTGAATGTCCCCAAAAGTAAGGAAGTTTCAGGTTTTACCACACTCTGGGCACATTTTGGTCCCCAAATGTAATCTATGCAAACACACACACACGCAAACGCTATTCATAGTACAGAGACACCGATTAATCTAACCTTAGCCTAACCTCACATCTATGGACAGCAGGAGGGAATCAAACCAACGACCCAGAATAATGCTGCGGTCCTATTGCTTACAATGACTTAGGACCTTAGGAACAAGCTTGGGCCGTTGATTTCGCTGTCTTGGTAAAACGTCGCCCCCTGTCTGTACATATCGTACTTTGCATCTCGTAATCCGTTTTTTTTTTACAATTTTACATCAGACCACAAGGCGTAACGCTTAAGAATTCCAACAGAGGGCGCTCTGACCTTAGCCAAGGAAAGGAGTTTTATTATTATTATTATTATTATTATTATTATTGTATAAGCAACTCAAATTTGGGGTCATAAAACACCAATATTATTAATAAGATAAGGCGGCAGAAAAACAAATTTAAAGCATTAATAAAAAATACAAATTTTCCTATAAAAATGCCATTATATCTCTCTTACGCCACTGCCGACTTCTTACCTAATATTTTTCAGTTTGTGCACTTGGTTTTACGGTGATTGTTTTATTGCATGTTATATACCGGTATATAGAAGGCCAGTAGATTGATCATGCAGAAATGTTATAGCACAGTAAAAACTATTCACTACAGACAGGCACGCATACAAGGAAAAGCCATATATTCAGAATCATATATGAGGCAAAATGATGCAAGTCTCTTGATATGGTAGCGATCACTTTTCGAGAAAAAAAACTGATTGGAAGGAGAGAGGGAGGGGGGATAGGTCTGCGCTGCGGAGCCTACTGCTATGGCTTTCCTTACTTCCTGCTCCGCGGTGGACGCCGTGTCCCGTGTGAGCGGTACCGCACTTTCGATTCTTTCTCACTGGGACCTCGGGCGTGTGGCTGCGAGGTTCGGAGTGACTGATCCCAGCGCCGCAGCTTGGCCAGCATGCGGGAGACTGGCGGCTCTTCTTGCAAGTGATCTGGAAAAGCAATTGTAAGTTTCTTAGGCGCGACCAGGGTGGATGTCGAGAGGAAAAGTTCGGGATATTTTTTACAGTTATTCGCATGTCATCGCATCTCACATAACGAAAGATCGTGCTTTATAACATCAACGTTAGCATGCACAAAAGGTTTCTTGGTTTGCGGTTCTTCTTTACATCTGCTGAGAACGTGTTTATGTGGATGGGGTTTGATTGGACGTGTAGGCATTTAATTTCTGTGAATTTACAAAATGAGCGGTATATCGCTGCAGTGATCAGGTGGATGTTATTAGGTGGCTGGAAGTTGCAACGACAAATAACGTAATTAAATACTGGGCATTTGCGGACATGTAGCCTATTTATGGCCAAAAAACGGCGCTTAAGAAATATGATTTTTGTGAGTGCGTCTAAAATAAAAGTAGGATTTATATCTGGATCGGGTATAGATAAGTCAAAAAAGTTTGTTTTCCGGTTGGGGCAATTTTTTAACCAGAAATCTAAAAAGCGAGGAGTCGCAATGCATTTATGTTCGTTTTTATTATATATAGCTTGGCCAGATGCATCGGTCTATTTGCAGTCTGTTGCACTGTATAGGTCTATTTTCAGTCTGTCATATACGGTAGATCACCCAATGACATTTTGTGGAATAAGAATGAAACGCATGGTTCCTGCTGCCGACGCACGCACTGGAGTTGCGGGTGATCCGGGGCGGCTCTGCGGGGGGCTGTGCGCGTCTGGGGGCCGCCGCCGCCGGCCGGTGGGCCGGCCAGTCTGGCTCTCATGGCGTGTGTCCAGCGCTCGTCCGCTTAGCATGGATCTGGCTACGGATCTAGTCCAGCACTAAAGCGGCAGCAGACAGAAGCCGAGCCGGCATGAATGGACGGTCGCACAACACGCCGTGAAATTAACTTTGAAGGTATGACTAAAGTAATTATGCGTGACAAAAACGGTCAGCACTGATATCTGAAGGATAAGTAAAGGGTAATAAAGAAATATAATTTCCGGTATATATAATTTAATTTAACATTATTTTTATTGGTTTTATATTTTTATTTTTATTATTTTATACATTGGTAGTTATTTTCATAATACTTTTGCGCGTAATCTGATTCAATAAGATTATGATTTATTAAGTTTTTCTTCAACCGCGCTCATGTTTTCCCCACAGTATATGGAATAATGATATAAGATATTTTGTCATCGTATCAAAAGTGCGCTTATGACAATATGTGTGATTTGGTGCATTTAATGAATCAGTTTGTGAATTATAGGCGTAAATCACAGTTTTTATTTGTGTGCACCGCGCACTCCTGTGTCCTATATATCCTATGCACTTCCACGTAGGCAAAGTAGGATTCAGAATGTCACGGTACCCAAAACTGGTTTGAAAAAAATGTGTATGCAGATACGTAGCATATGCTTTCCCTTAATAACAGAGCATGTTTTGCTTTTCGACCAACCCAGCTGTGGTCCGTTTTCAATGATTTAAAATCTTGAGGTAAGCCCGGCGAGGAAGCAATTAGATTTTTATCCAGATTGTAAGCTGAAGCTGAACCTCACGTGAACTAAACTCAAGGAATTGCGGT
Organism: Petrocephalus schoutedeni; assembly: GCA_026780765.1. Taxonomy (NCBI): domain Eukaryota; kingdom Metazoa; phylum Chordata; class Actinopteri; order Osteoglossiformes; family Mormyridae; genus Petrocephalus; species Petrocephalus schoutedeni. The sequence goes on from JAODKL010000034.1 coordinate 3,715,706, forward strand.
AATAATATCCCCAGCGCTGTGGCGGCTGTGGCTTTAACATCAGCTACCAGGGTCACTTAAGGCCACAAGTGCTTTGGTTCCTCATACTGTTAATAATGGAAATACAGAACCACAAGTATTCATAGTGCAAGGGGAGTCACGTGGGATCTCCCTGGCGCTGTGTATTCATATTCATCACTAGGTGATCTGGAATATTAGTTGTTTTGGTGGTTCTTGCATTCGCGCACATTTGTGGTTATTTGTTTTTTAGTCAACTATCAGTACTATAAAACTCTCTGCCACTAGAATACCCTAAAGGAATCCATCTCATTATCACAGCGGATTCTTTGATTTGCAAAGGTTAGACTTGAGAGCCTCATGTGGAGACAAAACTTGGCCAGTTAAGCGCCATGAACCTGCCTCTTCCAAATGCAGTTCCTCTTCATTACCTGCACGAAGCTGATTTCTGAGGAGCATATTGAGGCGGTTATGGTGACTGTTGTGGAACATGCCTTTTGGAATAAACCAGTGGTCATATGTTTTAGCTGTTTTCCTGACCACAGTCTACATGCTTTTGCAGTAAGAGAAAACCAGACTTACCATTTATAAGCCTAGACTTTTCCAGGTGGAACACAGCAATCATGATTTAATTTGGGTACTGGGCGCTGCTTTTACCTGCAGAAGGACTGTCCACACAGCTTTTTGCTCAATTCTGCAGTGTTTTCTCTCCTGATAGGTTTTTTCTTTTCCTCTAGAACAAGTGACCTTTTATGTTGAGCCTAAATGGTTTTCCTTGACACACCCTGAAATTGCATGTTGTTCGCTGGGTGTTTCTCCCGTTATCTGATATTTCTTTCTTTTGCTTAAGAAAACAAAGTAGAACTATGCTGTTTTTTTTTTTTTCAGGGGGTGGGTTGGTGGGGGGGGGGTTGGTTACGCAGAGTCCCTAATTTGACCCTACTGTCTTTTCCTTTATTCTGTTTTCCTGATTTAATATCAGGGTAACTTCGGTGACGGTGCCTGAAGTACAGCAGAGAGTCTGTTTCCTTTTTCAGGGGGTGACCTGGCTTTAAGAGCCTTAATGACTTTAAATTACTCGCATTACACCGGCTTCTCGATCCTATTCATGGTTTCAGTAACCTGGAAGCCGTCCCGGAAGTGTGACACGCGAGGCAGGCCCGGGGACTGTTAACGAGGCCGCTCCACACAGAGCCCCCAGAAGCTTTTGTGTGCGACACACAGGACGTCATCGCTTAGCTTGTCTGAGGCTATACGAGACACGCAGGGCACCCTGCACGAGCCAGGAGCGTAATGAGTAAAGCGTACGCTAAAATCAGACAGGTGACAAACCAGGCCAGTTCAAAAAGAGCCATATTTCCTAAATACCAAGCACTTTGGAAGGAGTAAACGAAATTTTTAAAGGACTATGAAGAACAGACTATAAAAGACAAAGGTTCCCAGTTTGCCAAGTACATAAATCTTGGTCAGCTTTTTTATTTCACTGGCACGCTGAGCTGCTTTGGTGTGCAAAGATTTACCGAGCAGGCAGAGATGAATATAAATGAAAGTCAATTACATTTTTACAGATCCTCGTCAATAAAGAAACAAAAATAGACTTGAAAAAATCTTAGGTTTCTGTTTAAAAAAGAAAAGTTTAAAAAAAGTTTTTAAAGATTTAATCAAAAACAGTTGCTGTGTTGCTGTACGCTCAATCTCCGCACGACGGAATAAGACATTAACGAGTGGTTATGAAAAGGACTGTGA
>JAODKL010000034.1:3719134-3732881 GCA_026780765.1 Petrocephalus schoutedeni
TCTGGGGGGGGGGGGTCTCTGTGGGGTGGGCATGGTGATTGGTGTATGGTGGCAGAGGCACTGTTTCTGTACTGCAGCAGTGGGTACCATAGATGAGAATGTCCACCATAAAATACCAGTGAAAGTAAGTCTTGGTGTGGTGGGGATTGTGCTATTACATTCAGTTTCTGGGTAAAGTAGGAGAAGAATTTACCTTTTTGGATTTTTAAGACCTCTAGTGCAACTGTGGGTGTTTATGTCAATGACATGCTACGCAACGACAGTAATGTCCTTATTTGCAAAATTCCAGCTGTTACCCAGTTCTATGCATGTGATGACTTTTTATCCTTGCCTGTTATAACTTCTGCCAGTCCTTGATGAGAAAATCTGTGTTGTGTCCTCTTGTTTGTCTGGAAGATTACCTTTTTACTCAAACTGTTTAATTCACATCAAGATTCAAGATTCTTTATTTGTCACATACATAGTTATACAGGTACAACACACAATGAAATGTATCCTTAACCGCTCTTTTGACTGTGCATAAGAAGAAAATAATGAGAAATGCATACAGTCTGAATGGAGAGGTCAGGAAGGCGTCTGGACGTGGCCGTGCCATTTTGGATCTAACATCGTCTACGACAAACTCTTGTCTCTCCAAGCAAAGTGCAAGGAGGATCTCCTTCATGGGGCCGCTCCTGAATCGTTTGTTGGGTTGATTGCAAAAGCAGAGAGACGTGGCCCCTCAGGCAGAGGTTGCTCTCCCTCGTCCTCTGATTGACAGGCTGTGTTTTCTACAATAGCAGGGATGGACTGGTCTGCAGAAAGGGTAGCAGAGAACAGATGTTCCTGAAGAACCCGGGGAGATAGACAGCAGATGTATTCATGTTGTTATCTCGGATGCTGGGGATTGGGGTAGTGTGGTGTTACGATTTTGTAATAATGGGGTGTTTTCATCTCTACAGGGAGGCCTATAATATCGTGCTCATCGCGTGCCGAAGCTACTTCACCAGCCAGCACTTGCCTGTTCTGCAACCACCGGCTACGAGACAGCCCCGGTCAGTTTCCTTCAGTCTCTGAAGCCGCCGAGAAGCTGAGGTGACGGTGACGGTGCTGCTGTCATGGCCTGCCGGTTCGCTGCGTCATCTTGGTGAACAGGCAGCGTTACAGGGCAGAAGACATGTTGGGACGGAGGGCTGAGGACCCCACCGATGCTACCAGCAGTAATCATGGAAGCAGCCAGGAGGGTATTGGCCTGTGTCGTCTTCCTCATCATGGCTGCCACGGAGGTCGCGGAAAGTCTTCCTGCTGAGGGATTCACTCGGTCTCAAGGTGAGGCTGGTCTGTCGCTCTGGAAGTTGAATTCAGGTGACAAACGGGATAGCTATAATCGAAGGAAGTGTTAGGGGCTGTGAGTGGCTCAGTGGGCTACGTACAGTACCTGCGATCGGAAGGTCGTCACTTTGAACCTCGCAGAATAGTCACATGTAGGGGTGGGTGATATGGCAAAAATATCGTATCACGATAGTTTCTGAGGCAGGATCACAATCCACGATCTCATCGCGATTCTTTCTCATGTTCATTTCTAAGACTATTTTGTAAGTTATTTAACAGAATGTGCACTCTTGCATGGTGCGAATTATCTCTCCATAAAGGCAGGTCATGGAGACATTTCAGTCATTAACGATCAGGCATAATCGCACAGCCCTAGTCGCATGTCTGTGGGCCCTTCAGCCAAGCCTTACCCCCCGGCTCCAGGGGCACCTCACACTGGCTGACCCTGTGCTGTGACCCACACGCTCGCTCTCACCTGCATGTGTGTCTTTGTCACGAAGAGCAGGACGGCAGAGCTGCAAACAACAAATAAAATACCCTTTCATTTCCATCAGGGGCATTGAATCATTTACTCTTTAAGAACTAAACTACACATTGACTTACTACGAAGGGTGAGAAAAAATGCACATTACCTCACCTCATGTGCCTATAGCTACATACTTGTGCAGAATGTTCGAGGTGCCTGGCTTAAAGGCCCAGGCTTTCAGGGCTAACGTGTGTTTCGGCTATTTCTGACCTGGCTCATTCATTCCTCTTCAGTCCTTGGATTGATTATTTATTAACTTAGATACAGGTGAAGTGTGGTGTACAGATTTAAAACCTTACACTGTTATAGTTGTTGTTGTTGTTAAATTGAATAATGACTATAACCCTTTAAACAGACACTGAAAACAGTTCTTTGATAGTAGAGTAAAATATACAAGTGATTGAAAACTGAAAGCTCCTTAATGGACTAATCGCTGAAAATTGCATCAGAATAAAAAAAAAAAATCATGAAGACCATACTAAAGTAGCTAATTAGCTTAGCCAATTATCCAGTATTTAGATGAAGCAAAAGCTAGCTGTATAAATGAACTTCTTTGATCCTCTTTTGTTGCATGTAAGGCGCCCGGTTTGCGTCAGTGTTGTATCCAAAAGCACTTATAAGTTTTGTAGCAGTCCTTCTGGGAGGTAATTATCCTTTACTTTGTGAGGGAATGACAAGAAATGAACCTCTGGCTAAAATGAGGCTAATCGTGGTGCATTATACATTAAACAAAGGTACTGGGAAACCTGAAGAAGAACTGGGGAATGACTGTGACCTTTGACCTCCCGTCCCCAGCCACACATGCCCAAGACCTTCACAGGTCCACCTGGGATACCGTGCAGACATGTCTGGTGGTAATGACGGTTGACTGAGTCAGTCTGTTCTCCAAAAATGCTCCCCCCCCTGCCCCGTCCCACCAATTAAACAACAGAACAAGGTGGCCATTGTGTGTTTCTGATGTTTAACTTCTGTGGACTCAGAGTCATCTGTTTCCAGTGGTGCGTGACACCGCTTCCTGCGAAGCCTCTTCCAGCCTGTCGTCATGACGGACAGGATGAAGAACTCGTGGGCAGGTGTTGTGGCAAAACAAAAAGGGGGTTTAATTGAACTCGGTGAACAGAGACTGGAAATAACCTGGGGGGGATCAAATCAGGAGGAGTATAACAAGGAAGGGCATGGGAAACAGGAAGGTTCAACATCAATGACCGGACTGGGGGTGATGGGACAAACAGGTACTTAAGTATACAAGACTAACAAGGGGCTAACAAGAGGCAGCTGGGAGTGATTTCCACACAAGGGCTAGGAGCAAGAGGCAAGACGAGGGGTAAACAAATAATAGTTGTGGCTTGTTAGGGCTACAACAGGCAGGCGATGGGCAGGGATATGAATTTCCTGACAATTTATTTTAACTTGGCGTCTGTTCTTATTTATTTATAATTAGTGATGAAGTTCAGTCCTGTTGTCTTCCACCAAAATGGGTAAATCCAAAAAGCTCTAAACTCAAATGACAAAAAACGAGCTATTGAAATGCATGGATTGGGAAATGGCTACAAAAAAGGCATTTAGTCGAAATTGCCAGTAAGTACAATCAGGGCCATAGGAAAGAAGCTTGAAAAGCATGGAACTTGCCAGGAACAGGACGCATCCACATACTGCCCCCATGCACAGTGAGGAGGGTGCTAAGAGAGGCAGAGGGGAGATCACTATTTCACAGCTGCAGTGTTTAGCTGAGTCTTGGGGGGGGAGTCACCATTTGAAATTCAACAGCGAGGCTTCACCTCCATGACCAGGAGCTTTTTGGACGAGATCCATGGAAGAAGCCCTTCCTGAGCCCAAGACAGAGATCCCAATGTCTGAGCTTTGCCAAGCGACACTGGAGTTACGACTGGAACTGTGTGTCTTGGTGGGATGAGGCGAAACGTAAGCGGTTGGGCCAGAAACATTGTAATCATAAGCAGAATATAATCATAATTATAATCATGCTATTCACGAATGTTCCGTGAATGAATTGTGAAGGTGCAGTTAATGTAAAGCAAACTGTGTATTAAATATGCTCCAAAGATGTATAATATCCATATTTACAGGCATAAGGCGTGCCTTTATTCCTGTGCAACGTAAGCGCTGACTATGCAGACTGTGCTCTGTTCGTATTACCCTGAGCCTAATAGGGAGGTAAATCCCTTTAACTGACCTCATGCTAAAGCCATATTCCTGGTAGACACCCAGCCGGTTGCGGAGGATATGAAACACGTATTCGGCTGCCCCCGGAGCGCCTTAAGTGACAGTGAGCGCAGTGAGAGGAACTGCTGCATAGTCCTGGCCATGCTGTGTCGTCTCCGTGGCGACCGCCCCCCTGGTCTGGGAGTCGGGAGCCAGCTTCTCCTCACTACAGGCCAGAGACAGCTGTTGCACATCTGGGGAGAGAAAGAAGTAGCTCTTTCCTCGGCTCCATTTCCCTGGGAACGGTACAGTAAAAATGGCCATTCCCAGTGGCTTTCCCGTCTGAAGGCTTAATTAAGGGTTCCCTGTGTAAATGGAGCCCTGCGTTTTTATATGGCTTGGGGCTTCAGTGTGTTTTCCGATTTATTGGCACCATAAAGGTATTATTCTCTTCCTTATTAGCGAGAAAAACGAGAGATCAAGCAGATCTGGGTAAATGCACGGCTCGGTCCTTTTGGGGGGGGGGGGGGGGGCTCAGTGTCCCCCTTTTGAGGCCCTTCCTGTGCTTTGGGGGGAATATGAAGACCCGCAGAGTCAATGTGCATGGAGTGCTCTGTAATTAGGCAGCATTACTCAGTTTGGGGAGGGGGGGGGGTCACATTGCCGGAGTAGGGGGGGAGAGGGCATGGAAGAATGCAGCATGACTGGGATCCGCCGGGTAGGACTTTTCCTAAACGCCACTTAGCTGATGCATAACCAGCACCACTTGTGATCTGCATTCATATATACAGCCAATTAAGCCCCGGTGCTGTTTTCCTTGCAGGGCCCCGACGTAACCTTCAGCCCTAACCGGCCTTTTATCCTTGTCCACAATATTTACAGCACATTGTCGCGTTCCGTTATTAACTCATAAAGGTTCCTTTTTCTTACTGCACCAGTTGTCCCACAATAGCTTTTTCTGTGTGCAGCCAGTAACTTTTGTCCAGCTGCACTGCGACGGTTCCATAAATTGCCGCTGCAGATTAAAACCGTGCGGCGGGCCGCACTCTGTGGCGCTCGGGGGAGAAGGGAACAGTGCTTTGCCGTCGGTTTATTTGAATTGGCACGGGCACGTAAACACCGGCCTGCTTTTCAGCGCCGGCTTCGATGCCATAAACAGGCGCGGCGATCAGAAGAGCCTTTAAGAAATGGCACGTGTGTGCTCGCCGTCTCCCCTGTAAGCACCGCGCATTCTGCCCCGGTGTCGGGACGTTAAATCCAGGAGCCCTCTGCCTCTGATAGGAAGTATGTGATTTCAGGGTTTCCTAGGAAACAGGTCTTGGCCTTAACAGCTACTGCCTGAACCCAAAAGCCCTCAAGAGCCCTTTATGGAGAAATTTCTGCAGTTTCGCAAGAATTCGGCTTCTGCTGTGGCTACTGCAGAAGCAGCACCAGCGAAAATACAACAAAAAGTACGCAACGTCTATCTTTTTTATTCATTTATATGGATAATTTATCCAAAGCAACTTACAATAGAGGGAAATGGATTTGAACTGACGCCCATTGCATTGTTAGTGTGACCCTCCATTGGCTGTGGTGAGCTAGGAGCCCATCAGCACAAGTCCCGGGCACCAAGGACACCCTTGGCGGGGTGCCAGTCCATCACAGGCAGACACTCACATACATACATACTGCTGACCAGTTTACCGAAACGCACCTGTGGGCTGCTGGAGGTAGACAGAGCAGCTGGAAGCTGTGCCACCAGCACACCGGGAGGGGGGGTTGGGATGCCATTCCACACCCATCAAGCGGCGGTGCGACCCACTGCCCTGGAGGCGGGGGGGGGGGCGGGGGGGGCGCACACATTCTGCTAGCCGTGCTGCTAGGTCTCCGGAAAACCAGGAGCGTTCCATTGGTGAGCCTTGGGGGTGAAAAAGTACCAATTTGTACCCTTTAGGTAAATGTACAGAAATGGACTCTGAGGAACATTTTTGTACCATTGGGGGTACATGTTGTTTGTACCATGGCTGTACCCCTTTTTTCTGAGAGTGTGATGCAGCCCGTGACTCCGCCCCCCTGTGTCTACACAGCGGCTTTCCTCTCCAGCCTGGACCATTATGAGGTCGCCATTCCGGTGCGCGTTGGGCCGCGGGGCGAGGTGCTGTTCCCGGAAACGGCGGGCGGAGAGGCGCGGCGCCCCCGCCCCCGGCGCAGCGCGGACGACCTGGCGGGCGCCAAGCAGCTCTACTACCAGCTGACCACGCCGCGCACCAGCTTCCTGCTCAACCTGACGCTGCAGCGGGGGCTGCTGTCCGAGCGCTTCCGCGTGGAGTACTGGAGGCACGGCCGCCTGGCCCGGAGCCACCCCTACTCACCGCGCTGCCACTACGTGGGCCACCTCCAGAACCAGCACCACACCACCAAGGTGGCCCTCAGCAACTGCAACGGCTTGGTAGGTGCTGTTATGACCGGGCCTGTCACCCAGGCCTGGAGTGGCCAATCGGGAGACTTCCTGGTGGGCCGCTTAGCTGTTGTGCCGGTCGGCAAATTCAGCTGATGAACTGACAAACTGAGGCGGCCAGAAACCATATCATTTTATGTTTTGAATCCTACAATAACACTTCAGAATGCTAACCAGCAAATGTTCTCGCACACGCAATGGACCACGATCACTCAGCATGGAGAGATGCAAAGACGCGCAGTGCGCTCGCCTCCCCGATCGCAGGTTATCTGCGCACAGTTGTCGTGGTTATGGAGGAGCCACAGCCAATCACTGCAAGTTTCTCAAATGATGGACGTTAGGCAGAGAAAAATAAACCGCTTGAACAGTTCAATATGCTATTTATTTTCTGCTTGAAATGTCAGTAATAAAATTATCAGGATAATAAAACTTGAACTGCGGCTTATCAAAGTTCCTCCAAAAGGAAAACAAAATAGGCTGGTCTTGGGCATAAAGCTCCTGGGCTGAAAATTAGTCCCACTTTGTGCCTGAACACACCTATTGTCATGTTAGTCAGTGACATCTGTTGACAAAGTAGGGTCAGTCAGTTCCTGGAGCAGTCGGGGGTTAAGGGCCTTGTTCAAGGGCCCAGCGGTGAAATTACTCTACTGACCATGGGCAGTACAGGCCCACACCTCCCGTTAATCTGAAGTTTTATTAACAGGCAGAGAATATTACACATGCCCCTCAGAATTAATGGTGTGTTTTGGTTGACACAGCGATGCACTATGCACCGTGCTTTGATTACCCACTCAGCCATGCCTGCCTCTGAACTCGGGGGTAATTAGAAAGCCCCGAGTGAGCTTTAACATCTGGGCACCGCCACGGGTTTGTGAGTGGTACACAGCTGTGCAGGATCACCGTCGATAAGGATTTACAAGTGAGAGCTATGAGCTAATTGGGCCCATTATGACATGTGCGTGCCCTCGACAGAGGATTAAACATGCAAAAAAAAAAGCACAAATAAAAGACTGCAGATAATTACTTGTAGCCAAAGTGGTGTAATTTAATTCAAAGGGGAATTCATTGTGTTCATGAGAGCATCACTAACTACATGATAGGATTATGCATGCTTTTAAACGATGTTATCAAGCAATAGAATTGGAAAAAGACACGTGCATTAAACCCATTGGCCTGTTTGGGGCCAGTGTGGAAGTGTTGCATTGCAATATTGAGGCACTTATAAAGTGATGTCGAGACACCATAAGGGGTCATTTAGGGCCGTCCACCAGTGGAGGAAGGTTTGGAGAATCCGTGAAGGGAATGTACAGTTTTGTAAGGGAGTTTCTTGTGGACACCTGTGATTGGATGTGGGTTGATAGGATGAAGGTAGATAGACCAATAACAGGCCACAGGAACTTCCGCTAATGACACTATAACTGTATAGTGTGATGGTGTAATTTTGGTAACTACTACAGTATCTGTGAAGCTGTGTTGTGTCCTGATTTCTCCAGCAGGGGGTGATAGTATCCGGGGACGAAGAGTTCTTGATTGAGCCGCTGATGCCAGCGGATAATCTGACCAGTGCGGAGGAGAGGGAGGGTCGTCCCCATCTGGTGTACAAAAGGTCCTCCCTACGACACCAGTACATGGACCAGTCCTGTGGGGTCATAGGTAACATACAGCGTGACTTTTTTTCAGCATATATCAGTCCATCAGTCCGCCAGTCCATCCATCCATCCATCCATCTATCCATCCATCCATCCATCCATCCATCTATTTTCCAGCTGTTTAACCTGTTCGGAGTCATGGGATGTCTGTCAGTAATCACATATTGAAAATATACCGTTTATTTTTTGTACTAAAATTCCCTTTTTTTTTTTTGTGTTCATAAGTGTTTCATAAATCTGTTTTGTGTTTTGTGGCTTGTTTGGAATTCTGTCAGCCTATTAAAATGTTGAATAAATAAACACAGCATTCAGGTATTTTTATTATGGGTGTAAGAGTGTCTGCGTGCCAGCATGGCTGCCGAGCCAGGTGTTGCTAAGCTCAGGTTTGCTGTAGTCCCTTAGCGCTTAGGCTTTGACTGTAGTGCATCTTTTTCAAGCTTGCAGAGATGGGCTTCTTATGCAGCGGCTCAGACTGATGCTCTGCAAAGACTCAGGCCGGGACCCACGTGGGGAAGCCGGCAGAGCTGGGCTGAGTGTCACGTGCCCAACTGGGCCAGGCCACGTGTGTCTGTGTTGACCTCACCCGCCCTCCTTTCAGATGAGAAGCCCGGCAAGGGACCTGGCTGGTGGCAGCAGCCTCTGAAGCCGTCCCCCAACCAGATGGGCCGCGGACAGCTGCCGCTGAAACGCTCGGTGAGCCGCGAGCGCTACGTTGAAACCCTGGTGGTGGCTGACAAGATGATGGTGGGCTACCACGGCCGGCGCGACATCGAGCAGTACATCCTCGCCGTCATGAATATTGTAAGTTTCTCATCGCGTCACGGCGGCCAGTTCTGGAAGAATTCATTCACTTGTGGAGCAAATTTGTGAAAGCTAAATGCTGATTGGCTGTATAGATAGCCGCTCCCTTCCTGACGTTGGTACACCAGGCGCCCATGCAGGCCTGAGGTTTTGTCTGTTGCGTCTTAGATAATGGCATCACTGAATGACGCAGTCATTCGACTTTGCTCCCTGCCTCGACCCAGGTTGATGTGCATGTGTGCCCTGTTTGAACAGTTTGGGGAACTTAGGCTTATGTGTAAACTTTAGTTCAACTGTTACACCAATTATGCAATACAATATTCTCATAATACACAAACCAGCTGGGAATTTCTGCAACACACTGTTTTGCTCTTGGGTTGAAACAGTTAGTGGCGCCGCCCTTCTGGAATGTTTTGTTGCTCCTGTAAGTGCCACAATTGTCTGCCAGCCTGTGTAATTGGAAAGTGCCCTTAAGAAATGCTTAATTCACAGCGACGTGGCTAATGGCCATTGTTCCGGAGCCTCGTTGATTGGCAGAGCTCCTCTTGTCTTTAAGACTGGTCTTTTCTTGCTTCCTTGGAGGTCAGGTTGCCAAACTGTTCCAGGATTCTAGCCTGGGGAATGCAGTGAATATCGTAGTCACCCGCCTCATCCTACTCACGGAGGACCAGGTACGTGGGCCGGCGTGACACCCTGTTACCGCGGCGTGCGCTCACACCTCCGCCGGCCGCCCCGCGGCGGCGTTTACGATGCCAGATGCCGCCGCGGACATCCGCTCCGCGTAGCGCCCGGATCCCGCCACTGCTCTGCCTCAATGAGCCCCTTGTTAGCGAAGCTGTTAGCCCGAGTGCCTCTCCTTGCCCCCAATTGCCCGCAGAGGCGTGCCCCGTGCGCCTGGCCGTTTGCGCTGGTGGATTCTGGGTCACCGCCACCCGGCCAGTCATGACTGCTCCCGTTGTTACCGGCTACCACTCAGGCCCTAGCCGTGACGCACATGTGGACGCTGCCATTTTCGAAGTTAAAAAAAAGAAAAAGGGAAAAAAAAGTCATGTTTCAGAGAGACTGTAGGGTAGTGTTCCCTTTAACCTGCCGTCTGAGTAATTGAAATCAGCCTTGATTCATTGGCTCTGCGTCTCGTAGCCGTTGTAGAAGAAGAGCATGGGCTTGTTTACAAGAAGACGCAAAAGCGCTGCAGTCAAATGTTATAGCTCTCGGTCCGGCCCGGCCCGGCCCAGCCCAGGGGGAGCCAGTGGGGGGATGGAGAAGCTTCTCTGCACCAAGGCGGCCCGCTGGCCCGAAAGATTGGGGGATTGTGGGATGGGATAATAACAACTTATGTCTCTGTGTGCATTCCTGTGTTATGAGTATAACCCAGCAGGCCAGAAAAATATTCTGATCTCACTGCCAATGCAGGGAATGGCAATGGGTGCTAATTCTAGGAGCAGGCCAGAAAATGTGGTCACGGTGCTACATATGGGCAGCCGAAAGCAGAAACGGGGCCATGTCCTGGAATAGAGGGTCCCGCAGAAGGGTGGCCAGTTGTTTTGGAGTGTTTCTCTTTTTTTGCATGTGGGAGACTAATTGGCCCCTATGGAGACTGTGGGTTGTCGTGTGACCTGATGGGCTCTTCACTGGAAAGTCGGAGCAATCATTGTTTCAAGATGGCTGTCCCTTATGTCCAGACGGGGTTATGGAAACGTTTCCTGGGGGAGGGTTTTGTCGATACAGTGGTGATGCAGACTTCACTCTCTGTCTTCTGGTGTTAGCCCAATCTGGAGATTAACCACCACGCAGGAAAGTCCTTGGACAGTTTCTGCAAGTGGCAGAAGGCCATAACCAACCCCAAAGGGAACAGCAATGCCGTCCCCGACAACGGGATCGCACACCACGACACGGCGGTGCTCGTCACACGGTGAGCCCTGCGAGTCCGTGTGCGTCTCTGACTCTGAGTGTGACTCTGATTGCGTGTCTTTTACTCACAGCATAGTCGGCATGCCTGCTGGACGTCACCTGTGCACTTCCTGTGCCCTGAATCTCGCTGCACTCCTTCGGCAAAATTTAGTCATTCATTTACACGTAGGTACCTGCGGCGTGGCCCTTGTGCGGGGGGGGTCACATGATCGCCTTCCACCAGCGCCTGTGAGGCTCCGCCCCACTCCAGCTTTCGCCGGGTGTGAGAAGCCGCGCCTTTCCGCCCCGGGTCTCGCCGGTGCTGCGAAGTCTGGCTCGCTGTGCTCCAGTGCACATCTGGATAGCGAGAAGAATGCGGGACGCGCACAGCTGTCTGGCGTCCGGCGGCCCCGAGCGCCTTCTGAGGAGCCAGGCGCGGTCCTGCCGCGGTTTCCGCGGCGGTGGAAAAATCCAGCGGCGGCGGGATCCAAGAAGAGTTACGTCTCGGCGTTTAGTGACAGTTTTGTTTTTATTACGCGCATCTTAAAATGGTCTGAAAAGGCCGTAGGAATCCCCAGAGCCGGTGTTTCCGTCCCGGCCAGTCTGCCAGGGCCTCTCAGCTGTCTGCCACCCCAGTGACTCCTGGTGCTGTGCCTGCGAGGGACGCTAGCCTACATCCCGGAGATCCGTCGGCCTGCTTGCCTTGGTGCCGCCCTGCAGGTGGACAGGGGTCAGTGGTGGGGCTTAAACGGCGGCGTGGGCCGAGATGAAGACAAAGGAAAAGAAACATCGAATGGAGCAGTGTGTGGCAGACTGGGCAGGCACTGAGTGAGACGCATTGTACAGAGAATGGACGGTGTTTATAGACTGGCTTGGAAAAACACCCCAAACAGCTCAGCTCCTCTCTTTCCTGCTATTGTTCACACGTTAACCCTTTGCTCGACTCGACTGGCCCAGTGTCACTCAGAAAGTGCGTGTGCGTCCCTTTTGAATGCCCGATGGAAAACTCTCTACTCGTCCGTCTCCGTAAAGCCGAGTTCCAGAAGTTTCTCTATTGCCATTTTTCCTTCACTTTTAAATAATGCTGGGAGGAGATTAGGCATGATTGAGCGGACTGAAGTTTGTGGGCCGGACTCGAGGGCCGGAACGTCAGCAGGCGTGCCTGCGCCCGTGTGTCTGTTACCTGCCGTGTATTTCAGTGTACTTCACTTTCCCTTCCAGGTACGACATCTGCATCTACAAGAACAAGCCGTGTGGAACACTAGGTAGGAGCCCCAGTGAATGAGAGCTCTGCCCGGGGAGCCAGGCGGCTCACACTCGCCTCCTGTACAAAGGCACTGTGTTGTGGCATGAAACTATATATAACTGGGCGGCAACCCAGGAAGCAGGCGTGATTTGATTCGGCTCCGCGGATTTCAGGGGGCCCCCTCCAGCTCTGGCCACCTTTCTGCGATCGACTACGTCTCTTTCTCATACCCTGTGTAGCCCTCTGTTGGAAACACAGCACAATCCTCGTGACCTTTACTTACAGAAAGTGGCGAATAAAGGTCTTTTCTTCTTTATCTGTTGGAGAATGTTGTTGTTTGCTGGCAACTCAACTAATATATACCAAAAAATGTTTGACGTTAAAATTAAATCATTAAATAATGAGTGTATTCTGTGTGCACAGGTCAGGCCGAGGTGATGTTTGTGTTACGCGGTGTGGGTCTGTCCCCGTGTTAGCGCGTTTTCTGCATAATAGTCTTGTGAAAACACGTGTGTGCACATGCGACCGTGTGTGGATCCTTTATTCCCACCGTCCTGAGCGTGTAAATCCCACCCGCAGGTCTGGCCCCTGTCGGGGGCATGTGTGAACCCGAGAGAAGCTGCAGCATAAACGAGGATATCGGCCTGGCCACCGCGTTCACCATCGCACACGAGATTGGGCACACGTGAGTGCACTGCGGCAGCTGTCTTCACATCACTAATCTTCAGGTTCCGCACACTTTTCACATCATGATTCTGAACTGACAGCTACCTCTGTTTTCCTTTTTAATTGGACCTGCATGGTGATGTATTGGCAGTAGCAGATGTGGGTAGTTCAGCTCCAGAGTAAAAGTCCAGACAAAGGTTTAGTTTCAGCCAACCAGTTGCGTACTCTGTGACTGTGACATTTTATGCTAAACTGGTTGGTTGAAACTAAATCTTGGTCTGGACTTTTACTCTCCAGACTTGGACTACTCATCTCAGGGCATTAGTGCACATTAGAGTGTGATTAATGATAGGAAGAAGGAGAGAAGAGAATCAAAGCAAAGTGAACGTGAGAGTTTCATAGCAAGAAAAAGCAGAAATTCAGGGGGATTAGCTCAGTGCTCCCAGACTTGGTCCTCAGGGACCTGCAGACGGTCCACGTTTTTGCTCCTACCAGGAGCTGGGAGGAAGCAAACACATGGACTGCCTGGTAGGGAGCTGGGAAGGAGCAAAAACGTGGGCTGGCTGTGGATCTCTGAGGACCAGGTTGGGAAACACTGGCTTAGCTTATCGCTTGGAACCCCAAAGGGTTTGCCGAGTCACACTTGCACCAAGGCGCTGGCCGTGTTATTTGCTTCATCAGTTGAGCGAGGTGACAGCCACGCCCCCCTCTGGCAGGTTTGGCATGAACCACGACGGTGTGGGCAACGCCTGTGGCGCCCGCAGCCAGGAGATGGCCAAGCTGATGGCGGCTCACATCACCATGAAGACCAACCCCTTCGTCTGGTCGGCCTGCAGCCGGGACTACATCACCAACTTCCTGGAGTGAGCCAGTCTCCAGCACGACGGCAGCCGACCTGCTGGCAGCTGTCAGGAGGGGCCGGCTTTAGTGGGGGCGGGGCTTGTTTGTAGTCTGTGTCAGTGTTGTGTATATGCTGCCGGTCTGTAGTACCAGCGCGCTCCATTTCTGCCCTGTGTGCTTCCTGTCCTGTTGTTTTGTCTGTGCTGTACATATTCTTT
>JAODKL010000034.1:3747681-3768640 GCA_026780765.1 Petrocephalus schoutedeni
GAGTTAAGGTCGGGGTCCTGCTCCGTCGCATAGATCCACCCTGTAATATCACCCTTGCAGAGTTAAGGTCGGGGTCCTGCTCCGTCGCATAGATCCACCCTGTAATATCACCCTTGCAGAGTTAAGGTCGGGGTCCTGCTCCGTCGCATAGATCCACCCTGTAATATCACCCTTGCAGAGTTAAGGTCGGGGTCCTGCTCCGTCGCATAGATCCACCCTGTAATATCACCCTTGCAGAGTTAAGGTCGGGGTCCCGCTCCGTCGCATAGATCCACCCTGTAATATCAGCCACAGCTAAGGTTGGGGTCTTGTTCTTCTCTTCACAGGGATTCAGACCCAGCAGGTGGTGTGTAAGAAGCAGGCTGACCATTCAGTGGTCTTCAACCACTTCTGCGACAAGAGGAGCAAGCCCAAGGAGAAGAAGAGAGCGTGTAACTCTGAGCCGTGTGCGCCAATGTGAGCTCCCGGCTGCTGGGGTGCACTCCTTCTGATAGGACGCGATGGTGCTCTGCACGTTTCCAAGCACCGATGCTCTGTCTGCACTCTGACACTCACTGTTAGGAAAATACTGCTGATAATGATTCTGTGAGTGTGCCGGCCAGTGGGGATCTACACAGCCGGTTTCACAGGGGCTGCAATCGCACCCCCTGCTAGTCAGATGAAAATGCTGTTTGAATACATTAAGTTCAATCAAATAAAATTTAATTATAAGGTTGTTTGAAAATGTGACATGAGTGGACCATGTCAATGTGTAATAATTTATTGTAAATTTATTTACTATTTTTTTTTATTTGGGTGGGTTCTCCTGAACTTCAGTCTTAATGCTGTCAGTAGGTTTTGTTTGTGTGATTCTTAGAAAACGTTAATGTGTTTCTGGTGAGTGTTAATCTTTGTGTTTGGGTTCACACGGCTGGTGAGTGTTAATGTGGGAATTTAATTTGCATGGCTGGTGAGTGTTGATGTTTGTGTTTGATTCGTACGACTGGGTGTGTGTTCATGTAAGGTGACGTGAGTGCTGTCTGGTAAGAAATCATATGTGTATGTGTTTTGGTTTTTCTCTGTGCCTGTATATGCACAGCTGGTGTATTTTAACATTATCTGTGTATGTGTGTCAACATGAGTCTAACAGCTGGTGGATCGTATTGTGTTTTAATGTGTGTTCATGTATGTTTTCGACCCTTGCAGCTGTATGTACATCCTTAAATGTGGTGTGTGTATATACCAATTCTTACAGGTGGTGTGTGTATATACCATTCTTACAGGTGGTGTGTCTGTGTATACCATTCTTACATGTGGTGTGTGTGTGTGTATACCATTCTTACAGGTGGTGTGTCTGTGTATACCATTCTTACAGGTGGTGTGTCTGTGTATATCATTCTTACAGGTGGTGTGTGTGTGTATACCATTCTTACAGGTGGTGTGTCTGTGTATACCATTCTTACAGGTGGTGTGTGTGTGTGTATACCATTCTTACAGGTGGTGTGTGTGTGTGTGTATACCATTCTTACAGGTGGTGTGTGTGTATATACCATTCTTACAGGTGGTGTGTCTGTGTATACCATTCTTACAGGTGGTGTGTGTGTATATACCATTCTTACAGGTGGTGGGTGGGAGAGTGGTCTGAATGCAGTCGCAGCTGTAACGGTGGTGTCCGGACCCGCGAGGTGCTCTGCAAGAGGAAGATCTCCCCCTCAGAGGAGAAAGTCCAGGATGACAGCATGTGCTCGCCTCCACGCCCTCCTCTCACTGAACCCTGTAACAACCAGACCTGCCCCCCCGAATGGCTGGCCCTGGACTGGTCTGAGGTATAGTTCACCAACTCTCCAAAAAAGTCCTAGAAGTGTTATTTCTTTTAAAGGCGGTGCATAAGTTGCTGGTGTTGATGGCCATATCGTGTGTTTATCATTTTACATATTTGGGCGTTGGTGTAAGGTATTTGTTATGGACGAATTATTAAGATACTATATTACAACCTTGATTTGACCACTTGAGATGGTGCTTTTTTACATGCATATTGGCACACTACAGCCAGAGATTACTGTCACGTCTTCATGAGAAATCAGGGATTTACACAGGTGTGGTGTGTAGATGCCCTCTCCTGCAAAGGGTCATTACTCTTTTCTGCTGCGCTTTAATTGGTGGGGGACGGTTCTGGAGAAAGCCTTGGCCTTGACACTTCCTGGCATTTTAGGGGTTTGTTGGTCAGTCAAGTTTAACGGCTAAAATATCTGGCAGCAGATGAAATAGCCAACAGACAAAATTCATTAATGTTCATTCTGCGGCAGAAAACTAAATCCAAGGCTGAGGTGGCTGCCCTTCACGGCCAAGCTTGCTCTCATGGAGAGCAAGGGTGGGTGAGGTGAGAAGACAGTTTCTCCACAGGGATCAATAAAATATTAAAAAAATAAAAATTACTAGAGGTGTACTGATCCGATATTCGGATTGTGGTAGGTGCCAATTAATACCTATTACAGGGATCGGATATCAGCCATATGCAACCGATCCACTTACTTACTTCGTTTTCAGCAGTCTGCAAAAAGAGAGCTATTTCTTGTGAAATTGAGTTTTACAATCAATAACATTCAGCATTCAAGCTGAACGCTAACACAGCCAGTCAGTCTATCTGCCACTCAGTGGGCGCGTGCGCAGCGACTTCCACCCGCTGTGACATCATGCGAGTACCCTTTGCGGTAGGAGGAGCCTAAGAATATCAGATAAGGAGGGGACGCTCTGAAAGTATTTTAGGCCTGAAAGTATCCAGCAATTTGTAGTGCACCTGTTATGTTGTCTTGTATATCATGTCGTTTACTGAGAGTCACCAACACCTGGAAACAAATTCCTTGTGTGTTTCACACACTTGGCAAATAAACCTGATTCTGATTCTGATTCTGATGACTTCGACGTGACTAATGTGCTTATTTCTGAATGCGTTGTTCCCATTAACCGCGGTAACTGGCAATGAAATAGTAGTAGACTTTTTGCTTGCTTCAAAATAATGGGGACGTGATGCATCTTCTGACACAAATGCCACAGGTTTCTCTCTACGGCGATTTCTTTGCAGGTGGAGATCTGCTTTGCACTTACGTAGTCGTCAGCCACCAAAGTGTGTTGATCACACCTAATGGTTCCCATGAGGGCTCTGCCTGTGCTGGCAGACATCGTGGTCTTTGTGGCGGCATTTGTGACTGCTTTATTACTTCAAAGTTAGGCCCTTTTCTATGTGCTGTTTCTCGTATTTTGCTCCCCTCTTCTGTATTATTATTTAATTATTGTATAATTATGTATTATTATTAGTTATTTTTAAGGTACATATCACTTACACCCTGTACCAGATGGATATTTTGTTAGTGCTCTGTGAATCGTAATCACCAGGCCAGGAGAGTTGATGCTAATAGACTTCGGTGCAGAATCTACGTTCTAGGTACGGCGTAGCCACCTACACTGCACTGTAGCCTATGCTATAGCCTGATATGCACCGTCCCAGAAAAGTAACTACATGTCGAGGCCACAAAGACCACAGCAGCTGTGATGGATACGCTTGGTAGCTTCGCACTTCCTCAAACGCAAATGTTTTGCAGGTGTCTTGTTTGATTTTGGCATGGGACTTGTGTTAAGTTGGTTGCTAGCTTGTTTTTGCTGCGGTTGTACCAGGTCATGGTCAGGCTGCACATCAGGCCTGGCTTTAGCTCAGGGAGATTATATAAATACATACTCAGAAGAGACGGTCGTTGTCGAAGTTTTTGTCCTGCGTTAGCTGCACAAGCAGAGTGCTTCTGAGGCTCTGCATGTGAATGTATATATATGTGTGTGCATATATACAGTACCAGTCTGCCTAGGGATGGGCAGTATGGACAAAAAAAATCATATCTCAATATATTTTGACTGAATGATGATATATATCTCAGTATTTTTATGAAATGGGGAAAAAAATTCAGTTGTAAGTCAAACCAATAAAAGATTTCACAAAAACACTTTATCAGAATACCAGTTAAAGTCCACAACAAATTAATTTATAATTAACAGGGCTACAACATCTGAAAGTACTTTCAATAACATAATATAATTAGGCTACAGGTCAAGAACGCAATACAAATGTAAACAAAAACTGACACGTTGAAGCGTTCTGCAGATGTTTTTGAAATTATATGAAGATGTATTCTACAACACTAATATAAAATTTTAAAAAAATGTCAAGTATAACACGCTGCCCATTGTTTTAACAGACTAGTTACTAAACTGTAGCCTATAACTTGTGCATTTAGGTTTTCCATAGCAAAATATTGCATACAACTGCACAAACAACAGAAGGTTGTAAAGCCAACCTATCTTGCGAAGTAGCTCTTGCTGAGGTGGGCTTATCTAAGCATTTCACCCTTTCATCTTTCATCAAGATTTTGTGAGTACCTCCCTCCCACCTGCTATTTACTACATTAAAATAGATTTGATATGGTAACCTGCAGAATTGGTACTGGCCTTGGAAGTGCTGCTTAAATACAATCACTAATTACAGCTCTTCATTTCCTACATAGGTTCAGCGACACGCAAACCACAATTGATCCAACCCGTTAATAATAGCCAACTGTTCAAATAATTATTTTTACACAACAACAAGTGTCATTGTGCAATTCATATAACTATAACACTGATGCCTGATGTTAAATTTGTACTAATTTCATAACCTGCCGGTGCGGTGGGGTCTGGCCAGTCACTGCATGCTTGCACACGGGTGGGGGGGCGGAGTTTCTAGCAGAACAGAGGAGCCTGCAGCAGACAGTCAGGGGGAATAGAACAGAACTACATTTAAAATCTTTAAGGCTTCATTTACCTCCATATAAACGATACTTCCTCAATCCAAATCATGCTCTGTTTAAATCCCGGCATGTTTTAAAATCTCGATATACCACTCAGCCATACACCTACCCATAGAAATGTTTATTTGTACTATTACACAAAAAAAGGTAATTTGTTAGGGGGGGCGGCTCTGTTGGTTGGGACTCGGAAGGTTGCCGGTTCAAATCCCTGGGTCAGCAGAGGGATCCCACCATTGGGCCCTTGATTAAGGCCCTTAACCCCAGTTGCCCCAGGGACTGACTGACCCTGCTGCCTCCTCTATCCCAGTTCCATGAGGCAGCCCCCTGGGATGCTTCTCCAGCTGTCCTGCAGGAGGTCCCACATACTGTGAATGTTAACAGTGAAGGCCTGCCCCAAATGCAACTAACACAAATGACATCATGCATGTTTATCTCTTGTTTACCACTTCAGATATCAAGTGTGTCCCATTGCTTTCAGGAAGTCCCCACGCACTCGCATGCACACTTTGCATCTTAGGTCGCCATCCGTTGCTGCAGTCTATAGTATCTCAGCCCGCTTGCCCTCGAGTGGGGCAAATGGGACGAAGCCTGCATCCGTTTCCCTGTCTCCTTCCTCAGTGCTCTTCCAGCTGTGGTCCGGGCTACAGGCACCGCGTTATCCTGTGCAAGAGAGGGGAGAGTGGGGATGCACTGCCAGAGGCGGACTGCCCCAAGGCCAGCAGGCCCACCAGCAGGGTTCGCTGTAATCTGCAGCGATGCCCTCCGCCGCAGTGGGTGACCGGCCCCTGGGGAGAGGTGAGATAACGTGCCTGTTTTTAATGCGGACATTTGAGGAAACGTCTCTGTTACTTACCACTATATCCCGATCCAGGGCTCCTTACCAAGGTGCCACAGTGTGGAAGATAAAGTGAAATGTTGTGGTTTTATGGTACCCGGTAGACTGTGTGATGTTAGAGAGAGATGTTAGATGGTGCCTATGTCAGGATTATGAAAAGCCGCTCTCCAATGCTGCTTCACCCCCATTTATGGGCTTTTCCGAGATCCACAGACTTGGAAACGTATTTCATTCTCAGAGCAGTGACGCCACTCGCACTGCCAGTGACGATTACCCCCAGTTTCTGTTCCTCAAGCTGTTGTTCTTTTTTACCAGCTTATTGGCTTGCGGTCTATGCCCCTGAAATATATGGTGAGAGCCCACTCTGGCCCTGTCTTTTCTTTTGCACGTCCCAGTGCTCGGCGCAGTGTGGGCTGGGCCAGGAGATGCGCTCTGTGCAGTGCCTCACGCACACTGGCCACCCGTCCAGTGAATGCCCCGAGGCTCACCGGCCCGCGGCCACGCAGCAGTGCGAGAGCAGGTGCGATCTCGGCCCCACGGACAACCCCGAAGGTGAGGGCTCCGGCATCGCTGGCCCGGCTGTCTGCTCTACACCCGTCTCACACCATCTCCCATCCCCACCTTATTCTCACCTGTTGCCTTTTTTTTTTGTTTGTTCCAAGCAGAATGCAAAGATGTGAACACAGTGGCATACTGCCCCCTGGTGCTCAGGTTTAAGTTCTGCAGCCGACCATACTTCAGACAAATGTGCTGTAAGACTTGCCAAGGACATTGACTTCCCTTCTCCCCAGCCTCCTACAATGGCGGGGGATGGGGGCTGAATTACATAGTGGTCACAGGGGGTGGGGGGTGGTATTATGCAGCAAGAAAAAGAGGAATTAAATGAAAAATAGGGAATTCATTGCTGTCAAACTATGTCCTCCACTGCCACAATAGCCCCTTGGCCACCCTCTGCTGAAACTGTCCTGTTTGTCAGTAATTCAACTTGAAATCCTTATTCCTGTTAAATTGTAACCTGTTAATATGTTGGTAATGGGAGACCACTGTATAACATAACACTGTATTACACGCTGTGGTCTCGATGAAACATTGCAGTGATACAAAAAGTAGGATACTTCCCCCCATTATTTTTGTTGGAATTTATATTGTCTTGTTTTATTGGTCGCTATGTTTTTTTTTTTTTTAACGCAACTTCAAGAAACCTCACAAGTGATCCAATACGTCTTGTGAAGTGGTGGATTTGCACGGCCGTCCGGCGTCAATGTTCACAAGCGTGCGTCTGACCCCTGGACGTGCCGTGGAGCCCATTCGTCAGCGTCCCGTGTTTCTCTCAGTCTGCATGGCACTGCAGTGTCATCGAAGGGCGCGGCCCGAATTCCTCTATGTTCTGTTACTGTACCCAGAGCAGCCCCCGGCATCCACTGCTGTATTCCGGAAGCACCATCCCATGACTAAGAGAAATTTTCATGTGCAATAACAGTAGGAACGTGACGTGGGATTTGCGGCTGGAATGCTTTACCATCCTTACCCCAGTGCTCTTAACGTCTTCGAGTCCAGCGCCACACTTGAATAGGAACGTCCAGTTTTCCTCTCTAAACGGTTTGGCTTTATTTTGCCCTGTGATGGACTGGCATCCCATCCAGGGTGTCTCCTGCCTCCTGGGACAGGCTCCAGGCCCCGCATGACCCTGTATTGCCTAAGCTTTTACGGAAAATGGACGGATGGATGGATGAATGGACCGATTTATCAAGCTCTTGCAGCCATGTAACATTGTGCACGTTTTTAACTGAGCAATTAAGTGTTTAATATGCATTTGAATTAAATCAGGGTTTTGGACATTAACGTAGCACTAACAAATGGATATATATTTTTCGAAATTAGCTTTTCATTCCTAAAAGTAAAAATATATGTGTATCTTTACGCATGGCTGCAAAACCTTGCCGAATCAGGCACTTGCTCTAATGCCGCGATCGTAGTGTCCGAGTACTAGTAATAAAGGATGCTTCGAGATGGTGCTATTTTTTCCTCTTCCAGAGATCATGTATTTCAGTTAATATAAATGGTTTGCTTGAGGTCAGTTTTCAACGACATGAAACACTAAGAAAGAGGAGCGGAATTATGAAAGGCTGAGCCCCCCCCCCCCCCCCCAGGTCGGACCAGAGGGAAGCTGCGTCGCGCGCATTCAGAAGCTTCTTATATCCGAAGTAATACTCAATATTAGTCACTCTGGTGATTTTATCGCAGAAACAAATCAGCACAACTTTTTTTTAACTAAATTTTCAAGATATAAGCTTAAAAGGTATATACTGTGGCTGACCACAATCAAACCATTTTTTCTTCTCTGAGAAAATGTGATGGACTGATGTCGTTTTTCATATGCTATTAGATATGTACTGTACATCCAGTATTAAAATGTTTGCGATTCTTATGTACACCGGTTGAAATGAAAATAATTCAATAAATGACTAAATATGGTGCATTGTAAATAGATTCCATGTGCAGTGACTCCTTATTCGCCGCCGGTATTAATAGGTCTGTCTGGCAAGCTTCACCACTGACCTCGGCATCCGCATGGACGGATGTTTCTCCGAGAGACATCGCTGTTTTTGCGTTGTTTTTTTACTTACTGTTTTCCCCCGGTATTACATTTACTTTACAGTCCATTTCTCTTGAAATTCTATGGCGAGTTATTTGTTATGGGCATTCCACTGATAATATCTGGTCCTATATTTTTGTCAGTTTTTCTTTCTTTTACTTTGTAGTAGTAGATGTGTCTGATCGATATATTCTGACCAGGATTCGATGTTAGTCACCAGTTTTTATTTCCTCTTCTTAGATGGAGGAGGCAGTAGTGACATTACCCTAAAATATTGTGGGTGTGAGGAGCGGGGGGGCCTGGCGCATCGCTATATTCATGCCCAAACACGGAGTGGCGTGCGCAGCAATGTATAGTAATTCAAAGGCAGTTGGAACCGCAGTTTAAAACATCGATATTGCAAATCATTCCCGTTAAAGTGCTGTTTAGGCGCAGTCAACGCTTTGACCTTTTCGGTTGCGTTTTCTGTGGTGTTCTTCGCTCCCCAGTGACTAATTGCAATAGTTAGCGATAGACGTTACTAAGCCATTGCTGGGTGGAGAATTTGCAGTTCGTCGGATAGGTGTGACCCCTGCCGGAAAGGGGGATCTAATAGGCGTTTTGTGAGCATCTTAGCTCCCCAAAGGCAGCACCTGGACGGGCCGCTTCGGGCTCCTGGGGCACGGCGGTGCGCTGGGGCCATTCTGCGCCATCCAGAGCGCATCGGTGTATTTCGGCCGCGAAAGCTCCGTCTCCGAAGGCAGAGGGCAGTGTTAAAGTCCGCCGATCGCTGTGCCGATACTAAATAGTATAAGGTGTTGCCAGTTTGGCGGAAGAGCGGTTGCAGGTCTTGTTTTGTCCTGCTCTCTGTGTGAGGATGAGGAAGTGAGCTTGCAGAGTTCGCAGACAGAGCATCTCCGTGGCCCCGATCGAGCTCCAGCCGCGGAGAGAGGCAGGGGGGACAACGGCCGGCAGACTGCGAGACAGGAAAGGCTCCCCGTCCGCCACGGACAGACGCCGCTGCCATGGTAAAGCTCGCCTCCCCTGCACCCAACACTTGCGCTTAATGGCCAATGCACCGCCGCAACAGTTAATACCATGTGGCGGTGGGAAACTCTCTGCCACATCGGTGTTTTAAGTTCGTTCATTTGCTTAATTTGTTTTGGAAGATCTGTCCTATTTACAGATGTAAAAATTAAAGTTAAAAACTTACTTTAAAACACGCATACACTGTCAAAAACAGTTCCACTTTAAATGTCGACTTTCAGATATTTCTATAATTTGTACTTTAATATTTCTGTATCCAAATTCATAGGCGAGTTATAAGTTATATATTAAATTGTTCTTTAATTAGAAGACTAGACTGTCCTGTAGGATTGTACACCAGAGCAGTGGTCAGAAGCATTTTGAATGGGTGGGAGGGGGGGCACACTGGCGGGGTGAACTAATATTTTATGTTAAATGTGGGGGGAGGGGGGTCCAAACGAATAATTATGAAATGTGAGGGGGACACGTTCCCCTCTTATTTAATGGCGGCGACGCCCATGCACCAGATTATTAACAGATTTTAATGACGGTCAACAATATGAGTTATTTGCGCAATTCTTCAAAGGCGTTTCTCAGTAAATCAATAAATTAGGCCTTTGTCCTAATTCTAAGATTCTATGATTCTATGATTCTGTGTAAAGCTGGAATCTAAAATTGTGGTCTGTTCCTTCCGGGGGGGAGGGGGGTCTTTTAGATATTTGTGCTGTTCTGAATATGCAGAGCACATATTAAAACGTATTAAAACATAATCCTGACTTTTTGTGGTGTCAAAGTCATATCTTCTTATTACTATCATTTCTGCAACACACATGTGATTTGGGGGAGCTACTTTATTGAAAAACAAATATGCACAGGTGCACTGGAAGATCAGAATGAATCTTGAGACTTGGGCTAAGATCTAGACCCTGCTTAAGGTTTGCATTGTGCTCAGTTCAAGGTTCTAAAATATCAAACTCTGAAAATTGTAAGACGTTGCTTTTAATCCTCATTCCAGATGTCTTCAGGCTTCTTTATACCTGACCACCCATGTCCTACTTTTAATGGGCCGTTACAGAAACTTGACAACCTCTGCAGCAAAATAACATTCACACAGTTCATTGATTTCTCACGTTTTATCCAGTTTATGGCTATTTCTACTTTATTTACACCTTCAGACAGCTCGTCGTTGTCCAGTGCTGCATGGATTGTGCTTTTAGGGTCTCACCCTTGCATGTGATTTATACTCATGGACTCAGCATCTTCTGTGCTCTTGCTTCCGGGTTCAGGTCTGGTGCAACACAGCTGTCCGTTCCGTGTTCACCCGTCTGGATACGCTGGAGGTCACATGTTGATTGGAATGCTGCCTGTTTTCCACATTTCCACATCAGACCTCCCTTTATTAGGGGCTTTTTCTCGTTTCGCTACTTTGGGCTGGCCGGGAGACTGGACCACGGGAACTTTCATCTGGTCAGTGTGAAGAGGAAGCACTAGCTGGCGGAAGCACAGAATTGCGTGGCACAATATCTAGTTTCACAAGCCTGGGGGCTAGGAGGAACTTTCAGACAGCCTTACAATCTCCTTGACCACACTTCCTCTTTGAGCAGTACAGGGCCGTGCATTTTGTGCTCAAGAAAGCTGCTATTGGTATATTATAGTTGGTTTATCAGTCCAGGAGATAAACTGGGATTGTGAGGGAGACTGGACCGTAATTTATTATTTCCATGCTTTCAGTTCCTCTCTATCTGTGCCAACATTTTAGTTTTAGGTTTTAATATGAACTGGTATATTAGTATATATTGTAAAGCCAGGTGTCTCAGTGGTGGCCTTTCCATGAAGTGACTGGTATCACATGTGTTTTTTATCACGATGGATGAGTGAGCATGAGGATTGCAACAATGCACATTATGCACAGACAAGTCAGTAAGAAGAAGGTGTCAAGAAATAGCACCAGGACCAACCTGAGAAAAGAGAGCGGGCAGGACAGTGGCCAATACAGACACCCCCAGGGGGGATGCTAGGGATTCTGGGGGCTGTAGGCAAAAAAAAAATACTCCCTTCAAATCCCCCTCCGCCTTTATTTTACTGTGAAGCATAAATGAATAATATCAACAAAGAGAATTTAATACACATAAGACCTTTATTTTTAATTTTGTGAAAAACAGCATATACAAAGTAGAGCAGATTTGTCATTGCAATACTCTAGGGCGCCAACACAGCAGCTACTGTACTTTTAGTACCGAAATAAAGTACCAAATGTATGGTACTTATTTGAGTTGGTTTTCCACTGCTGTAAAAACTGGTACCGGTGCTGAATAAAAGCACAATGTGAGGCGGGGTATTTTGTACTGAATTTGAAAAATAGCTGTAATGTACAGCTGGGCGATGTTGGACATTACATCTGACGTCGCATGTTGTGCACATGCAGTCCTTGCATCGCTAGTTAGCTATGTTCTGATCAGCCTTTTTCAGTGTTCAAACAGTACAGACCTCTTTTATTGTTGTTTTCTGAGTTTGCAACGTTTTCAAGACTGGTTGTATTGCGTAACTGTATTGAGTGACTGTATTTGCATAACTAATTGACGACGAAACCACTTCAAGTTCTGCCCCAAAGTAACAAGAAGTCCCCCGAACTGGTTTGGTACTTTCAGTACTGGAACTTTTGGTACTGGTGTGGTGGGAAAGCAACTTATGTAATCAGCCGCCCTCAGGGGCCCCCTCCCAGCTCAGGGCCCCGGGCCATTGCCTGTCCTGCCTGTTCTGTCGCTGCACTGTGCTATATTATCAGCCGCCCTCGGGGGCCCCCTCCCTGCTCAGGGCCCCAGGCCAATGCCTGTCCTGCCTGGTCTGTCGCTGCACTGTACTATGCCATTAGCCGTCCTTGGGGGCCCCCTCCCAGCTCAGGGCCCCAGGCCATTGCCTGCCCTGCCTGCCCTGTTGCTGCACTATGCTATGTAATCAGCCACCCTCGGGGGCCCCCTCCAAGCTCTGGACCCCGGACCATTGCCTACTCTGCCTGTCCTGTCGCTGCACTGTACTATGCCATTAGCTGCCCTCGAGGGGCCCCTCCCAGCTCAGGGCCCCCGGCCAAAGCCTGCCCTGCCTGTCCCAACACTGGTCCTCTGCACATCCCTCAAGGCTGCGGAAGCTTTTCCCCTCCTTTATTACACTCTTGCCGTGCTAATGCTCCACCGCAACAGTGTAGCCTTTACTGTAACAGAAACCACCCACAGTCAAGCCTGACTCTCTGTCAGTATCAGCGCTAATGAGACAGTCAGGATAGGCAAAGACTGAGCACCAGATCCAGGATTGTGGAGACCAGCAGAGAACCTCTGGGTATTCTTCTGAAAGGCAGAGGTGCACTGTTCTTCAGATGAAGACCTGGCTTTCTCATTTTACTTTCATCTCCTGTCGGTTTTCAGGCTTAATGACAGTTATGGGTGGGTCTGAAAAGGTGTGAATGATGCTAGAGAAGCGAGGATGTCTCAGGCCCTTTGGTGGAAAGACCACTGAGAGTAGTTAAATGGGCATGTAAGCCAAGCACACAGAATAAAGAGCAGCGTGATGTATCCCTGATGCTGCTCAAAGTGATAGCAAAAACTGGAAGCATCTTGCTGTTGCGTGTTGCCTGCTGGAGGTGATGCTTACGTGTGCATTTGGTGAGCATGACTCTGGGCTGAATTTTGTCCCAAGCCTTACAAGTCCTGAACAGGATTTTATTTTAACCAACCAGATGAGTACTATGTGACTGGGATTGTTTATACTCAACTAGTAGGTTGAAACAAAATCCTGGTCTGGATTTTTACTTTCTGGACCTTAAAGCCATAATTCAGCATTGGTCTTCTTTAGCGATACATTATTGATTCGGTAACTTACAAACACAGATGTAACCACAATGTCCACCAGTATTGGTTGCAGCTAAATTAAAAGCAGCTGACTTGCAATCAAGAAATGCAACTTCCACAGAGATCCGGGGGCTGGCTAAATATACGAGAGTGCATAGAGAGCCTGGTTTGTGAGTAGAGTACAGTATACTCAGGTATACAGAAATTTTGTACGCTACCCACCATTTTACAGCAGCTTTTATGCTCAAGTTTGAATCTCTAAGATGGCTGTTGTCAGTCCTATTTCATAAAGAAAGTAAATTAAGGCAGCAAGTCCAAAAATGAAGTTCTCAGAATTTCAAAGTAACTGTTTCAATAGATGGCTTAGCTAGGAAAAAAGAGGAACGAGCCACTAATGGTAAAACTGCAATCATGAGCCAGAGTCTTCATCTTAAATAACTGGTGGGGTGGGGGGGGCACTGTCTGGAGGGGGTTCTCTTAAGTGAGCCACTTAACGTATTTATTTTTTTGATTGAGCTTTTTTGCTGTGTAAAACGAAAGATCAATATCAGATTTAATAATGAATTCACGGTGTATCACAGACCACGTAGCCCTCTGTCATAACCCCTTTTTGATATTACTTAGAATTATACATGCCTATATTACTTGTTAACAATGCTCCTGTGTATCAAAATTGTAGGATTAATTGATTAGACCTTTTGCTTGATCTTTTTAATGAAATTGTGCTGTGGAGATACGATGTGCTTGTATTTCCGCCACAGGGCAGTAAATACCATTGGCAGAGTCAGAATGTGAAGCAGAGTGGTGTGGATGACATGGTCCTCCTGTCAAAGATCACAGAGGACGCCATCGTGGAGAACCTGAAGAAGAGATACATGGACGACTACATCTTCGTATCCTTCCGGCGACTGCGCGTTTTGTTATGTATGCGAAGTTTACCATATAACTCTAAGGCCTCTGTAAACAAATAGGCTACATAAGGTAAAATGTTCGAAGGTCGCGATACAAGGCGAAACTGTGGTTATCACCTCCCGATAAAAATAGATGGTGATGAGGTACATTTCAGATGGCTGTGGGAACAGCCAACACATGACACTGGTACAGGGCGCCTGGAATCCCCGTTCCACTCGGACATTTTTGAATGTTCTTTCTCCATGGTGAATGAGTGTTTAATCAGGCCTTCAGCT
Organism: Petrocephalus schoutedeni; assembly: GCA_026780765.1. Lineage (NCBI taxonomy): Eukaryota > Metazoa > Chordata > Actinopteri > Osteoglossiformes > Mormyridae > Petrocephalus > Petrocephalus schoutedeni. The sequence continues at coordinate 3,761,958 of JAODKL010000034.1, forward strand.
TGTGGAAGCAAATTAGCGGACGGCGCGCCACTGCAACCTCGGCAAGACGGCCTAACACAATTTATTACTCGACGACATACAAGATTAGGCCCACTGCTCGGGATTGATCCTCCGAATGCCAACGTGGGCACCGGCTCTGAAAGGAGGCCGAAAATATTAAGGAAGTAGTCCCTCCCGCAGCGTGACCAGTCCGGCCTGCTGCTTGGTGACATGAGCGACGCTCGTGTTTTGCAATTACTTTACCATACAAGGGAAATGAGAAGCACATTATGGGCGTGGGCTACCCGGCATGGACCCAGCTGTCTGGAGCTGACTAATCTGGACCCCAATAAAGCTCAGCGATAAAACATACATTTCATACTACACTCATTGCTTTTTATAGAACCTGCCTTAATGTATCATGAACAAATACTGTAGTTTCCTATTGTACAAAAAATTATAAACAAGTTATTTCTGATAATTCACATTATTATGTGTCTTTGGTTAAAAAAATGTCAGTGTACCTGTTTTGAATGCAGGAAAAGGCCGTAGAGCTGGCAAATTGGGTTAGTTAGATAAATTCAGTGAGTTAAATCAACATAAGAGCATGTGGATTTTTATAAGTATTTTTATATAATGATAATTTATTTCTCATCTAAATAATCAGAACTTATGATGTCTTTTTTATGCAATTTTATATTGTCGCAATGTCGTGACCTTGGTCCATGCATGCCAAGATGGAGGTCATGTTAGTCAGGCTCCTCAATATGTGACCTATAAGTATAAGGTATTTCGTTTGAAAAAATAAAACTAGCTAAAGATTTTAATTAGCATTTGTCATTTATCCATATTTGTGCAGTGGGTGGGAAGAGGTCAGAGACGATCAAGCTCACAAAAACCTCACATTAAGCATGCAAACAGTTGTTCCTGTTTTGCGGACCAGCATTTCATGAGTACAGGCTGGTGGATTGGGTCCCCAAGTTACTGGAGAATCACCCCCGCGATCCGCATCATCAGAGCATTGTCACTGTTGTCGGCCTTTAGATATTGAGTAGAGGATAGTCCCATTTTTTATGTATTTTTTTTTATTGCAACATGGTGAAATAACATGTATCACAATGAAAACAGAATAGCATCTGTTATGTTGTTATCAGTTGCCGGGTAAAAGGCTGCTTGGGAATTATGCATTCGCGCCAGGGTTTCTGATGCATCTCCTCTCTGGTACTTAACGGAACGATGCAGACATACATCGGCTCTGTCCTGATATCAGTTAACCCCTTCAAACAGATGCCCTACTTCACCGACCGGGAAATCGAGCTCTACCAAGGGGCCGTGAGTGAGAACTTCCTGCTTATATTCTGACTCAACCCAGAGCGTGGTTCTTATCGCACGGCATAAACGATGACCTCATTCTGCCTGGCTTCCGTCTCTCTCGTTCTCTATCTCAGGCCCAGTATGAAAACCCGCCACATATATATGCTCTGACAGACAACATGTATCGGAACATGATGATCGATGGTGAAAACCAGTGTGTCATTATCAGGTATGTAACCTTTACGGCCCTCATTGGACTTTTCATTAATGAGGAACCTCTCTCGCTTTGACTGTGACATCAAAAGACCAAACAGCCCATCATTCAGTTCCCCTGTTCACATTCGGTTTCTGGGAAGTGGAAAAAGGTAGCGTTTGACACACTCAGTATCCAGTGTTGCGAAGGTTACTTTTGAAATGTATTAGGTTACAGATTACTAGTTACACTGTTGAAAATGTAATAAGCAATGTAACTATTTTGATTACTTCATCAAAGTAATGTAACTTATTACATTTCATTACATTTTATAATAATAATAGGTACTTTTTCCACTTTTTATTTTGATTACTGTTCTAACAAATATTTTAATCTGGCCATTAAAGCTGAGAAATCCTAATGGCTTTGTTGATCCGTGTTGTTTGGAATTATGCCAAAATATTTTTTTTGCTGGCAAAGGGATGCAAAGCAACAAAAGAATTTTATATTCTACATATAAGCATTAAGCGAAAAAGAATATATATTTGGATATAACCCTTTTGTAATCACCACCATTTTGATTAGTAACTGTAATTTTATAACATAAAATATAGTAACCGTAATGGATTACATACTGACACGGATCACCGGTATCTCAGTGCATGTTCACCAATCAGAGAATGGTTTGGTTGCAGTTTGGTCATGCTTGCAGCCCTGATAATAAGCAGGCTAATGTCAGCGCGGTTCTGGTTTGGGTACGGCACTGTTACCTTACATTTATGGATTACTTTTATCCTTTAATTACGTAACGCTGTTGCATGTAACTAGCTACTCCCCAACACTCGCTAAATTACCCCCATTATATGTCTCAAAATGGCCTAAGATCATCTACTTTAAGACAGTGTTGAAGGTGTGTGTCCTCCATAGCTTTTGTTGACACAGCAGTCAGATTCGGAGGAAAGTTGCGACATGTGAAATTCTCCACCTGGCACCATTGTTTTCATCGTTAAAAGCCAAGCGTAGCAGGGGGCCCCGTTCGCAGTTTCCTGACTACTCTTGTGGTTTGCACTCGTAAAAGTAGCTTCTAAAGATTTTTTTTTTTACAAAGTGGCCATAGCTTGCAGTGAGTTTCCTTTGTCTGCAATGAAAGTAAGTATCTGTAGAATGGTGGTGTGCAGTCATCACTGCAGCTTGAGGTCAGTGAATGATCGATGGTCACAGACTCAAGTCTAACTTATGAAAGATAGCATGGACAGTGCAGATTTCACATACCAATGCATTTCCAAAGTCAGTTAGTGGATTGTGATAATATTAAAAACTAGACTTCTACTCTTAAGTTTGTACATTCAAATCCCAAGAACATGGGTGTAGTTTTTAATAATTGATAAATTACTGCACTTCACACACATCTGTCACTTACAGATAATTTATTTTGTTTGAGACCTGTAGTTCTCTATTTTGCTGTCTCTGGTGTGTTGTTAATTAAACTAGCTCACAGTCATACACAGAAGGCTCTGACCTCCAGAACCCATTCATGTGTGCTTAGTGGACTCTATGGACCTGACTTCCTGTAGACTGTCTCTGATGGAGACTGGCTTTCTCAAAATACCTGAAACAAAGTGAGGACTTCCTTCCTGATGAGGCGTTAAACTGTAAAAACCTTGTCCTACAGTTGCTTAAGCATTGTCATCAATATGCAGTATTTTCTTTGTGGAAATAGGACTGATCTGCCCTGTAAGCCAGTGTTTGCCAATCCGGTGCTTCGGGCCTCACAAACAGTCCACATTTTTGCTCCCTCCCAGCGGACTGTCTGGCAGGGAGCTGGGAGGGAGCAAAAATGTGGACCGTCTGTGGGTCCCAGAGGACTAGGTTGGGAAGCGCTGCTGTAAGCGCTCACTGATGCACTGATGTGTTTGTCTCCGTGTGATGTCTGTCGCTGCACCATCAAAGCGGCGAAAGCGGAGCCGGAAAGACCGTAGCTGCCAAGTACATTATGGGCTACATCTCCAAGGTGTCTGGCGGGGGACCCAAGGTGCAGGTACGCAGTGCCGCCTGCTTGCCGGCGTGCTGTGAAAATGCCATCGCCCGGCTTTTCAGAACAAACAAAGACGAGTCTGAATCTTAAACTGGCATGGAAGTCAGCGCAGATGCAGAGGAACTAGCCTCAGAAGGGTGCTAGTTCAAATCCCAGAAGGAGAACTGCTGTACCCCTTGGAAAACGCAAATGAAATATCTAGCCATGTAAGCTGGATTACCGCAGTTAAAAGCATATAAATAATGTAACACTGGCTCTTCGTTATTGCTGCGTTATTCATATGTATTCATGTAAATGGGTGGAGTTTGTTTATAGAAACGGTTAGTGAGCACTGTGGTCAACAGAAGCCTCAGTGTCAGTTGCCGTTTCTCACATTCCTCGGGGGTTTACTGACGCAGCTTCGGGAGTGAGGAGTGTGGGCTCGTGGCAGACACAGTGTCAGGTGGCAGCCTGTGCAACCCGCGTCAGCTGACACAGCGCTGTGTGCGGTCAGCTGTCCGCCGCTTTCATCTGTACTGACGTTCCTCTCCGTGCCTCTGTGTGCCGCTAGCATGTGAAGGACATCATCCTGCAGTCCAACCCTCTGCTGGAGGCCTTCGGAAATGCCAAGACAGTCCGCAACAACAACTCAAGCCGCTTTGTGAGTGCCGCCTCATCAGATAAAGCCCTGCTTCTGTTGTGTTTATTGCCGTAGAGCCAGTCAGGATCATTTCTGTTATTGGTCAAGCCTTCAGAGGAAATAAGACCCTTACAACCTTCTTTGTATAGTTGTGCCAAGAGGCCCAGCACTGTGTAAGGACACTACGGTGGGAAAGCAAAACTGTAGACAGAAGCATGTCTCGGCGGTTTCAGCTGGTTATGGCGTGCTTAGCCACAGAGCTGATTATATTCTGGGCCTTCAACATAGTGATAAGCACTTACTGAGGTGCATATTCATACAAGCAAGACTAACAAAAGATAGCGAACAGAAACTGTGATGCTGACATAAGGTGCAGAAACATTCTATACTTAATGCATAATCTTCCTTTGATGCTCGCATAATAGCTCATCAGATACCACCATTTATTTCATTTACAGTCACTTTACAGAAACAAATGTGCATCTCTATCAAATTCAAGACTTGATATTTTAAATTTGTCATTTACATATTCAGTAATTACTGGTGTTTCATTGATTTACTTGAAGTCTCCATGTCATTCTCGTCTTTGAAGCTGCATGCTGTCTAGAACCTATCAAGCTGACTGCAGTAGCTACTGGTCCTGATGTGTGGTTTTTTCAGGCAGCTTGTTTACCTAAATAGCTTTTTCAACCCACCCAACCATTAACCAGTTCCTCATCCGCCCCCCTAAGCCTCCTTTACCACTTTGGGTCTGTGTGAAATCTCTCTATCACGAAATTACATTTGCAAATATAAGCTGTAGAAAAAATTCAAGATTTGCGTGCATGTTGGCACGCATACTCAACTCGGCATAGTCTGAAAGCATTTTGACTGTTATTAGTCTCAGTCTATATTTTTCAGTAATGTTTTTGAGGAGATCTCTGGATTAGTCAGATTCACATGGTCCAAGACCTTTACTCCAATATCCTGTTAATTCCTGTCACGCAAAATATAATTGTTATTAGTACAAATCACACACTTTTCATTTGCCTTTTTGACGTAGGTTCGTGTCTCTGACTTGACAGGGTAAATACTTTGAGATTCAGTTCAGTCGAGGAGGAGAACCAGATGGAGGCAAGATCTCCAACTTCCTGCTTGAGAAGTCCAGAGTGGTCAACCAGAATGAAAACGAGAGGAACTTCCACATTTACTACCAGGTCAGACTCCAGCAGACACAAACCCACTGCTGAAACTCAACGTCTGCTTGTCGTATTTGGTCTGATTCTTTGTGTCTTAACTCAGTTATGAAACGCAAACTACAGCACGCATACAGTGTCTGTGATTTAATGAGTATTCAGGGAGTATCTATAGGTGTTTTCACTCTCCATTCTATCCAGCTGTTGGAAGGAGCATCTGCCCAGCAGAGGGAAGCCCTGGGAATCATGACTCCAGACTATTTCTATTACCTGAACCAGTCTGGCACGTATAAGGTGGATGGAACAGTTGACAGCAAAGACTTTCAGGAAACCATGGTAATTTTTTTTAAGATCCAACATCTAATGTTTTGTTCAGTGTTGTACAGTATTGATGTCTTAGTAAAATCAAAGAAATTTAGTATATTTCTACTTTCGTAAATATATTGTATTCAAGTTTGTTTTTTTGTAAGGGGACAGTCATTATGATCATACTGCCCATGTGACTCAGTATGTCGGGCTTCACTGCGATCAGTTTATATATGAGGTGGGCAACCCGTATGCCTTCATAGGTACAAAGTCAGAAATCGGGCCACTTCCTCCGCACAAATGCACCTTCCTTAGTTGAGATGGATTTGGTTCATTTTATCTCTTATTATTTTCAGTTGCCTCATACCTCCAGGGTTGGGGTCTGGATTGTGTGTATGTTGGCTATGTGTGTGAAGAGTTCTGCAGTGTGTGGAGAGCTCTCTGTGTGTCTTCTGTGTGTGTGGAGAGTTATCTGGATGTCTGCTGTGCCTGTGGTGAGCTCTCTGTGTATCTGCTGTGTGTACGGAGAGTTATCTGTGTGTCTGCTGTGTGTGTGGAGAGTTATCTGTGTGTCTGCTGTGTGTGTGACGAGTTCTCTGTGTGTCTACTGTGTGTGTGGAGAGTTCTCTGTGTGTCTTCTGTGTGTGTGGAGAGTTATCTGTGTGTCTGCTGTGCCTGCGGCGAGCTCTCTGTGTATCTGCTGTGTGTACGGAGAGTTATCTGTGTGTCTGCTGTGTCTGTGGAGAGTTATCTGTGTGTCTGCTGTGTCTGTGGCGAGCTCTCAGTGTATCTGCTGTGTGTACGGACAGTTATCTGTGTGTCTGCTGTGTGTGGGGAGAGTTATCTGGATGTCTGCTGTGCCTGTGGTGAGCTCTCTGTGTATCTGCTGTGTGTACGGAGAGTTATCTGTGTGTCTGCTGTGTGTGTGGAGAGTTATCTGTGTGTCTGCTGTGTGTGTGACGAGTTCTCTGTGTGTCTACTGTGTGTGTGGAGAGTTCTCTGTGTGTCTTCTGTGTGTGTGGAGAGTTATCTGTGTGTCTGCTGTGCCTGCGGCGAGCTCTC
>JAODKL010000034.1:3768740-3809756 GCA_026780765.1 Petrocephalus schoutedeni
GTGTGTCTGCTGTGCCTGCGGCGAGCTCTCTGTGTATCTGCTGTGTGTACGGAGAGTTATCTGTGTGTCTGCTGTGTGTGTGGAGAGTTATCTGTGTATCTGCTGTGTCTGTGGCGAGCTCTCAGTGTATCTGCTGTGTGTACGGACAGTTATCTGTGTGTCTGCTGTGTGTGTGGAGAGTTATCTGTGTGTCTGCTGTGTCTGTGGCGAGCTCTCAGTGTATCTGCTGTGTGTGGAGAGCTCTCTGTGTGTCTGCTGTGTGTGTGGAGAGTTATCTGTATGTCTGCTGTGTCTGTGGCAAGCTCTCTGTGTATCTGCTGTGTGTGTGGAGAACTCTGTGTGTGTGTGGAGAGTTATCTGTATGTCTGCTGTGTCTGTGGTGAGCTCTCTGTGTAATTGCTGTGTGTGTGGAGAGCTCTCTGTGTGTCTGCTGTGTCTGTGGCAAGTTCTCTGTGTGTCTACTGTGTGTGTGGAGAGTTCTCTGTGTGTCTGCTGTGTGTGTGGAGGGCTCTCTTTGAGTCTGCTGTGTGTGTGGAGAGTTCTCTGTGTGTCTGCTGTGTCTGTGATGAGTTCTCTGTGTGTTTGGTCACGTTCTTTGTTACAGTGGCTTTGGAGGTAACACGTAGGCCTGATATCTGCCTGGGCTCCTGGTTTGTGGAAACTGTTAGCGCTCCCTGTGTTTGTGTTGATATCTTCTAGGTTTCCTCTCACAAACCAGAGACACACGATTTAAATGACTCAGTGTGTTTCATTTATCAGTGGTGTGTTTGAATGTTAATCCCTGCCTGCCTGTCTACTGCTTCATGGGATAGACACCATGGGTGTTCATATCAAATAGCTGTAGTACACTGTCTGGCTTTAGTTTGGTGGACTGTTGAGACTAGTATAATTAATAAGAAATACAGTACTCTGCAAAGGTCTTAGGCAGTCAAAGAAATTGATGTTTAAATTATCTTTATGTTGGTGGAAAACTATGATATTTTGTGCATTAAAATGTCAGCTTAGTCATTTCAAAACGTCTCAGAATGTCACCCCAGTATTTGAGGTGACGATCCAATGCACCAAAGAATTTTTACCACTTGCATACCTCGTTTGGCTAGTCAATACCTCATTGACCTTTTTTGACTATAAATTATAAATTAATTAAGTGAACTGGTAGTGAAATTTAACAAATAGGTTGAATGACTGAGGTGCCCCTGAGGAGAAGTCTGGGAGCCAAAGCGGTGTTCATATAACCATCCAACAAGATATCAGTAACTTTTTGGACAATGAAGGAAATTCTCATTAATTTTTATTGTATTATTTGCATATGTTCTAATGTTAAACTTTGTCTTTTTCTGATCAAGCATACAGTTCCTACGCAGAGAAAGGTCTTTAAACATTTCCTTTGACCACCTAAGACTTTTGCATAGTACTGCAAGAGTGCAAATTGGCAGCAAAGTACAGAACAAGCACGAAACAAAGAGGCTTACACTTCAGTTATTAGATTCAGGCGTCAAAGAAATTCAGACTGAGACAAAATGCCCGAGGAGCCGACCCGCGGCCCCAAAGTCCGACTCAACGCCACTTCCCTCTGTGACGACAACGGAACAGAGCCGCTGCTCCCTTTCTGCTCGGCTAGTTCTGCTACCCTTTTTGCAGGCTCACCCATACAGAATGATAAGTGATCGGATTCTATAGAGTACAAGATAAAATACAAATTATAAATGGCACGGGACACAGACTGCCAAAGCTTCTCTCTTGACTAAACCCTGCATGTCTGATTGACATCCCTTGAGTACCCATAGCAAAATTAAAAATGCTTGACTTGCACTATAATCTTTCTAGTCATGGTCTAGTTGGTCATGATGCCACATGTGGTATGTTGCTCTATCAGGGGCCTCTGTTTCTGATTCACTCCTCTCATTCCTGTGAATCTGCTCACCAGGTCTAAGAACACCCACTCACTGATATTTCTTCTACACATATTATGACAGTCAAAGCTATTATCTGCCACTGATTGCTAATGAGGGCATTCTAAGGCAGTCATTTTTGCAAAGCTTTTAATAAGGTTATCATGGTAGATATTAAACCGTGCCGTAGGGAACATTTACAGCCGAATTGGAGTATGAATGCATCAACTGCCTCACGGAGGAATGTTCTGGCTTTTCTTTTGGCTTTTAGGAGGCTATGCAGGTGATTGGGATCACAGAGGAGCATCAGACGCTGGGGTTACAGATTGTGGCAGGGATTTTGCACCTGGGCAACATCAACTTCATCGAGGCTGGGAACTACGGGCAGGTGGAGAGCACAGACCGTGAGTAAGACGCACAGGCATCCGTGCAGTTTGCTGGTGCTCAAACAGACTTCTGGAAATCAGAGGTGGCAACAAATCATTGACTCTCAAGTAACAAGTGGCTCTCATGTCTTACCACTCAAGTTCCAAATCAAGTCTAAAGTCAAGTCTCAGGTCTAGACAGTTAAGTCCCGAATCAACAAATCAAAGTCTCAAGTCTTAAGCTAAGACCTAAACAAGTCTGTTTGTAATATATATATGTATATTAGTAATGCAGCATGGTGTTGCAGTGGTTAGTACTGTTACTTAACACCTCTGGGCCCTGCGTTCGAGTGTCCACCTGGTTTATTTGTGTGTGGAGTTTCCATGTTCTGCACGTGTCGTTGTGAGGTTTTCTCTTGATACTCTGGTTTATCCCCACAGTCTAAAAATATGCTGAGGTTAACTGGTGTCACCAATTTGTTCTAAGGTGTGCTTGAGGGAGTGAATGGTGGTGTGAGTGTGCCCTGAGACTGGTTGTTTCCTACCTTGTGCCTATAGGCCTGAATAAGACAAATGGTTTCAGAAAATGGATGAATGGATATTATTACAGCTATATAGTATACAACTTTGTTGTGGCACTAAATTAGAAAACAAGGTTATAATCAGGCTTGTTTAGGACTTGAGTCTTTGGTTTGTTGACTCGGGACTTGACTTGGAACTTGAATGGTAAGACCTGAGATTGACTCGTTGCTTGAAAGTCAATTACTTGTTCCCTGGTGGACCCCATGCGAAGCATAACCACTCCTTGCTATCATTGTTGCTCTTTCTGTTTGCAAGCAACTTTAAATTTCCTTTTACATTTTTACATACTTAGCAGAGTGTTTGTCCAAAGTGAGGAACAAGCCAGGCAAACAGCACATGACAAACATGCAGCTAGGCTGAGCTGCCCTGGTACAAGTGTGAACAATATCGGAACAGGAACCACACGACAACTTCTAGCAAAGCAAGAACTTAAGACTATCTAATGACCAGAAGTATGACACAAGAATATTCAGGGAATATAGAGAGGCTTTAGGCTAGTAGAGGAACTAATAGAGCGTGTGGGTCTTGAGGCGTTTCTTGAAGGTGGAGATGGAGTCTGATGACCATTCACTGGCACCACACTCCCTGCAGTGTCAGTACTGGACTTCCCCATGATGCGTGCCCCTATCCTCACATTTGCCCTGCAGTGCTCGCCTTTCCCGCGTACCTGCTGGGCATCGACTCGGCCCGCCTACAGGAGAAACTGACTAGTCGCAAGATGGACTCCAAGTGGGGTGGCAAGTCCGAGTCCATTGACGTGACGTTGAGCAGGGAGCAGGCGTGCTACACCCGTGATGCCCTGGCCAAGGCACTCTACGCCCGTCTCTTTGACTATCTAGTAGAGGTCAGTGACATGCCAGCTGGACACCACCTTGAAATGCAGTATCTTCATACTTGTTTGCTGTCTCATTAACTTCACGCTGCTTCTGCCCCTCAGGCTATCAACAAAGCCATGCAGAAACCATATGAGGAGTACAGCATTGGCGTTCTGGACATCTATGGCTTTGAAATATTCCAGGTATTTAGGTGCACGTTTCCAACCTTCAAACGGGCACCTCGATATAGTCACTGTCTTCTATGTCAGTAAATTGTGAGTTTAAGATGGACACAGATTCTCTCTATTGTGTTTCTATTAGAGGAACGGGTTTGAGCAGTTCTGCATCAACTTTGTCAATGAAAAGCTGCAGCAGATCTTCATCGAGTTGACGCTGAAGGCGGAGCAGGTACAGATCCACTCCTGCTGCGAGTCATACTCCTAGTCAGATGCCGCAGATGCGTGAGATTGCTAAAGCAGTAATACACTGACAATGCTCCTAGGCTGTAATCAGCAGAGGCACATTGAGTTGTATAAGTGAACTGGCTTTTTAGTAATGATTCAAAAGGACTCGATGGTTAAAAATGCACGTCATCACTATTGACTTCTCCACGTTTATGGCAGTCTGTGTTGTCATTTCTCCTCCCTGTTTCGCCCTGCGTCGCGCAGCACCAAACTGCATCAGATAATATCAGATTGTGTTAGATCTCGAAATACACAGCAAATGCACAGTATGCTTGTTATAACGTAATATGTGATTATTAGGTCTGCTGCCTTTGTCCACCTCCTCATGCTTACAGCGGCCTGTTTCCTGTTGCTTTCCCAGGAAGAGTATGTGCAGGAGGGCATTAAGTGGACTCCCATTGAGTACTTTAACAACAAAGTGGTGTGTGACCTTATAGAGAATAAGCTGGTAAGTCTGACAGGCATTTAGAGGTAGCAAATCTAGCATTTGTTTTACGCACAGGTAGCTATCCTAGCTAAGTTTTCACACAGAGGTAGCTAGCCTAGATACATTTTTACACAGACATTGCTAACCCAGCTAAGTATTCACACTGTGGCTAGCTAGCCTAGATAAGTTTTCACACTGGGGTAGCTAGCCTAGCTAAACTTTTACACAGACGTTGCTAACCCAGCTAAGTTTTCACACTGAGGCTAGCTAGCCTAGATAGGTTTTCATGCTGAGGTAGCTAGCCTAGCTAAATTTTTACACAGACGTAGCTAGCCCAGCTAAGTTTTCACACTGAGGTAGCTAGTCTAGCCAAGTTTTCACACTGAGATATCTGGCCTAGCTTTTAGCCTAGCTAGGTTTTCACGCAGAGGTAGTTAGCCTAGCTAAGGCTTCACACTGAGGTCGCTAGTCTAGCTATGTTTCAGCGCAGAGGTAGCTGGCCTCACTCTTAGCCTAGCTAAGGTTTCACGCTGAGGTATCCCACTCAGGCACTCCTTCTGCCCTGTGGTTCCTGGGAAAGGCTCCAGGTTCATGGTGACCCTGGGCAGGATAAGTGGTTTGGAAATTGGTGCACATATAGCGACTACTCCTGGTGGTATAGGTCTTTGTAAGGGCTGTGTAAGTGACTTTACTCAGACACTGTAAGTTCAGACACCGTAAGGCATGTTGTCACCAGAGCATCCCCTGGTCTGCAGAACCCCCCGGGGATCATGAGCGTGCTGGATGATGTCTGTGCCACGATGCACGCCAAAGGCGAGGGGGCGGATGGCACGCTGCTGCAGAAGCTGCAGGCCGCTGTGGGCACTCACGACCACTTTAACAGCTTCAGTGCCGGCTTCGTCATCCACCACTATGCAGGCAAGGTGGGCTCAGCACGACTGGGGGGACTCAGAGGAGAGGTTTCTATCAACTCGTATGCCGAGTGCTAGCTGTGGGCAGAGCTGTGAGATTCTCAGAATCAGAGATTGAAACGGATAGTATAGGGGCAAAAAAAAACAATAATTAATAGTAAATGAATAGTAAATAAAGAGCGGAGAGTGACATTAGCACTTTATTGGTTGGCTCTCTTCTCTTATTCCAGGTCTCATATGACATCAACGGGTTCTGCGAAAGGAACCGGGATGTGCTTTTCACGGACCTCATTGAGCTGATGCAGAGCAGCGAATAGTGAGCACACCTGCCCTCCCGTGTCAGCTCCGTAATGTTGGCAATATGATAAAAATGGGAGTGAGATGGCATCACGGGCCACGCAACATAAACATCAAGTGCCGTGGCGCAGCACTGCTGAAGTGTGTCGAAGTGTTTCTGAGCCTAGGAAGATTTACGGCTACGTTGTCTCCCGCCCCCCCCCCCCCACAGTGACTTCATCCGGAGTCTGTTTCCCGAAAACCTGAACACGGACAAGAAGGGCCGACCCAGCACTGCCAGCTCAAAGATCAAGGTCTGGTGCTGTTTGCCACTCTGCTGTGTGACTGCTGGCCTACCATCTACTGCATTTGGCAAAACCCACATTAATGAGATTACAGCTTAGAGGACGGGTGGGGAGGTAGTCACGTGACAGTGGGTGATCGGGCACAATCTGTCCTCAGAAACAAGCGAACGACCTGGTGAACACACTGATGAAGTGCACGCCGCACTATATCCGATGCATCAAGCCCAACGAGACCAAGAGGTCCAAGGACTGGGAGGAGAGCCGGTTTGTTTTCTATTGGTTAGCGAATGTCCAATGGGAGCTGTGCAGGGTGGGCCAACTTATAATCTCTGTGACCATGTGCAGAGTGAAGCACCAGGTGGAGTACCTGGGTCTGAGGGAGAACATCCGTGTGAGGCGGGCCGGCTTTGCGTACCGTCGGGTCTTCAACAAGTTCCTACAGAGGTAGGGGAGGGGGAGCTCAGAATGTTCTATATCTCTGTATATGTATGTCGTGAAATTGTTATACACATTTTGTGATTCCAACGTATCTCCATTCCCATTTAACATTTCCCTGGGTGGGATGATCCCATACCCTTGATAGGATGATCGCATACCCTTGATGTGATGATCCCTTACATGGGGTGGGATGATCCCTTACCCTTCATGGGATGATCCCTAACCATTTATTGGATGATTCCTTGCCCTTGATATGATGATCACTTACCCTTGATGGGACGATCCCTTACCCTTGATGGGATGGTCCCTAACTTTGGATGGGACGATCCCTTACCCTTGATAATATGGTCTCCTGTCTGCCTGTCTCAGGTATGCCATCCTGACAACTGAGACATGGCCTTGCTGGAGGGGAGAAGAAAAACAGGGTGTTCAGCACCTCCTACGCGCCGTCAACATGGATACAGACCAGTACCAGATGGGCCGCTCCAAAGTCTTTGTCAAAAACCCAGAATCGGTATGGCCATATATTTTCAACATTGGACTTGATACATAATAGATGAATAACACACATTATTAAGTTAGTACAAATAAATGCACTGCAGTACTGGCCTCCCTGAAAGGCTTTATAACACCTATATGCTAGCCCAAACACCTGGTTGACCTGGATTCACTTCCTCGTTATCTGTGGTTAATGTACAACATCAGCCCCTCTCTGTGACTTAAACAGGCTGACTACTGTAACAAGTAACAATGCACTCTGTGTCCTAACTGCTGTCACCAGCTTTTTTTACTGGAGGAGATGAGGGAGAGGAAGTTTGACACATTTGCCAGGACCATCCAGAAAGCCTGGAGGAAGTACATAGCCAGGAGGAAGTATGAGCAGATGAGGGAGGAGGGTGAGTGAAGGGGGCTCGGATCGGGGCTGGAGAGATGAAGGCCACAGGGGAGTCCTGGGTCTGAACACCTGTGAAGGTGATTCTGTGGTCTACATTAGCGTGTCCTGCCCTTTAGCCCTCCATCCGTGTTGACACCAGTCTCTACTGTACCCTCAGCTTCAGACATCCTCTACAACTCAAAGGAACGACGTAGAAACAGCATCAACCGCAACTTCGTGGGCGATTACCTGGGCATGGAGGAGCGCCCCGAGCTACGGCAGTTCCTGGCCAAGAGGGAGCGCATCGACTTCGCCGACTCAGTCAACAAGTTCGACCGCAGGTTCAAGGTGAGCCGAGCAGATGTATCTAGTGAACCGCCAGTTCAGACTGGCAGCATGAGAGTAAGCAGACGCTTCAGAGAGCACGTGGTGTGGAAACGCTGAGGTAATGATTCTTCGAAATTTACCCTCGCAGGAAAACGGAAAATGCGACGTCCTGACTATTGTTTCAACTCGTGATTTTTTCCGAATTCCCCAGCGTTTACTGAAGCACTTCCACTCTAGAGGGTTTAGGGAACATGTCTGTGAGTGATACCGCTGGTTGTGTTTCTCTCCCTGTTTTACACCCCTGAGACGTCTGTTTGGGCCCCCGTCTGTCTTTCTCAGGCCATCAAAAGGGACCTGATCCTGACGCCGAAGGGCATCTATCTCGTAGGCCGGGAGAAGGTGAAGAAGGGGCCGGAAAAGGGGCAAATCAAAGAGGTCCTGAAGCGGAAGCTGGAGATCGGAAGCATCCGCTGCATTTCGCTGAGGTGAGAGGGCTGGCAGCCCTGGGGATCAGGCCCTGACTCATCTCAGTCCTGTCACTCTGCTGTGACAGCTCAAACCACAGCCAGGCCCGCGACGGTGATGTCACCGGCCTATGATTAGCTGATGCTCTTGCCTGTTTCATTTTAACTATGGCTGATACAGGAAGTTGCATATCTCTGAGACTTGTCGCTTTATTTGATATTTATTTGATATTTTATCTGATAGGACAGCAATGGCGGCTCAGGTACCACAGCTAGCGTTCGTGTTGCTGGCCTGGTCCTCGCCTGTTGGCTCCATCTGCATCACTGCAGAACAGGCCATAGGAATTATTCAAAACACTTTAATCTAAGGTCCGCTCCTCAATTACTAATAAATTGTCACTAATCATTTGATACTATATTAATAGATCCCAAGATTCATTGACAAACAAAGTTAGACATATCAGTTTAGACATGCACAATCATATCTTGCTCCAGGTCTTTACAAATTACTTGGTAATATATAACAATGGGTTATTAAGCAGAAATGAGTTATAACTAGTCATTTACCAACTCTTTGGTAAATACTTTGTGAGACAGGAGATTATTACAAAGATGTCTTTGTAATGCATTTCTAAATTTGATTGCATGGGAATCTCTTTATTTGCTAATTACTATCAAATACTTTCTAACAGTTAATTAATAGGGAAGGAACAGACCATAAAGTAAAGGGGGAATAGGTAGCAGCTTATTCATAGTTAAGGAGCCGAACTCAAAGTGTTATGGAATTAACGTAATCATTAATAAAAAATCTGCGGTAACAGAACCTTACTCTTCACACATGTACCCCTGCAGCACAAGGCAGGATGACTACTTCATCATTCACGATTCCCAGTATGACAGCCTGCTGGAGTCCAACTTCAAAACCGAGTTCCTCAGCCTGCTGTGCAAGCGCTACGAGGAAGTCGCGAAAAGCAAGCTGTCCCTCACCTTCAACGACCGGTGCGAGGGCGTCCCGCGAGACACACGCACTCAGACGCGCACACGCAGACACTCGCCGGCCTCCGCGCGGACCGGGCAGCTGGCCGGGCACCGACCCTAACCTCCTCCTTTCATTTCCCCTCTCAGGCTGGAGTTCAAGGTGAAGAAGGAGGGTTGGGGTGGCGGTGGCTCCCGCTTCGTGGTTTTTCAGCGGGGGCAGGGAGACCTGGCCCAGGCCAAGCCGGCGGGAAAGACCCTCAACGTCAGCGTGGGAGATGGCTTACCAAAGACATCGAGTGAGTGCCAGAGCGAGAGAGCGGGAGAGCGACGGAGCAGAGGGAGAGGAAGAACAGAGGGGGAGAGAGAGGGGGGCAGCGATGGCAGTCTGTATGGTTCGCTAATTGAACCCAAGAAACACTGTCTCTAAAATCACAACAAATGTTTTTCAGAGCCAACAAGGAAAGGCCTTCCCCAGAGCCAAGGGAGGCGGGGGCCAGCACCGAGCAAAGGTGAGTCTCTCTCCTGGCAAACACAGTCATCTTCCAGCTGGAGGACTTCCATAGCCGGCTTTGGTTGGGAAGAAACGAGGACAGCAGCAGGATCCCTGCAGGCTTGGGGAAGCATTTTGGTCACAATGTCATTTCCTAAGCTACGCTGTCTACTAATTTTTGGCAATGCTGTTTCAGAAGAAATTGAGTGTTTAACCTGAAGGGCCAGTATGACCCTCAGCGCCCTTTTCCGAGCAGGGCACCAGAACGGGGCAGCCCAGTTTTCAAGGACTAACCCGTCGTCAAGGACAGAACACATGTACAGCACACCCCAGAAGAGGGGTGGTCCTCCGACCACCGGGCCACCGAAATTAGGGTCCATTAAGGCCCGAGGAAGGACAGACCGTAAACAGCAGGGAAACTTGGACTTCCTCAGTGTACCTGACCAAGGCGTGGCAGGGTACAGACTTCTCACATAATGATGTCACACAATTACTGCAAAGATTTTTACAAACCAACGCAACCCTTCATGTGAAGAAACCGTTCAATCTTTTCATCTTTTTTTCTGCCTCTTCCTCTAGGAAGCAGAGAAGGAAGAGCATCAGTCACGCGCCGCCCGCCCCCTCCAGCCGACCCAAGCCACAGCCCCGGCCCACAGGCCCGCGTTGTCGAGCCCTGTACCAGTACACGGGCCAAGATGTTGACGAGCTGAGCTTTGACGTCGACGACGTCATCGACCTCCTCAGCGAGGGTGAGCGCAGCTGGCGTGAGAATCCGCGCGCGCGCTCTCGCAGATGCGCTTAGGGACGGCTGTTTGATCGCACCCGTTTGCCTTCGCAGACCCTTCAGGCTGGTGGAGAGGAAGATTCCGGGGCAAGGAGGGCCTCTTCCCTGGGAACTATGTAGAGAAAATTTGAGGACTCTGGAGAAAAAAAACCCCATCACACCACACCACCTCATTGTGTCGATCGTGCAGGCGTAGGGAAATACCGTCACTGATTTCCGAGTGCTCGTAACATAGACAGTGTTATTTGTATTTAAATGGAAGAATACTGAATTCACCAACTTCCGGTTTCCGATGTCTTGAAGGAATAAAGCAGGGGCAGGATAACAAGTGTTTTGTTAGTACTTTCTTCACGAGGCATGTACTGCAGGCAGGTGGCCACTGAGAGGCACTGTAGCACTTTTTTTCCATCTCGCCAAGGACCCTGATTTTTATAAAAAGCTTCTCTCCTGTGTCACATCATGACCAAAGTCTAGCCAGTCATAGGCAGTGCATACAAGGGCTATGGCGTCACTTTCGACCCACTTTACCCGATATTAAACTATGAGGCTAGGAGATTATACATATAGATTATAGATATCTCTTTTTTGTTTTTACATGACAGACGTGTTTATAAAAGCAATGGATTATAAATGCAAACCTTTTTTACCTTAGATTTTTTTCAAATTAAATATTTACTTATTAAAGGTATGGCTCCTATTGCATCCTTTTTTATTCGCGCATTTTATTATGAAAATGTAAACTATTAAAGATGTGCTTTCAAACAAAGGTGAGGATGGATACAGGCGTCATATTAAAACATCTTTAAGCAAATGGTGTCCCGTGGTTATTCACTGGAATCACTGTGCAGTAAAGGGATTCATTAAACAAATTCAAAAGAAATTCATCCAGCACATGTGCATCTTTATTCTGAAACATGATCTCATTTTATCAAGCTGAGCATTTGTGGGCAGCGTTAGCGAAAGCAAGCTTGAGGTCTAATGAAGCTGCTTGCCGGCCAATAAGACACAAACGTGTGGTTGTGTAGCGACTGTGGTCGGACGCATTATTGACGTTTCGCACCATCCACCCGCATGCTCGATAGTGATACATATTCATTTCGCCACGTGTATGGATTCCTCTAATTGTATCTTACCCACCCTTGAATTAATATTCAATTTTATCCAGTTAAATTTTGAGAATGATGACATTAAAGCTACCGGAAAATGTTCCCTACTTTGGGCCAGAAAAAAACCATCTGGATCAGACTGTGCTATGATTGATAATTGATTGATAAAAATAAATGTTGTATAATGAGCATTTCTCACAGATTTCTAAAACAGATGTATACATATTCCATTATTCATTATTTATAGCAGGACACAAACACACGTGCATGCACACACGCGCGGACACACATACAACACACACTACAAGCAATTTAGAGTCACCAGTTAACTGCATGCCTAATAGAAAGTTCATTTGATTAACTTAAGGATTAAATGCAGTGCTTGAAGTGGGAAAAATAAGTGCAGGAACTCTAATTTTCCGACAGATCGGATCGGTTTCAGTAAGTACCGGAACGCAGAAAAAAGTGGCGGAACCCAAAAGACGAAAATACAGAAGTTCCGGAACTGCGTTTCGCTGCGTTCCGGCCCACTTCAAGCACTGATTAAATGTGATTAAGTCAGCGAAGGTTTTCAGCTCCGATGCGCTGTTTGGGCTTTTCGCCAATAGATGTCGCTGTGGTACCTTTTAACGTTCAACACGTCTGGTTGTGCTATGCAGATTCTTCATTTATTCTTAATTGACAGAACTGCCGAATATATAACTTTAAAGCTATACACAATAGATATAAATAATTATATAGTACCTGGTCTGAAGTGAACTAATTAACTGACGGACGGATATCAAAGATTTGCCAAACAAAATCCTGATCTGTTGAAAAGAATGTGGCCAGACTTGGAGGAATTGTTTCAAGGTTTGTTTAACTTTGAATAATATCTATTAACTTAAGCAAAGACAAAGCTTACTCAGACACTGAGCACAGTATAATGTGGACCAGTCTCCACCACAGGGCATATGCATGTTTCATGTTTAGGGCAACGCAAGGTGACCATTTTACCTTAAAAGCACATCTTTGTGTTTTGGGAGGGATCTAAGCACTGAAGGCCAGGTGACCCTCGAACCATAGCTGGCCTCACAGTTCCATATCTGCATTGTTGTCTCTAAATTGCCCTTAGTGTAAATATGTGCCCTGTAAAGCACAGGGATCCTATCCAGGGTGTCCTGTCCCCCCCTGGCCTGAGCTCCGGGGGATGGGATGAATGGATGGATGAATGGACGGATGGATGGATAGACGGACAGACGAATGGACGGATGATGGACGGACGGATGGACGGATGGATGGATGGATGGATGGAGGGATGCATGGATAGCGGATGGATTGGGGATGGATGGATGGATGGATGGATGGTATGTGGATGAATGGATGGGGGTGGATGGATGGGGGATAATAGGGGATGGATAGATGGATGATGGCGTGGATGGAAGGATGGATGGATGGATATGTGTGCGCATTGTGGCTCTTGGTGTGACAGATTTACAGCCATTGAAAGTAAGGCCTCCATACCTACATGCATTACATCCCCAACCGCAGCAATGGTTCATGAACGATGATGCAGATCATTCATATACAGGTTTAAATCACCAAGGGAATACACACAGAAATACCATAAAGAAATATTAGCATAATCATCAGCATTAGTAATGATAATTAATATTGATTAAAACTGCAGCCTTTTGAAAGGATTTACTTGGGGAATCTGTGCGTTTGCATAGACCTGGTTGCAGGTTACAAAGCTGGCATTGCCGCCAAACACTCATTAACCATGGCAGAGATTCCCATAGCTTCAAAACTAACACAAACATTGGCGTACATCAGGGCTAGCTATGGGATCCAGCTGCTCCTGCCGAGTCGGACTTCACGCCCTCAGCATCCAAAGAAAAGTTCACTGCCTTTCAAAGACACATCTCAGAATGGACAGCTCCAAACTCTCCAGATAATCTCACCATCCCTCATGGTGAGCTCCAAACCTTCCCATCTCTTCCAGCTCATGACAATAATGCATCCATAGATGCCAAACAGCTCCACGCTCTCGACAGTGGTTAACCAAAGTTCGCAATAAATTACCGGGCCAATCGACCCCGCTTAACAAAAACCCCCGTACCATTTCTGGTGCTTGGAGATAAATTTAAAAATTGAGACTTTTTCACAGCACGTGAGGTTCCTGCTCACCGCAGCACAGGCCGTGTCCCTGTCCAATGGACTCCCACAGTCATATGTTATGTGTGGGCCGTTGTGCCAGGCCCAGGCTTCAGTGACGTCAGATCATTTACACACAAGTGCTTTAACATTAATGATAAGGGCACCCAGTTCTGCTTGCGTAGACTGAGGACCGGCTCTCATGTTGTTGTAATTCATCTGGAAAATCAAGGAAAGTCTCCGTATAGTGCACCTCCTAGGTATTCTGATTTGCAGTCAGGCTCAAGTACCGACCTTTACGAAAGGCTACCTTGCCGTGACACGCTTCTATGAATCGTTTAATTGTGTATAAATCGCACAATATACAAAACATTTATACAGCCTTGTATTTTGTGAAGTAGTACAGGTTAAGTACCTTTCTCAGTGCTAAAACAGCAAATATATCCAGAGATGTCAACAAGGCTCTTCTTGGTGTATAGTATCGTTGTGTATTAATACTGGCGGCTTCCCTAAAGGACACAAAGGGTGACTATCTGTGACACTCATAAGTAGATGATTCATATACAGGTACACGTGCTGCTCACAGACAGCCCCAGTATGCCAGTCTCTACTACACCAAATGATACATTAATATTAACTATTATGGGCAAATATACCGTAAGATAATTCTGTTCAAAATATAATTATTTGGCTAAGAAGATAGACAAAGAAGCAGTGGAAGTTGAAGATGTTATACCTGGATAATACAGTATATGTTATTCATTCTCTTCTAATCAATCTTTTAGGTAACGAGTAACGTTTATGCTTTTAATGGTATTATGCAGCCAGTCCGGAAGTACGGGCACTTTGTACCCTGATTAATAGCTAGGCGCGTCTACGATTTCTTATTATTTTCTTAATTATTTAAAGGTAACATGAGACCCAGATCGCGGGCGTGCCCTTTGTCACATTTAGCCTCTGTGTCGATGTCACTCTGATGCCACTAGACAACACTTTTTCACAATTGATATCATCGTCTTGGAAATCATACAGAGATCAAAAAGGCTGGGTGATCTGGTGTGCAATTAGAAAGGGAATTTAGGTTCATGTGCCCGTTAAGTCGTCAGTAAAAGGTCTGCCTTTGGACTGTCCTCAGCAGCTAGGGTGTCAGAAGCTCACAGTGACTTTAGAGGCCCGAACCTCGAGCGTTCCACAAAAGCACAGGCCATTAAATATGGATAGCTGCCTTTCGTCCTGAAATAAACACCTCTGGATGGATTAGCAAACAGCAGGGTCATGACAGGTATGGAAGTCAGGATCTATCTCATTTTAATGTCAGCCTCGCTTCATCAATTACTTAAATCGTAAAAGGTGCAAAAGAATACTTTTATATATGAGTTTTGTGGATGGACATAACAATGAAGCCCATCCCCTAGCGTGATTTGACACTAGTGCATAGCCCAACTGTGTTACACTGTGCTACAGTGCTGTAACGAGAAGACGTCCCCAACTTGATACCTGGAGTCCATTGTGCACGCAGGTCTTCCTCTTAATTAAATAGGCCTGATTGAGAAATCAATTGAGTGTGTAACACAATTCATATAATACATTACTGGTCTTCCTGTATACTTAATTAGTTTTAATTAAGCAAAAAAAAAATTGCCAATAAAATTAAATCCATCATTTAGTTGAATGACCGAGGGTGGCAGACAATTAAACATCCATTAGCAGATAATTGATAATGAATGTTGCACGATTTTATTTTACTCCGGGAACAGTAATTTATCATTTCACCATTATAATTTTTCCAACAAAGAATTTAACTTGTTTACACAATTAAAGGATTAAAATAAGTACTCGGGTAATGGGTTCATGTCAATGTAATTTAATTAAAATGTCTAATTTGGCTTAAAATGCTATTGAGTGGTTGGAGGGAGCACTGCTGTCTTGCACCTCCAGCTTTGGGGGTTAAACCGTGCCCCAATTCTGGGTTTAGTGCAATGTTTCTCAACCCGGTCCTTGGGGACTTCGAGATGGTTCACATTTTTGCTCTTCCTGGAGCTGGGAGGGAGCAAAAATGTGGACTGTCTGGCAGGGAGGTGGGAGGAAGCAAAAACATGGACCATTTAGGGTTCCCCGAGGACCGGGCTGGGAAACATGCATAGAGTATGCATGGTCTCCCGTCTTGAATGGGTTTCCCTTTATAATGCAAAGAACAGATACTCAAACCCTGGTCCCAGAGGTGTGAGACAACCATGCCAAGCACAGTGTCACCATGCCACCCCATTTGAGAACAGTGAACACTGGCCTGCCTGGGATAGTATTCATTTCAAGAAAGTAAAAGCTATCCCAGGAAGGCCAGAGACAGTCTCAGGGAGGATTGCTGTCACAGTGCTCACTGACACACATGACAGACAGTCCAGCTAATCCTGCAAAGACTCCTGGGAAAATCAGAGTAACCAGTTCTTGCAGGCTCCAGCACCCTGGCAGTGTCTGGCCACCGTGCTGCTGACAGTGACGCTGTTTCAGTGTGTATCTCAGTGTGTGTCTCAGTGTGTGTCTCAGTGTGTATCTCAGTGTGTGTTTCAGTGTGTATCTCAGTGTGTATCTCAGTGTGTATCTCAGTGTGTGTCTCAGTGTGTGTCTCAGTGTGTATCTCAGTGTGTATCTCAGTGTGTATCTCAGTGTATGTCTCAGTGTGTATCTCAGTGTGTGTCTCAGTGTGTATCTCAGTGTGTATCTCAGTGTGTGTTTCAGTGTGTATCTCAGTGTGTGTCTCAGTGTGTATCTCAATGTGTATCTCAGTGTGTATCTCAGTGTGTAATCAGGCTGCAGCAGCTCTGAACTTCAATTTCGACTCTCTTCCTCTCTTGTCAACCCGATGACTGGTACAACTTGTTCTTGATGGTCGGGCTGATGAATATCTAAAGTAAATACTTCAGATTGTTATTTTTGCTTTTTCTAAAGTTTTGCAATTGTCTTCCTTGATGTTACACTTTTCAAAGCCCCGTGTGCTCCTGGAATTGGCTGGCCCTGCAAAATAAATTAATGTAAACATAAATTGCTACAATTTGCTCCATTCATCTACATCCTAAATGATATGTCAATATTCTGCGGCGAAATCTAAACCCAGTGACAAACCAGTACTGCAGCTGCATTGTACATAAATACAAAGTATTTATGTAAATATTTATATGTGTGTGTGTGTGTGTGTGTGTGTGTGTGTGTGTGTGAGGATCGTTAAAGACCACCGACAAGGCAGGAGCTTCTTTTTAATCATCTTCCTTCATGTTCATATAAAGCATAAAAATACAGTTGATTTGTCCCTATAAATAACAAAACACTAACGTTTTGTTCCCATAAATAGAAACACGGTTTCCTTCATTCCCGGGGTGTTAAAAAGAAAATGACAATGACAATGGCAGCTTGAGCAGTGGACCAACCAGTTAGACGGGTGAAGTATCAGTTCCAAAACGCAACGCTGCTCTGTGTATCTTTACAGTAGGTTATTTCTCCTAATCAGTATGTTCAAGTCCTTAACATCTGGAAAGATAAAGGATTTAAATGGAAAGTTACCCACCCTGATTTTCTGATTTAATTTTATTTTTTTACCCATCTCTAAGTACACTGTCAGAAAAAGTATTGATTTGTACCTTTGAGGGTTCAGTTACAATTACTGGTGTTGTACCCACAAGGACCTGCCAACTGTACTCTAGCTGTAGGTACATTTTAGTCTACTTTAAGGTACAGAAATGGATTCCAAGGAACATTCCTTATTTCTGACAGTGTAATATTCAAAAATATGAATATGATATCTATTCCCTTACACTGAAAAGGTGATATGGCTATCTGTACTCCTCATATGGTCTACAGTTTAATCTCCTGGTCGTCTTGGTGCCCTGTTTGAATGTTAATGTATTTGGTCCTTTATTTCAAAAGGGTCAGATGAAGTAGTCGGTCTATTGGACATGCCCCAACTCTTTGGCTCATTAGCCTGTTACAGTATTGCTAATTCATAGCTGTGCAGTGATTTACTGATTTCCCCAGATTTATAAAAGATAAAGTATGTATATCTAAGCTACTTGAAATGTTAGTGACTCACCCATGCATATATATATACCTCCATCCTTCTAGTCATCTCCATAGAGGCACACAGTTATTGGCTTGTGACTTGAACAAGCACTCCTAAACATACCAGTCTTAACGATATTACTTATTTTAGAAGGAAGCGTTAATGGGGTCCAGAAAACGAGAGTGACACTTCAAGCCCAGTAATCGAATTTGTACTTAGAGGTCTGATGGACTTCTGTGCAAAAGTGCTTCGCAATGAACATTGCAGATCGCGGAACGACCCCCTGGTATGAGGCCTAATGGAAATAGAACGTTTCTATATATACACCTAGCTCCTTTTTAACGAAAAGTGCCCGTCCATGTTCTACTTATAATGGGAGAAACTGGTAAGCAAACAAACCCACGAGTGTCTAAATACTTAAACTGAAATACTGAAAGTGGCAATTCTTTTTTTCCGCAGTTTGTCTACCGAATTCCCTGGCAGCCAGCAGTAAACCCGCCGGCCGGTATTTTACATTGGTTTCATTGCATCGCAAACATGCCAGCAAGCGAAGCGCGCAGGTGAGAGCGGCCGTCTGCTCAGTTTCTCTCGTTTTTCTCGACAAACCGAACCTAGGGGAGATGTGATGTCACTATCAAGACAAGTGTAACTGGACCGATGACATTTCTCTCCTATTTAAAGTCACCGGGGCTGCCTTTTACCGGGCTGTTAGACGTGCCTGGATTCCCAGCAGTAAGGTAAAGGGCCGGCTCACCTCCCGCGATCCTGTCACAGGGATAATGTGATTCATTCCATGTTAACAGCACATATAGCTTTTATATCCATCATAAGCAGGGAATGTTCACCTCTTGTTACCTTTCTGCTTAGGTGCCGGATATTGTGTTATTGGATAATGCGCGTGGATTAAATGATTGACAGGAGTATTTACGCGCGTCAGATAATGTGCATATAATAATGACTTGCAAGAACAGTAAGATATTTCGCACTGTAAGAATAAAGTGAAAAAGCAAGATTTCACTTAATATTAGGATGGAAATTTAGGTTATAACATTTATAGTGTTTGACAACCCACTCCGCAAGTTTGCATTTAATTATTGACAATAACTTTCTAGGTCAATGCATTAGAAATTCCTCTGATCCGACTGTCACCCTACACTGTAAAACCTTTCCCTGTACTAAACACAGGCCTGTAGAAATAGTGCGAGTTTGCCTAGACGCTGAGCTGATAACACATGACAAACTCTCCGTTATGGGCAACTTGACATTGTCTGCTTCGCCATGGCTGACTTCAGCCAGGAGATCTTAAAGCACAGAGTAGGATCAGTTACCAGAAAGGTAATCCAAGACTGAGACTGCGAGTTAACTGGGATCTGTGAATGCTCTGGTCAGTCATCAAGTGCGGCTCGGGCGACTGCGGAGAAGCCGCTGCTAACACCAGTCAGCAACGTTAAGCTGCGTATTATAATAGGATGCGCAAATCTGTGGATTATTTTAAGCCTCTATTGGCGCTCTCTCCTCTTTCTGCAGCCTATTAAATAAGCACATAAGGATGGCAGACTTGTCGGGAGTGTTTTCCTACGAAAGCTCGGAAGTGGACTGGTGTGAGGACAACTACCGGCACTCTGAGAACGTGGTGGAGTATTTCAACACAGTAAGAGCGCCAGCGCCGCCGCTCTACCGGCGTCTGCCTACTGTATGTCGGAGTCTCGGCGCACTGGTTTGTAATGACCTTATAACTGTTTATACACACTATGTCATTTTTGGGAAGAAACGCAATGGCTTCAGTGAGCTTACGGAGAAGCTTTTCAGATAACTGACACAAATTTGAGAATTCATAGTAATGCTGGATATATACTGTTTCTCTGTGTTTATGATGCTCTCCAACTTTTTTGTCTATGATATATTGACGGGGAATCCACTGGTTGCAGTAGGGCTCCGTTAAAAAAATGGAGAATAGCAAGCTTTTGAATTATATGCATTATAGGTATTTATTTGCTTGTGTGTTTGCTTGCTACTTTCCAGGTGAGCAGCCTTATCTTCTTTGTGGTCTCCCCCGTCATGCTGTACCTCCTGCATCCTTACGCCAGGGAGAGGAACCTGGCTGTTCACCTGGTCTGGTTCATGATGATTTTTGTGGGTAAGTCCTCCTGGGTCATTTTTATAGAATCATAAAGTCCTTCCAAATTCCTAAAACTTCCGGAATAAAAGAAATCACCGCAGCATAACGAAAGAGCCCCCAAAGGACTGATATGACAATAGTGTGCTCATATATGTCAGGCTCCTTCATTAATAAAATTGCAGTTTGAAACCCTCCCATCTATAGAGAGTCGGTACAGTTCCAGCAAAGGAGCTGCCAAAGCCGCTTGCACTCGCATACGGCTGTTCGGAGCTGAGGTCAGGTAACTGAATTGTGAGCTGCGGAGGTAGGTTGCTGGGAATGTGAGCAAGCGAGAGAATCAGAGCCGACAGCTGGAGCAGGCGACACGCTGTGTTTCTCACAAGAAGGCTTCAGTTTCCTTGCTGCAAAGCTTAATGCTCAATGTTTATTGTACAGTCATAGTTGTTTTTTCAATGTGGCTCTTTCATCAATTATAATCTCTATTGTAATATGTTAAACAACCGGAAAGGAATTTGTTTTTTTAGAAAACACCATATTTTTCATATTAGCGGATGTAGCTACAAGGGGATGCGGCACTGAGCCTCCTCCTCTGTGCTGTCCTGTCGGCTCGCCATCCGCCAGCTCTTCCCCACCCCGCTCTCTCACTGCAGTGACAGGCCCCTTCACCCCCCCCGTTCTGTCCATCTCACTTCTCCATAGGTCTCTTCTCCATGTACTTCCACATGACGCTGAGCTTCATGGGTCAGATGCTGGATGAGCTCTCCATTCTCTGGGTGCTGGCCATCGGCTACTCCCTCTGGTTCCCCCGCAAGCACTTCCCCTCCTTCATTAGGGACAGGTAAGTATGTGGCCCCCCGGCGTGCTTCTGCTCTGAGCAAACGGGCCCCTCCTTGTCACCTTCTTGGCCAAAAGAGGACCCATCTGCTTCTGGAGGAGATGTAATAGATCATCGCAGGTCCTAGTTGCAGTTCAGGACACAATGCAGCATTAAATAAAATCAAAGTTTGTTACATACACAGCCATACAGTATGTACAGTGTACAGTGTAATGCTGTTCTGCCTGGCTCCAAGACAATGACAACATGAGTATAAAGACAGAAAAACACAATGAACATCAACGTAAACCAAACATACAAAACAACGTAGTACAACAATGTAAAACAAATATACAAAATAATTTAAGACAAACATACAAAACAATGTAAAACAATAACGTAAAACAACATATAACGTAAAATAACTTAAAACAAACATACAAAACAATGTAAAACAAACATGAAAAGACATAAACAAATAGAATCCGCTATAATTCAAAAGCTTGGTATTCTCTATATCCCATGACAAAGGCTTACGGCAGTTAACCTTATGGAGTTCATTGTCACAAATGCAAACAGTTGCATTTAAGCTCATTAAAGCTTAAAGGATTATTGTTCTGTCGTACACCCTCAGTTGAACACAAAAGCTCACAAAGTCAAATCAGTTGGTAGGATCCCCAAGATTGCTGATGGAGTCAATAAAAACTCAGTTAGACAATATTTAGTAAAAATGCCTATATTATGAATGATGCCTTGCACACATAACTCAGTTGAAGCGCAGTGTTCTTCTCATCTTAATTCATCCTCTCAGTAATATGATGGCAGAGAAATCACGATGTAAACATAGTATGGTAACTCCTCCATATTTTCGAGGGTTAGAGGCGGAAGATCCCAGCAAATGTGAAAATTCACGAATAATACATGCGCCCCCCTACCTTTAATGCATAACAGTCTGCTAGCCTGAACACGAGCCTGAAATAACACAAAAAGTCTATTACCAAATTTCTAAATAAGCAGTACTGGACTGTCCATTTTCATTTCCTATCAGGATCTTTTTATATAATATAGAAACCATCTAAATTACGCCCCATGTATGTACTAAGTCAAACTACTACTGTACACACTGAGTACACTGTGTTTAGGACCCATAATTGAAAATGCTAAATTAACGACACAGAGAAGTTTAAAAGTCACTGTGTGAAATGAGGGATTCCACAGCCACGGAGACAGCTAACGCGTGAATGAGGCCGGTTGCAGAGAAAAAGCATTTAGACTAACAAATAATATGTCTCACTGCCGCATCCAGGACTGCCTTCTCCAGGATCATCCTTATAATCACCATCATCACGACCCTGTCCTCCTTTGTCAAGCCCACCGCCAACGCCTATGCTCTCAACTTCTTCGCCATCCACATCCTGTACTATGTCGGCATGGAGATGCGCAGGTCAGTTCCAGGCCAGAGCCCCCGGAATCTGCGTTGTCTGCCACAAACACACACGCCAGCCACATTTTGTGTCACCTTTATAGTTTAATTAGCAAGAACTAGGCTCAGGGGTTTTGAATGCTCGTCCCTCCATGCCCTCCCCTCCCAGGTGCACTGACGAGCGGGTGATACGGCTGGCCTGCACCTCCGTTGGCCTGTGGGTCCTCGCCATCTCCTGCTGGATCAGCGACCGTTTTGGCTGCAGCTTCTGGCAGCGGCTGAACTTCTGCTACCTACACGGGATCTGGTGAGACTGGAACTTTAATTGAAGGAGGAACTTGTCCTGTGATGTCTGTCAGCGTAAGTGAAAAGCTCCAATGAATGAGTGTATCTCCTACCCCTACAGGCATATCCTGATTGTCTTAGCCACGGCCTACGCCAGCACCCTCATTGCCCTCTTGGATGCCTACAATGAGATCCCTTACTCGCTGCCAGAGGTTCAGTACTGGCCCAGTAACAGCTGGGGCTTAGGTCTGCCTTACATTTCCCTGAAGGGGACCACCAGGACACAGAAGAGTTGCTGACAGTATTACAAAGACATAACTCCCTCACTGACATCATAATACCTAATGGGACTTAAGGTCTTTCTACGCTTTTAGGGGCCTTCTCAGCTGGGAATCACACTTTCATGGATTAGGTTTTGTTTACAACAAATGGAATTCCATGCGTGCATGTGTAGGGTGTCAGAAAGAAGTGTTTGGGAGACACTATAATTTGAGAGGGTACGGGCAGTCTGCGACTTATGATAGAGATGCGTTCCGATGACCCCTTCATAACTATCGTAAGTCGAGACACAAAAAACAGGAAAAATACGCACTCTAACGCCGAGACAGCTGAACTCTGTCGATGGCTGGCGACAGTGAGGCGTCTCCCAAGGAGGGAGATGCAAACATCCCGGCAGCGTCCCAACGTATCTCACCGCGTACGCTGCTACGTCTGCCTGCCGTGCAAAACTTAAAATATTTTCACAATTTTGTCGTATTGATACCGTCATCGTAAGATCAAAAAATCGTAAGTCGAACCATCGTAACCCAGGGACCATCTGTATAAATAACATCCTGTGACATATGCACAATTGAAATGTATATAATGTTTTGTACTTTAAAATAGTAAATTGCCTGTTAAATATGTTATGCTGTGATTTTTTAGTTTTTAAAAAAAATGGATCCTTTACTTCACAAACTCCTTTGGAACAAAAGAACAGATTCACCAGTGTTACCAGAGTTCACTACTTAATTCATTCCTGTTGGTTCCAGGAAACTTCACTTTATTTTAGCCATAAAATGACATGTTGTGTCCTCTGTGGGGCCTTCCCAACACACCAGCAGGGGGCATAGATTTAACTGTTTTGCCTGTCATATAGCAGTAAATAAATGAGATTTCAAGTGGATCAAAATCCCAAATAAACTATACAGACTGAATTATTATGAAGCGTCTTAGCAAACTCTACACACTCAGAACAACAGCAACAACATATTACAATCCTCTTGAGAGTGGATATCTGATTCTGTTCTAAAAAAGCACAGATAACTATTATGCCGCCAGGGAATAAATTCCTTACAAGTTGTTTTTTCATCTTTATTTAATTCCTTTGATACACCGGTGATGAAAAATGATCACATTATTTGCTTCAATATCAGTCTATAAGCAAAGTTTTGCAAAAAAAAAAATTAAACTATAAACATATATGAGGAAATAATTTAAATGTGCCTTCTCTCACTTGTCGGGCTGAACAGTTATTGAAGGCTTTCCATTGCACTGTAGACTGTGCCTGTAGAAGAGTTAAACACATTTTAATAAAGGAGAAATACCCAGGTAATAATATGGCTTTGTCGAATATCAATCTTATCTCAATATACAATACACTATTTCATTACTTTCATTAGATGGCAGCACTGGATTAGATCTGACAATTAGCCATTATCCCTGTATGAGCTGACGCACAAGCCGGCTGTTTTCAGGACCTCCTGAGTACAGAAGCAATGCTACAGTATTTGAGTATGTCTGTTTTAGCCCGTGGCACTTGTGAACTAAACACAATACGATTCAACCAACAGCTCCTAATAACTTCCTTATAACTCTCAGGTGACAGATTCCCGCCAGTTATTTAAGGAATAATTTTCCTTTTAGACAGATTCATCCACCATTCCTACCCAGTACTGGGACAGTGTTACGCTGTCCCTGCCAGTAGAAGCCACAAGCCAGGGGAACACCCTGGACAATATAGGCAATTTCATGATACTAATTTGCCTCACTACATGCAGGAAAAAGCTTTAAAACTTTTGATCAGAACAGTAATTCACTCCTCAATGGACAGACAGCAAATAGGCAAGTGTATGTGCATGTCAGCAGCGAGTCCAGAGAGCATTGCCCTGTAGAGGGATCTGGAATTCAGCACAGCCTTTCCCATGAAACCCACAAATCTGACAAAACCGGACCAGCGCAGGCTCTTTGCAGATATGGTGACACAGGCCGCTCTGCAACGTTTGTTTACACAATACGAAGTGTGCTTGACAGCACAGCACGTAGGTCAGGTACTAAAAACAAGCATGTCGTACACTTATAAGTCATCGACGGTGTTAGCAAATACCGTAAAATAACAATCGTTTGCCCTGCAGCTGAGCTATCACATAAAGATGGGAACCTGAATGCACTACTGTTAAGTAACATGAGCTATGATTGCCGGCTGAAAGGTCTGGGTTTGAGAGACAAAGGCTGCAACTATGTACTGTACGGCGCTCATTGACATACATTCCAGGGCCAATACGTTCTATGAGTCACACGAGTACGGGGATAGGACAGGATCTGAGAGGATGGCCCAGTGCCATTATTACCAGAGATCTCTTAAACGCTTACATTAACACGACGATACTAACACCAAGGGCTCTCTGCAGAAATGGCTGTGATCTAAACAAGACCAGGTGAAGCCAATTCATGTTTGGATCTCAAGGACGCAGAAGCTCTATGAAAAGCTGGAATGAACCTTAAAAATGGAGAACGAGGTGATAGCTTCAGTTCCTCGGATAACTAAACACTGGCCTCATTTTCAAGCTCCAGCTCTCTCTCTCTCTCTCATTCTCTCTGTCTGTGTCTCTCTTTTTTTTAAACAAGAACCCAGATGCAGAGACTCTCTAAAAACCCTAATGTGGAAAATCTTTCGACGTCACTTCATGGCATGGCACACTACGTAGATTAAGAGTGCCAAAAAATAATCAGCTGCACTAAGAAACATATGCAGATGAACTTTGGAGAGGCCCAGTCCCTTTATGGCTCTTTCTGTCTCACTCCCTCACCCTCACTGACTGTATATGCACAGTATGTGTGTGCATCATATGTATAAACATATGACACAACCAGTCCTATAATAATGCAATCATAAAGGTAAACAGGAGAAAGCTAATCAAGGCGACATATTCATTCGCCACATATCACATGGAATTGTGAATAAATACACCATCTTGATCAACTTTCTCACGTCCAAATTCTCCAAATCAGTTCTTGCATTGTACAAAATTACAAACAGTTGGAAGAAACTGATTTTCTGTCACTTAAAGCCACCTGCACCTTGGATGATCCATAGTATACACCCCCCCCCCCCCCCCCCCACACACACACACACACACACACGCAAAAGGATGATGGGGCATCACTGATTCACCTGAAATCACGTCTTTGGAGGAAAGTGGAGAATACAAGGGAAGTGCTCTCTAAATCTGGAACACATGCAAACTCTGGAGGAATATGGCATTCTAAATGAAATGGTTGGCATGTGTAGTGCTTAAAAATATGTATCTATGCTTGTTATGGAAATGGATTACACGATTAAGTGTTTTGTATTGATCCTATCTAACAAAACACTTTGTCATGTGATCAAACGGATATTTCAAAGTCAAACATTTAAACAGACAAATGTAGTGCATTTCTGCTCTATGGAGCAGCGCAGAGCAGGGTAATTCCATTCTGGGTTCAAAGACTGAAGTGAGGTATATTTTTAATCTCTCAGGTTAAACAGGCTGGTTCAATTTTATTACTACACAAATAAAATAACTATAGCGAAAATAACTGCAGTTTGCCCAGAATAATTGGTCAGCCATGATTTGTTGCAGCTTTGTTATTACATGTCCACAGCACTTCCGATATCTGTCCCCATGATGTATTGCCACCTTTGGCTGGTGAACAGTGTTTCCATTCTGTTCGGAGAGTGTCTCACTGTTGCCCTCTGCTGGTGCAGACCGCTTTCACTTTTCGGGCAAAAACTTTATTTTAAAATCCTTATATAAAATACAAAGGTCTGCATAAAATACAAATATAAAATATCATTCTATAAACTATAAAAACAAAAAGAAAAAGTGAAAAGAGTGAAAAGCTTTGATTGCTTTCCTCTTCTGTGTCGGTATACACGGCCCAGTTTTTTTCATTCAATTCAACATTCACCATTTGTTTTATTTACGAATGCTTTTGTGACATAAAAGTGAAGGTCAGAGAACAGAGTCAGCCAGGGGCCCTGGAGCGTTGGGAATGAGGGCCTCGCGCGAGGGTCCAGCAGTGATGTGATTACTCTGCAGGCCAAAATATTTGAACCCATGACCTTCTACCCAGGTAAAGTTAGTTTAATATTCAGCATTCATTGGACATTCAAAAAACAAACTATTACACGCTTCAACCATTTCAGTGGACGATGTCAGTCCAACTGTGCAACATGGAGACCAATGTCCTTCATGTGCCACAATGCTTGTTTTTAAAATATTCCTCTTAGTAAAGGGGCAGCATGGTGGTGCAGTGATTAGTGCTGTTGCCCCACACTTCCGGGAACAGGGTTGAAGCCTGTGTTAGTGTAGGGTTTGACACCCCCACACACAAAAACATCCTGGGTATTCTGTGCCTGCAGCCTTCAAGAAAGGCTAATGATTCCCTGACTAGGACAAGCAATTTCAGAAAATGGATGTACATAAAGCTATTATGTTCCCTCCCTAGGTTAGGGAGCATAATAGCTTTATGTGTATGTCATTTTTAATTATAAAAAAAAATCGTACAAGAGGAATATTTCAAAAACAAGTCTACATAAGATTATGTTGCACAGTTGGTTTGACGTCATCCACTGGAATAGTTGAAGCCCGTAATACGTTTGTATTTTGAATGTCAAGTGGATGTTGAATATTAAACTAACTTTACCTCGGTTAACACCGAGCACAGATCCCTAACTCACCGAACACATCACGCACGTTACAGACGCCACGCTTAGACAGAGGTGCGTGGCTTTTAATCTCGCATGCATTTTACCAGCCTCTGACACACTGACCATCAGGCTAGCCTAACAGAGAGCCCCCCTGCACGGGCTGACCTGTTTCCTGGTGTCTCCGCTCTCTCTCTCCACTAACCCCCCCCCCCCGAGAGCTCATTACGCAGGACCTCTGAACACGGACCTGCCAGATCGTATCGCCCTTGGAACCAGCTTTGGTATAATGTTGAAACCGCAATAACACGTAAGAAAATATATTTGGTTTTTTGCTCATATGTCATTACGCTTTTAATAAGCATGTCGTCGCCTTCCCTCGTTGTATCAGCAGTCGTAGGACTGATTGCCCGACCGTCAGCAGCGCAGGAGTTTCTTCCAGTCTCCCTTCCAAAGTGCTAAAACACAGTGTTTTGGTGTAAAACGCATTTAGCGTTTATGTGTGAATGTCCTGTCATATTCAAGCATCCTGGGTGCTACTCTTATGTAATGGATCCTTACGTAATTTGCATGATGGATTTCCCTTCTTACGATATATTTTATACAGATACATTATACTACAAATAGACTGTTAAATTGACAAGCTAAATGATAAGAATGTCAGATTTTCTTCAATGATTTTGCATTAAATTATGAACTGTGTATTAGTAAAGAACATAGGCCAGAAGGCTGCTGACACAAGTGTCACACACTGCTATGGTGACTAAAAGTACTCAATCTGGAATACTGGGTAGTTTAATAAAATTATTACAAGCATGGAAGGGGCAAGTTTATTGTTAGAAGAAAATATAGAAGGATGCACCGAAGAGCACATGAAATTGGGGGGAAAAAAACCACAAACACACGCAAAACGCTAGAAAGAATCCGTCAGGCACAGAAGTTTAAACTGGGAATATGCAATATTTGCGTGAGCAGGCAGACTCAATATTTCCAAGTTTAATTGCACCCCATTCGATCTTTCAATAAGCACCCAAGCACCGCCCCATCGCAGCGGGGACCAATCAGGACGCAGAGGTCACGGTGAGCGAGCCAATGAGAAGCCGCGTGCCTATACGGTTCTGAGGTCCCTAACGCAGCTCTCCGGCGGAGCGCTTTTTATTTTCCAGGATGACATGGCTGCTCACAATCAAAGATTGGCCCGCGTCGCTTTCTATCACCGGAGGGAAGTCTCGGCCGAACAATAATAGGATCCGCTCGGTCTTTCGCCGGTGGCTAGACCTTTGCACTTCTTCCCTCGGAGCGAAAAGCGGTCTCTTTTGGGTGGGCTGCCCGAAGTGCGGGACGGGAGGGGTGCCGTGCGGCTTCCGGTTTCTGGCTGAAATTGACACACAATGAGGAGTCGGGAACATCCTCGCCCGTCGCCGCTGTAAATAAACAGACCGATCGCCGGAGACAGGATCATGGAGAATCAGGTAATACGGCATTCCGGCGGCCCGCCGCATGCCCGACTCGGAAGCTTTGGACGCGGGCATGCGGGGTCGCGGCAGAACCGTGCCAACTACCTACCCACTTTGTGATCGCAGACATGCGAGGGTAATACGGAATCGGAGGGGGGGGGACGTCGCCTGGCGAGTAGTTGGCTGAAGGCACGCATGTCAGCGGACGGGGAGCCGCGGTCGGACGCGCGTACAAAGAGCGGCCGTGCGTGCGTGCGCCGGGAGGGGGGCCGACGCTGGCATCCAGCTCGCCGGCGCGATCCGACTCGGCCCCATTGATTCGGAGCGGAGGGGGCGCGGGGGAAGGCGCCCGGCAGCAGCACCGGCCGGCCGGCCGGATGGATGGCTGCGCTCTCGGCCAGGTCTTCGGGGAAGAAGAGGGAGGGAAGAATGCGGGAGGGAGGGGGGAGAGGATGTGGAAGGAGACTGGGGCTGTTTGGTCCAGCTGTTCGGGAAGGGGAGCGGGAATATCGGAGCGCCTCGCCGCGGATTCGTGCGCCCTACTAGGTGGGATGGATGAGGAGTTAGCGCTGCGGTGGATGGGGGCTGTAGCTCGGCTGGCATGCCCGGGGGGAGGGGGCTGTAAGCGGGCTCAGCGACCCCCCCCCCCCCCCCTAGCCGGGCTTAGCTGGGCACGGCGGTGCCGATCGTGCAGGTGAAGGCGACCCCCGTGCGGATACCAGCCCCTGGCGCGTTTCGCCTCCATCCGCCTGGTGTCGTTACCGGCCGCCGCGTCAGAGCGCCGGCCGCCGCCTGGTTGCATCCCGTCCGCTAAGCTACCTGCGGGGACTTTCGCGTCGGCTCCGATCCGGAAGGCGAGAGCTAGCGTGCAAAGGCGGGGGGCGCGATTCCGGCTGCGGGGCCGCGGGCGCCTTCGGTAGCTTAGCTGGCCGACCTCCGGAGCCGTGCCGCCGCTCCGGGCTCCGCTAGCCGCCCCGTCCCGTCCGCGGCTCTCTGCTGCCGGGAAGCGGAACCGCGGGCGGCTCGCCCGGTCCTTTTGAAAGTAAACTTTTTTTTGGGGGGGGGCGGGGGAGGTTGGAAGGAAAGTTACTGCGAGGCGGGAGGCTGAGTCCCGGAGCCGCGTTTCCGGAGGGGAACCGGGGAATGCCGCGGCCGGGGGGGAAGGCCACGCTCGCCGCGGTGTGGCCGAGAGGCCTCCGCCGGCTCCGCGGCGCGCTCACCTGCCGTCGACTGCCTCCTTTCCGCCTGACCTTAATACCATTTTTAGTACTTATAATAATGCTATTATTTTTATTACGCACTATTATTATTATTATTTTGCAAATGGTGTGCTGTGCGTGAGACCCAATGAGTCGGAAGCTGCAGTCGGACAAGTGCCTCTGCGCGCCGACGTGGAGCTGGGAATCGGGCTGATATGAAGGGGCACAAATACACTAACTAATACAATAACTTTCCGTTTATTTATTATGCTTTTATTTTAAAGTCCCGTGGCGCAGCTCGGATGGAGGCTGGGCCAGCGGCGCCGGTGCCCTGCAAGCCCGGCTCACCTTCCCCTCTCCCGCCAGCTCCTCCTTTCGGCTGCGTGCCGGATAAATAATTCATGTTTGTCAAACCATCCCCAGATTTGCGCCGATTCGCGCGTTTCCTATGGGAGGGATAAGCCGGACTGCCGCCCCGGCCCGTGCTAATGAGGCGCCCCTTGTGCGCCGGGTAGCACGATGACGCCCCCCCCCGGCCATTTATCCGACACCTCTCGACATGGGACGGCGTGATCCCGGCTGGGGCGGCCGTAGTCGTGAGGGGCGATGCCGCCCCCCGGCCCCTACAGCACTATTGCACGCTGACAGATGGCTGCCACTTTGGCCGCCCCCCCCTCCTTATTTGCAGTGATGGTCTTCTGGCTGATCTGCCCTCTTATCCCAGGCTCCAGGCGTGGGATCATGGGCCAGCCAGTGGGCATTTCCGCCCCAGACCTGTGCCCATCCTCTGTAAAGGAGCTGGCTTATTTAGAGGCAATTTGTGTTGGGCTGCAGGGAGTGGAAGCCTGACACTGGCTGTCAGATTGTGACAGGTATTTGTAAACAGTGTAGGAATGCAGCACATTATTACACAGGCAGGCTCTTTCTACAGAGTAGTGTGTCTGCGCAGACATCTTTCCGTTTTGCGTGACTGGATGCTGGCTGATCGCAGCTCTCCTTGAATCTGGTTCTTATTCGTTGGCTCGACCCGCTGTGACCGCGGCGATATTTCGGCGCAGCAGAGTTCGCTCTGCTCCGGGGGCTTGGTCTGGGTTCCTGCGGTGACCCCCGTCCATCTCCTCTCGTCCCCAGTGCACTGTACAGGTGAAGCTGGAACTGGGCCACCGGGCGCAGCTCCGTAAGAAGGTCACGACGGAGGGCTTCACCCATGACTGGATGGTGTTCGTGCGCGGCCCTGAGTCAGGGGACATCCAGCACTTTGTGGAGAAGGTGGTCTTCCGTCTTCACGAGAGCTTCCCCAAGCCGAAGAGAGGTGGGTTGACCCAAGACCACTCTTACTCTCACTCTCCCACTCTCACACCAATTTCCCTGGAACTGGATATGCTGGTAGTCTTTTTATTTAATTAATTTATTTTTTACAGCTGTCTGTGTTGAATATGAGCCATTAGCTCTAGAGTTTCATTTAATGAATATTAGGAATGTTGTGTTAAATATTTTAGACCCAGGCTGAGGATTAATGACCTAACTATAAAAAAAAAATCCCCAAAGCCAGTGAATTTTTAATTTTTTTATGAAATGTATCAATACGTAGTTTTGACACACAACATTTTTTTTCCAATTAGACATTTGATTAATTTGTCGGCAGTGTTTGCAAGGCATGTGACTTGGGAATGATACTTTTTTTTCTTTTCGTCTTAAGTTGGATTATGAAATCAAGCCTTGTAATTAACTCATACCGTGACCGCTATCTGAACACAGTCGGTTCTGTTTTGAAGGATCTGGTATTTTTAGGGCTTGTGAGTTACAAATTAGCGTGATGCCACACTTTGAGTATGTGTGCCTCCCAGTCTAGTGTGTAGCCGGATTTAGCTGGGGTGTTTTTCATTTTCTGGTCGTGATGATAATTGCTTGTGGCAGAAAACATTTGTGACGGATAGAACAATGGACTGGATGCGAGGCACACAACCTTTATGCAAAGTATTTTGGCCTTGGTACATACAGTGGTGGCACATGGAATATAGAGACCTCTTCCCAGAATGCATCTGGTTGTTGATATCAGGTGACCGCATCCGGAGCCTGGTACAGAGATCCGGCACTGCTAGGGGGCAGAGAAGCCTTTTCCTTTTCCTCTCCCTTCCTCTGTTCCTATTAGAGTAGCTGTGGTTTTCCCTTCACCCAAATTTCCTAGTTCACATTATTTCTTTATCTGCACCGATTTCTCTCCGTGCAGAATGATGTAATATTTTGAGAGCTTGCAATGTGATTTATAGACTGTTTAATGTACATATTCATCTTCATGAATCCTGGATTTGTGCCGTTAAAAAAAAAATCTTCATTACCGGCGCGTCAAATTCAGCTCAGCGAGTCCTGTGACACGGGGTCTGCCAAGTTGGCACGTAATTGTCAGCAGCCTTGGTGATGAGCGACCCATTTCATTTGTTCTGTTTTCCTTATTGGGCACTTAATCTAGCTAATGTCACATATCTGCAATTTATGTATTGAGACCGACGGCATATCTGGCTGAAATATTCTTTTGCGATTTGTGCTATTAGATCAGAGTTTATATTTATTATGTTTACATGTCATATTTTGAATGGGAGATTTCAGGATCGGCTCTGGGCACCCTGATGGTTATTTTATTTTCTAAATTTTAAACTAGGCATCTTCATCGCCGCTCGTTTCTTCAGGCTGTTCTAGGCTGAGCCCCATGAAATGTAATTTACCTCTTCTGATTTGCTGTCCATGTTATCAGCATCAGAGTAGTCATGGTAGTACCACCTGGAGTTTGCCGGCGTGGCGAGCCTCGCAACAAAGGCGAGATTGTGCTCCCGTTATTCGACACGGCCCGCAAAGGCCCAGACGAATGTGGTGTTTGTGTAAGGGGCTGCAGTACGGGACACTTAAAACCCAGCCCCTGTTTGTGTGCAGCTTTTAATACCTTTGTGCTGACATAGTCAAATGGAACTTGCCAGTACCAAGATTTATTGTCATTTCTCATACTCATTTGGGTACTTCAACAGGAAACACAACCTTTATTTTTTTTTTTTCTTAATTGTGAAACTATTTTTGCGAATAGGTGATCTGTTTTGGGGTCGCGAGTCACATTAGTCTATCAGATTTTGCCCACACGCTGATATTTGCATGTGAATGGCTTGCATTTTTGTATAAATTGTTGTAAAAGGTGTATCCTTATCTCCCTGATGTCCACAGTGTGCAAGGAGCCGCCATACAAAGTGGAAGAATCTGGCTACGCGGGGTTCCTCATGCCCATTGAGGTTTACTTCAAGAACAAAGTAAGTGGGGAGCACCATTATTTACTTGCATGGCAAGGGTCTGTTACTCAGGTTTTTACCACCCAGAGCACATTGCAGCAGGTGAGGCTTTCGGCCAATGGGGCGCGAGGACATGTCGGTTTGCGTTGGATTATGGGATTGGAGATTCTGTTGGGGCTGTATCAGGCAGTTGAGAGGTGCAGTAGATGTAGTGGGCCATGAGCGTCTGAGGCAGGGGTCAGCGTCTGCTGTCGGTGCCTTGGAGGAGGTGTGAGCGCTTGGCATTAGGCAGGCCCAGTAGCTGTCGCATCACTGCTCGCCGACAGCTTGCCGTGGATTTCTGACCGCAGAAGGGACAAGCCAGGCCAGCTGGTCCACGGCGAGGGCGAGGGGGGCTGTGAGGAGCGCTACAGGGGCTTACCGGCGCTCCGCCTCCCCGGGCGTCTCGCAGAACGACGGCTTTCTCGCCAGACAGTTGCCACCTCCTGACGCCAAGCAGGGCTTCTGGATGCAGCGTGTTGACTGTCCCGCTCGTCAGTCTGGAGGCACATGCAAATGTTTATTTTCGTCTTCAATCGCGGCTTCCTGGGCGCCTTTCTTGGTCTTACACTTCGGTCTCCAGAGGGTCGCCTGCGGTGTATGTAGCTAGTGGGCTGTGTAATGTGCTTCCGAAGGCTGCCCTCGCTAGCTAGCGTCACGCCCGCTAACGGCCGCCGCGCCGTCCAGCCAGCCTTACCTGTAGGTCGTTAGCATGCCCCACATGCTTGCCTTAAACCTCGGCGTGACCCCTAGGCATCCTCCTCTCCCTCCCTCTGGAACCAGTCTTGTTAGTGACGCCTCACCCGCTCTATTCATACCATCGGTCATCCTGGTCAGTTGCACTTCATAGTGCCGCCATGCAATCCCTCGGATGGCTCTCAAGTCTGTTGATGCCTTGGTGATCATTCTTGCCAGAAGGACTTTTGTGTTTTTTTTTTTTTGGTGGGGGGTGTAGTTCACCTGGAAGGTTTGGCAATGAAGCCATCTTCTCATTTGTAGAACTTTGATTGGATGTGGGGGAAGGGGGCGTGACCCCCACCCTTTCCTTGACCTATGGCCCTCTTTGAGCTGAGGGATGGGGTGGAGATGGCCGGCTTCATGGGCTCCTCCCACTGGGGGGGGGGGGGGCTGTCCCCCCCTCCGCTTGAACAGGCTGTGTGACCGTCCATCTCGTCAGAGGCTTTGCACACTGTCAGTGCTGAGGAGTAAATGAGTAAGCTCCGGGGGGGTTGTCTTTTTTTAAAATGAAGAGGAGCACTTGATAAAGAGTTGTAAAGCTAGGCAAGGTCAGCCGGTCGGGGATGATCCGACTCGTGTAGCTGGAAAAGACGTGTTGGTGAGCTTGGCTCGGGGTTGCGGGATTACCAACCCTGAGTGTGTCTCTGTGTGGGAGCGCAAGGCCCAGTAGGATGGTAAGTCACACAGACCAAACGGGATCTGTCTCTGCTCTTAGTCCCCCATTGCTGTGTCTTGCTTTACTCTTTACTGTTGCTATGTTAGCTTTTCTTTTTGCATCCTATTAAGTCCTTTTCTTTTGATTCCTTCAGTTTATTGTGAGAAGGGAGATTGACTTTGTTTTTTCTTTCTTTTTTTTTTTCTCTCTGTGACCAGGAAGAACCAAAGAAGGTGTGCTTCAATTACGACCTGTTCCTCAACCTGGAGGGGAACCCCCCCGTCAACCACCTGCGCTGCGAGAAGCTCACCTTCAACAACCCCACCCGCGAGTTTCGCCACAAGCTGGTCAAGGCCGGGGGTGTGAGTATGCCGGCTGTCCCGGGGGCGTCGACGGGGCGGCTTTACGGCGGGGCCTCGCGGAGCTATCCTTTGTGTAGCTCGGTTTTTATTCCCCTGCCTCTGCCTTGCTCAATTAAACCGCGGTTGGTGTGGCTCCCCACCCCCCCCTGCAGGTTATCGTGGTGCCCGAGGGGGCAGAGGCAGTGTCCAGGCCCAGCCCTGACTACCCCATGCTTCCCACAATCCCACTCTCTGCCTTCTCTGATCCCAAGAAGACCAAACCCTCCCATGGATCAAAGGTCAGTGCTGCAAGGGCACCTTGTTTACTTTGCCGCTTTTCTCCGACTCCTAATCGCCTTCCAGTTGATGATAAGCGGCGAGGATGATTACCCTGCTCCACTTGTGCAGAAATATGTAAGCAGGGATACAGAAAGTCTTACCATCAGTATTATTTTTAATGCATAACAGAAAATAATGATTCAAAGCTCTAGGCATGCCCAAAAGTCTCTGACCTTAATTGCTTCGATAAGCTTCAATCTCATTCTATTATCGACCTTAATATGAAATTATTAGTCTGGTTTGATTCATGTTCGTTAATAAATAAGCCCTACATTTTTCTAAGACCTTGGGTGAGTGTCTACACATGTAAATACACATTTTTCATTAAATCTTGCATCTGGAATGAAATGCCTGAAGCTGGGAGGCTCGGGCCTCATCCGGTTTAAATCCAGGCCCTGGTCTTGGCCCACAGTCTGGTCCTCTAGTGTTTAACTGAAGTCTAAATAATGTCTGTCTTGATCCCGGTTCCTGTGAAAGGTTAGGTTGCTATTGTTACTCTCTTGTCTGTTTTTGAAATTTAAACCAGCAAGGCAGCATGTTTGTACTCCGCGTCCCTGTCGAGACCTTAACTGTATAATTGAATCCGTTCTTGGGTTCCACTAAACCCGCTGCCTTAGCACTCGGCGGCTTCTGCCACCGATGACGTGTCGCCATGTGGAAAACGTCCCTTTTTGATGCTGTGAGCTGCTCTGATGATGCCGTCTCTGATAAATATATAAATATAACCGGGATCCCACTTGACAAAAGGCTTGAATGTCGGGTCTGAAACTGGACTCTCCTTTCTAGCCGGGCGCAGAATGCTTGTTTATGCAGCCAGTACACCCAGCCTTTGTGTGTTTATATTTAAGGATGTGATGGGCTTGCATTTCTAAGGATAGAAACTAATTCTTACAGTCTCAGTTCTTGAACAGTCTACTGCTAGGTTACCATTGCTAATCAAGCCCTGTGAGATCAAGAGATTTGAAGATTGACGAGCAACGATGTCTGTACAATGGGTTTTTTTTTTCCCCTCGATATATTTACAAGTGCATTATTCGAATGAGATTTGGTTGGGTGATGTGGGAAGGGATGTGCAAATATAGATTTATGCTTTATATGCTTAGTGTTATAAAGGGTCGATTTTGTAATATTTCGACTTTACGATGGTGTGACACCAATGTACATCAGCCTCCATGCTGCCACGCTTCTGGTCGCGATCATAAGAGTAAACTTTCTCGTGTTTTACGAGGTATTGCATGAGGTATTGTCAAGTCAATGTTAAACTTTTATTTGTAAAGTACTGTACATTTATTTGCTTTTCAGTTATTGGTATTAAAATTTAGTGATTACCTATTTATTCCGGGACGGTATTTATTTACCTATTCATATTTGACTTACAGTATTTTTGACTTACGAAGCGTTCATTGCAATGTGACCCCAACTTAAGTTGAGGAGCTTTTGTACTTCGCCGATGCTGCGCAGATGTGCTGACGATCTGATGATGGTAACTTTTTAGGAGTCCAATAAAGAGGCCAGTGGTACCAGTAACAAGGCGGCTAAGCCTCACAAACCCAGCAAGGAGCACCGGGAACGGCCCAGGAAGGACTCTGAGAGCAAGGGGCCGTCCAAAGCCGAGGGCGACCGCGACGGAGGCGGTGGCAGCAGCAAATCCACTCGGGAGTCCTCCTCCTCCTCCTCCTCCTCCAAGAAGCCTGTGGAGATGAAGGTGAAGGAGGAGACCAAGACGCTGCCCAAGGCGGCCTTCAAAGAGCCCAAACTCACCCTGAAGGAGCCCAAGATGGAAGGCATGTCCCCCAAAGGTGGGGGGTCGGGCGGGGGGGGTGGCGGAGGAGGGGGGGGCCTGCCGGAGGCCAAGGGTCCCAGCAAGCGCTCCTCCACTGCGGAGTCTCCCAAGCCCAGTGTCAAGAAGCCCAAGAAGGGTGCTTCGGAGGGCCCCAAGGCGCCCCCTGCTAGCGGTTTCACTGGCTCCTCCCCCCGCGTCTCCTCCTCCTCCGCGGCCCCCCTTTCCTATCCGGAGAAGAAGCCCCCCAAGGAGAAAGGGCGCTGGGCAAAGGTCAAGGTGGAGGCACCCGAGGTCAAGGAGTCCAAGAAGCCCCCCGAGTCGGAGGAGTCCAACTCCGAGGACGAGGCCTCCTCCAAGTCCGAGGTGAGGGAGGCCCCCGGGCCGTGGACCCCCCCGTGGTGGGCAGCGTGTGTGAGGCGCAAGCTCCTGCTCTCCTGCTACTCACGCCTCCCTGTCTTCACAGCAGTCTGCACCCTCCAGCCCGTCCAACTCCAGCTCCAGTTCGGATTCCAGCTCCGAGTCCGACTTTGAGCCCTCGCAGAAACAAGGCCAAGGTAAGGGTGTGGCTGCGAATCAAAACGGGGGCCAGTCCCTGCGTCTCGGGGCACATGGCTACCCTAAAACCGCCGTCACTGCATATTTGATCGATATGGAGCTAGGCTCTTTATCTTATAACAAAATATCCCGCTTTAGCTGTGCTCGGTTTCGATTCCATTTACCGACCTCCTGCAGATAAAATCCGTTTTCCCGGTGTCTGTGTCGGCGTAGTTGCTGTGTTTTTTTCCTCCATGGGGCAGATGTGTATAGATTTTACTTTGATGACAAATGTTAAACTCTACACGCCTCAAAATGTACCGTAGCCGTGTGCTAAGCGCGGTGTTCCGGCGGGACGGTTCTCTGCCGGAGCCGCGTGTGAGAACCTTCCGGAATGTTCTTGCCGCCGGACGCCCGCTGTGCTTAGCGCGGTGTTCCGGCGGGACTGTTCTCTGCCGGAGCCGCGTG
This sequence comes from Petrocephalus schoutedeni, assembly GCA_026780765.1. Lineage (NCBI taxonomy): Eukaryota > Metazoa > Chordata > Actinopteri > Osteoglossiformes > Mormyridae > Petrocephalus > Petrocephalus schoutedeni. The sequence continues at coordinate 3,806,840 of JAODKL010000034.1, forward strand.
TGAGAACCTTCCGGAATGTTCTTGCCGCCGGACGCCCGCTGTGCTAAGCGCGGTGTTCCGGCGGGACGGTTCTCTGCCGGAGCCGCGTGTGAGAACCTTCCGGAATGTTCTTGCCACCGGACGCCCGCTGTGGCGGTTGTGAGTGTTCGACTGGAGCTGTCGGTCTGTAACGTGATCCCTGGGTGACTCCTCCCCTCCCCCGGGCTGCGTCTCCAGGGCCCCTGCGCTCCATGGTGGAAGATCTCCAGTCTGCGGAGTCGGACGAGGACGACAGCAGCTCCGAGGACGGCACTCCCCTCAAGACCAACCCCCCGACCCGCGACTCCCGGTCAGTGGGCCTCCACTCCTCCCGCCCGCCTTTCCGGGATCCCAGTCCGTCCCTCATTCTGACATGTGCTTGGTCACCGCTAGCCGCCGGTCCAAAACGATTCACGTTCACACGACTTTGTTTGTGTGCTGATCTTGTAGCCATGTGGTATCTCGCATCCTGTTTTGTCCTCCGGGCCAGAGCGGTGCCTCTGTGGCTGGGATTCTGTTCCTGCAATGTTTGCTTGTTCGAATCCCCCGAATGCTGGGAGTGATTCTACTCCATGGGCCCTTGAGGAAGGCCCTTAACCTGCAATTGCGATATCCCGGGTGTAACGTTAACCTACATCCGGCCCTGCAAGCAGGTCCTCCAACTTCAGGGGAATCACCTTGTGATTTCATACTTGATGACACTGATACTGCTGATAACATGGCCTTAAATATCCAGTCGATAAATTCAGCTGATTTGGTAGCTATTCAGTTGCAACACTCTTTGAGTAACCAATAGCTTGTCTCGCTTAAAAATCCCATTTTTAAAACACAGGTATAACTCAGACTCTTTTTGATGGTCATTATCGGTCTTATTTAAAAAAATTGACACATTTCTTTGTGGTTGTTCATCACTGAACAATTCATCCCACAAAAGTGTTGCCATGGTGACGCATGGTGACCGGAACGCCTCTCTGTCTCGCAGCCTGAGCCTGGACAGCGAGAGCGACAGCAGCGATGGCTCACACCGGCCCAGCCGGGACCCGCCGCCTCCTCTACAGAAGCACGTCTCCTCCAACAATAAAGTGAGGCCCCCTAGTGTCCCGGGGGAGTCATTGCGAGTCGGGATGGGGAAATCCGGCTTTGTGATCGAGCAGATGGGGCATGCTTTTGTTGTGAGCGTTCGCGGCTGGCCGCACGGTTCCCCTTCACCTCTGCATTCCTGTTCTCGCTGACGCCTCCCTTCTCTGCAGGCATCTGAAAGGAAGAGTCCAGATCCCTGTAGCCGACCCGAGAAGGTGATGAAGAAAGGGTACAACAAGGTACGAAGGGTAAATCAACATTTTTATTTACTCTTTTCCGTTTCGGTCTTCGAATTGCTGGCTGCTGTTGGGCCAGATTGACGACGCTGGCTAGATGCAGCACTTTGCTGTTGGGCCGCCGTTTGGACCTCTGTGCTCCGTCTTCAGGCCTATACAGAGGAGCTGGTGGATCTGCACCGCAGACTGATGGCCCTGAGGGAGAGGAATGTCCTACAGCAGGTCAGAGTTCATTTGTGTGTCTGTCAGTTGGCGATTTAGGCCAAAGTCCTGCTCCTTGTACTTGTGGGTCTGTGTGAGGTTGCTGTTTGGGATGGATCTTGTCATCATGGTGCTGACTGTCAGGATCTCGGTCCCCTGGATACCCGCCTGCCCCACTCATCCTGTGTCACTGTCCCCCACCAGATCGTCAACCTCATCGAGGAGACGGGCCACTTCAACGTCACTAACACCACCTTCGACTTTGACCTCTTCTCGCTGGATGAATCGACGGTCCGTAAGCTACAGAGTTACCTGGAGGCCACCGCCACGTGACAGGAAGTCACAGACAGTGGGCGGGGTCTTTCTCCTCCTCGGCCAGCTTTCCCTGGAACTCGAGGTGGGGCTCGGAGAAGGAGGGACGCCCGGACGGAGTGGACCTCTGGGGACAGATGAGAGCAAACTGCTGCCCGTCGGCAGGTGCGGGGGGAGCGGATGAGCCAGCTGGCAGGCTGGGGAGGATCGGATCGAGCTGGACTTTGAGCTGGATCTGGGAATGGACCCAGAAGCAGACTGAGACAACGTGTGTCATGGAGTCTGCGTGCTGTACCGCGCAATGCGACCACTGGCCTCAACCACACGCACATGGGCTACACTTGTTCTTCACCCCCCCCCCCCCCCCGTGCACTTATTTTCTGCTGAAGTTCGCATGTGTGTAAGGTGTGTGTGTGTGTGTACACGGTTGAATGCGAGGGGGCCTGGTCCCTACAAAGCCTGGCAGAACACTTTTCTGTTGTGGTGCAGGTTCCTCTTTGGGTGAGGCCGGGCAGGTTAGGTTCTGTGGTGACCCCCCCCCCCCCCCGGTTCTCTGTCCCCATTATAGCACCTCCTGGAGCAGGGGTGCTGCTTTTGAGTCTGGTGGGGTTGGGGCTCAGTCTGTGGACGCTCGCCTGGGTGCCGGGGGGTGGGGATGTACATTTTTATTTTCCTGCTGATATTTTAGAAGTTCTTCGATTTAGCTGATTTTGGCGTTGATGACAGTGACTCTCAAACCCATTTGTTCGTTTTCTGTGTTAGTTTTACAGGGCTATGGCCCCCACCCCCACTGCCTTCTCAGTGCCTTTACAGAGTCTGTTTCAGAGTGGCTGGCTGGGGGGCGGGGGCTGAACACTAACGGCTGACTTGCAGAGAGCGACCTAAGAAGTGTGTTGCTAATGTTGCATGCTTAAATGCTCTCTGATTTGCCCCCCCCCCGCCCGGGATGCCTGTGACGTGCACCGTGTGTGATCCAAAACGACAGCATTTCGTCTTTTAAGGGTTGGGGGGTGGAGAGAGAAGTAGCTAATATCAAGCGGCTTGTTTTTAAACCTAGCCAGTCCCCCCCA
>JAODKL010000034.1:3811509-3852812 GCA_026780765.1 Petrocephalus schoutedeni
ACTGATACCGTGACATTGGTTTGGCCGAGACTTCTCCCCCCCCCCCCTTCCCCCGTGGACTGAAAGCAAAGTTTCGTTTCGTCTGGTATATTAGCTCGGCATACGATGCCACCATGTGGCCATATGATGCAAGTTTTAATAAGGATGATGATGCTGATAATTATAATTTTATTTTTTATTTTTAAATCATATTAATAAAGTCATTGAGTACTGTAGACTACCTGTGTGATTTGTGGAAAAGCAGATGGGAGTTCTCATTCCGCATTTTGCCTGCTGTTGTATGATCGGCGCACTAACTGTGACATTTACCTATTAGTAAATAATGATAAACAAAGGAACTGGCAACAAAATATCAGCCAGTCAGCGGCCGAGTCCATGTGTGTCGATCCAAACCACATGAATACAGTTCATGGTCAGGTCAGGGATCAGGCTCACTACTCTGCAAGTGGCCCCCGTTTTCACTGGCTGGGGGGGCTGCCTTTCTGCTCCATCACTTCTCTCGCTCTCAACAGTCATCGAGTCCAACAGCACTCCCTCTGGTGGCTACTGTGAGGCATTACACGCAGTTTTCATTGATGTAGATGAAGCTTAGCTCTGCCGGGTTCTGAGGACTGGTATGGAGTGTTTACATGCCACTGTGGTGAAATAAATAATTGGCCAGCATTCCTTACTTGGGGGTCAGATAACTACCCCCGAAGGTTCAACCCTCTACTGGAATCCATCTGCTGGTGGTGGACTCGGAGCAGAGCCTGCTGCTGACCTTACCTTCACAGTAACTGCCCAGTTGTTGTCAGTGCCCTGCTGCTGATGTACCTTGGGTGCATGCTAGTGTCAGTAGTGTCAGTGCCCTGCTGCTGATGTACCTTGGGTGCATGCTAGTGTCAGTAGTGTCAGTGCCCTGCTGCTGATGTACCTTGGGTGCATGCTAGTGTCAGTGCCCTGCTGCTGATGTACCTTGGGTGCATGCTGTCACCTTCACACTGCCCTGACAAAGTACTGATCATTTGTGCAAAAGGCCCAGTACTGAATTACTGAACTGCGCGCTCACACATAAGTGATTTCTCAGAAGTGTAAAATTTAAACATGTATTTCCCCAACTTGCAGCATATTTTCACAAGACACAGCTCTGCAAGTTTAAAAATAGCCATAAAAGTTAATCCATGGAGCTGTGTGTATCAGAGTGCTCTTTGGTAATTTCGAGAGCAGTTAAATTTTGCTAAGCCTGTGCAGTTTGATGCTAAAAGCGTCACCCACTGCTTTATGAAATGTGGGAACTAAACGCATAGTGACGGACGTGAGTAAAATGCAAAGGAGCTCGGCTGAAATTGTAACTCGGCCCCGTGGCTGGCCTCAGAGTTTGAGGATTAGTGTGAAAGTTCGGCACGCGGAATCACCCGGACTAATAGTGAGCGGGCCACAATTTACCGTAAAAAGTCAATAAGAACCAAGAAGAAAGATTTCAGTCAGCATTTTCACTTTTAATAGAAACCGCTTGACAGGGTCCTCATGCAGGCCTGGAGCTGACAAGCCCAAATCTGCCCACACCTTCAGTCACAAACTTTAACAATAAATACATCAGTCACCCAGTATTTCAAGCGCCCAGATCAAAGCCTGACTTCCTGTATTCCTTCGCCATATAGGCAGCATTGGAAAAGTGCAGAGCAGTCGGGGTTACATGAGCAGTCTTGGTTACTCCATGCAATAGTCTTTGAAAGGGTATTTGGTTATGTCCCTGGAGTAATGAAACATAGAATCCTCAGTGTAGACAATATAATAGACATAATGAGATGCATATATTAAACACACTTGATTCTATGGGTGTGAATGTGATACGGTACAATGCAGGTGAATTAAGACATTTTCAAAGGGAACAAAGCTTCACTGTGGAGACAATTATGGAAGAGCGTCCAGAAACAACAGTCATGGACAAATATGCAAAATGCAGTGGTCCTGCACGAATGGTGTGGGACGACACCTACACGCGGAAAAACGGAAATCGCTACGATAAAGCAGAAGCCCGGCGACCGTCTTTGAGCCGGTGGAAGACGGCGAGGTTCCCACAATCCGCTGAGAAACCAGACATGCACTGGCCTTTTTGTAACTTTGGCAACATTAAAGCAATAAATAAAATAGCACTAAATACAAGAAGAAGAAAAAACCCTGAAACAGGACTTCCATTTTATGAAAACTCCCTTAAATTCCACTTTGGATTTTCATATGGTTTTGCAGAGTAAATTACAATTACAGGATTATTGTCCTTCATCACAGCAGTAATAATGACAATGAAATTAATAACAATCAGCTTATAAATATTTTAAAAAACATGAGAACAATTTGTAGCTTTTTTTTTGCCCTCAAGCATCCTAGTTCAGTATGTACAACAACCACACAAACAAACATTTACAATTAGCAGATCTTCCAAAGGTGGGCTTTAAACATCACAGCGGGGTCTCCTGCGGGGGGGGGGGGGGGGCACTGCTTCTCTCACCCTCGGGTCCCTCTTCACTTTGCTGAAGCGTGCAAGTGCAGGCGAGAGTGCGTCCGTCCATCTGTCCCACCCCTGTGACCTGGGTCCCCAGCAGAGCCTTATTTGGGGGGCAGAGGGTTATCGGGGGTGGTGGGGGTCACTACTTCCATGTAGAAATTCTCAATGGGCTCCTTGTACATCTTCATCACCATCGGCCTCTTCAGCTTCATGGTCGGCCCTGGGTTAGGACAGAAGCAGCGTGAATCGCGACGGGACGGTTTTCGTGGAGATTTCATGCCATCATCTGTCATAATTTTGAACATGCGGTCCCCCCCCCCCCCCAAAGCCCCCATCCTCGTGTCTCTGTAAGTCACCAGTACATCTTTATAACCCCCCCAGCTCTGAGACGGCTCTGTACCCAGCTCTCCCCCCGTGATGGAGAAATCCCGCTCCAACACGGTCCACTTCTGAATGCGCTGAGCGTTGGAGGCGGCCTTCTCGTTGACGCGGTTAATGCCCTCTTGGATGGTGGCGTGCACCAGCCGGTCGCGTCCCCCGGCTACCTGGGAGACCCGGGTGGCGTTACTGCCCAGTTTGCGGCACATCTCCACTGCCTCCTCCGTCAGCTCGTCCTCCGGGACGCCCGTCTCACTGTTCACCTGGCACTGGGGGAGTCAAAGGGGTCAGCGTGAGTCACAGCTGGAACATGAACGTAGTGAAAAAGTGTGACAGTTGGCCACCAGAGGGCAGTAGGTGCGTTTCTCACAAAGGCAAGCTTACAGAACGGTGCCAGTATTCACAGGCTGTTATTCTGATCCGTCATTATGAAGTGAATATTTGAATGTTTAACGATCCTGCTCACAATCTGAGGTGTTTATGAGAAAGACAGAACATAGTAGATTGTGACCTCATTCTGTGGTGCTTACTCTGGCTTTGTTCATGGCAACAGAGTGACTCAGAAGAAGGACTTCACCCCAAAAGCGGGGAAGACAGAATGACACGTGCAGCATCATCTCGCACGAGTGCCGCGGCCGTGCAAAGCCCCCCCCCCCCCAGCGCAGCCGTTACCTTGATGGTGAGCAGCATGGAGAGGAATTTCTTCTTGTCCCCGATGAGCATGGCGTTGCTGATCAGCGGCACAGCCTCCTTCACGGCGTCCTCGATGGGCACCGGAGGGATGTTCTCGCCCCCGGCGGTAATGATCAGCTCTGCGGGACGCACAGGGAGTCAGGCCCCGGGTCCCGGGCCCCAAGCCCCCCAGCCGCGAGCTCCCTGCCACTCACCCTTGATGCGGCCGGTGATGTAGAGGAAGCCCTCGCCGTCGTGCTTGCCCAGGTCCCCGGAGCGCAGCCAGCCCTCCGCGTCCAGCGCCTCCTCCGTCTTCTCGGGCATGTTGAGGTAGCCCATGAAGACGTGGCGGCCCCAGAAGCAGATCTCGCCGTTGCCCTCGCCGTCCGGATTCGAGAGCTTGGTCTTGCAGCCCTGGATGACCTTCCCACAGCTGCCAGGTGGAGGGAATCGGAGACTAATGATGTGCGTGCAAAAGATCTGTCAGTCAGCAGCTGAAGCTCCTGTTATTTTTAAATAAGAATGACACTTTATCGAACCAGAGACTTTCTGATCACGGGCACAGAGGCTCAGTCCACTGAGCGGCACACTGCCCCAGTAGCTTGTTCTGATGTTTAGTAAGTGAAGCTGTTTATACACACACACGCACACACATCACCCCTGTACATGCATTCTTTGACTATTACGTGGCCCCCGATATTATGATGGCACGTTCCCACCACCGCAAGAAGCCTAAGCCAGCGTGACTCAGGCCCAGACGGGCGGACGCCGCATGAGAGCCAAATGGAGCAGGCAAAAAGAGAACTGCAATAAAATGTCATTAGTATTCTGGGCTTTGTCATTAGCAACCAGTAGGGGGCGCCCGGAACAGGCCAGCGTTGTTGCCGCAGATGCTCAGGCTGATGACCCCTGATTGGGGGGGGGGGGGGGGTGTACAGGAGGCAGTACCTGGTGAGGTGGAAGGCGTCGGGCAGCGAGATGGTGTGGGGGCCTGAGCTCTCGCTCATTCCGTACAGCTCGTACAAGGGGATGTCCAGGCTGAGGAAGAACTCCAGCGTGTCCTTGGTGATGGGCGCAGCGCCCGTGTAGCACTTCGTGCAGCGGTCCAGGCCCAGCGCCTTGCGGACCTTCCGGAACACCAGCTTCTTGGCCAGCCGGTAGTTCAAGGGGGTGTGCGCCATCTCCCTATAGGTGCAGGAGGAGGGAGGAGGGAGGGACAGGAAGGAGCCAATGAGAAGGGGCGAGCATGAGCGCCGAGTGGCAGTGCCCCCGCCCCCAGTGGGCCGGTGTGTTCGTACCCCTGTATCCGGCTCAGGTTGGTCTGGAGCCCCACCCCCTTGGCCCAGCTGGCCACCCTCCGGCGCACAGCAGACGACTTGGCCCCCACCGACTTCATCTTCTCCTGCATCTTCTCCCACACCCTGGGGACGCCCATGAAGGCCGTCGGCCGGACCTCCCTCAGCGTGTTCCCCAGCGAACCCTGCAGGACAGCGGCGATGTGGAGTTAGCCCTGGGGTTGCGGGTGACCTCACATGCCACCCAGGCTCGAGCGGTCATACTTCAGCAGTCATGCGGAAAAGGGGCGGGGCTTCAGTCACAAGGAGTCAGCTGACAGGATCACATTGCAGTGCCCCCCCCCCCCCAACTAACGTAGTGCTGTTATGGACTTACACCCCCTTCCTACAACCCCCACGCCGCCCATGTGGACTCCTTGCTAAATTTAGCACTCCTGGATTAACAGCGTTCGACAAACCGCAGGTCGACATACCGGCACTTATCCGGGCCCCTAAAGATCACCTGGGGGTGGGAAGTGGGGGGCGGTAAGTGGGCCTGGCTGACCCCCTACCCCTCACACAGTCCTGCCCATGCAGAGTCTGCTGGAGACTCTATATAAATGATGCTTCTATTGGCCACTTGCTGAACCACCGCGCCCAGCTTAGTGCTTCGAGGGGCAGCTGGAATTCGGCTGCTGGGTGCAAAGCCGGCAGAAACGGGGCTCAGACCTCGACGGCGGCTGCCGCTCACCTTCAGGGCGTCCGGCTGCGCGAAGTAGGCGGCGCCGCCGACCCGCATGGTCAGCCAGATGTCGATCATCTGCGCGGCAATGTGGCTCAGGGGCAGGTAGCTCACCACCACCTCCTGGGCCACATCGGCCTCGGTCAGCTTCACGTTCTGCCCCGTGGCGTAGGCCGTCCACGTCAGCTGCGGGAGGAAGGGCGCCCCCGAGAGGTCAGATGGGGATGGTGCGATCAGGACGGTCTACATACTAACGCTTCAGGAGAGACAAAATCAGAATCCAGCCAGCACTGACTCCTATTAGAATCTGGACTTAGAACCAGCAGTGGTGAAAGTTTCAATGTTTCATTAGTTAGACCAGAATCGGAGTCAAATTGCATTTAATCCAGGTTTCGCTTTAATCCAGGTTTACAGCCGCGAGCAGGGATTGGGCCTTACGTTGTCGTGGCTCAGCATCACGCCCTTGGGCTGCCCCGTGGTGCCCGAGGTGTAGATCAGGGTACAGCACTGGTTGGGCTTCTGGCTGGCGATGATGTCATCCAGCTGCTTGTCTGGCACGTCGTGCGCCAAGGCCATGAACTCCGCCCACTGGGCCAGATGGAATCAGCCAACCAGAGAAATAATCAAGGCAAACAATGAGACCATTGGCTTCTTCTCCCATGAACATTCACATTCATAAAAATCATACTGTACAATTTGCTAGATTGACAGAATGACTTAGTGTTAGTGGTTTTTCATAATTACAAAGGTAATAAAATTTATGAGTCTGTTATAAATTTAAGAAGCATAAAATGTAAACAGGTTAAGAACATGTAAGAAATTATCTGAGATCTTTCACCCCCAAACATAATACCCCTGTAACCTACCGAGTACAAGTTTGGTTTCTTTTCCTTCAGAGAATCTTTGTACTGAATTATGGCTTTCAGATGGGGAAGCTTGTCTTGAATCTGAAACACACGTGCAGTAACACAAAAACTCAACAGTAAATGAGAGCCGGTGTCGATCAATGGCAGCCTATAAAAGCCAGTAAACATATTCCAAACAAAACTAAGACAATTAAAACCAATTAAAATCAACAACAGATTCAAACCGGAATATGAGTCTAGCTGGTGCTGACGATATGGCATTTGTGTTCGTTCAGAGCGTCCGACTGAAGCTGCTCAGGGTTCGGATCACTCATGACTTACACAAAAACATTCTGAGGGCAGAATGAAAAATGATTGGTTCAGAGAGATAACCAATGAAATTGTAGAGGAGGTGGGACCAACCAATCAGATGACTTGGTCCTGGCTCCTGTAGTTGCCCACATCATCAACAATATGATTGGTTATCTCTCTGAACCAATCATTTTTCGTTCTGTCCTTAGAACATTTTTGTGTAAGTAAAACTCCCATAAGAGTTTGCATTACGACTCACGCTTGCATTAGTGGTGCAGGTACCGTCCGCTTCTCCTTACCTGCAGGATCTTCTGCAGTTGTTTGTGGTTCTCCACCACCAAGATGTTGGCCTGGCAGTTCTCTGCCACGTACTGGCATGCCTCCGGGGAGTTGGTGGTGTAGATGCCCACCGCAAACCCGCTGCGACACAGACATCATTAACAACAGTGTGACTGGGGAGGCGTCCTGCGTCTATAGGTGGGCTTTCTGAGCACTGACAAGGACCCAATCTCTATAGTGTCACGTGATACTTTTTAAAATTATGCATAATTAAATTACAACTCATTTATTTTTAAAATAGTAGCTGGGTCTGTTAAAATGTGCAGCACTTTGGATTAACTATTGCATTTAAATGTGCTATATAAATAAAATTTGACTTGACACCAATCAGTACTGGGCACCGCTGACCAGGGAGGAGGCGTCTGGAAACAGGGCAGTGACTCACCCTGCCAAAATAGCAGCGATGTCCGCAATGAACCACTCTGGGGAGTTGAAGCCAAGGATGCCGACACCATGGTACCGCTCCAGGCCCAGCTGTCAACAGAACGGAACAGGACCTTGCCGTCACGTCAAAGGACAAACCACACTCACGCGCACCAGCCTTGTGCGTCAACAAATTCAAGAGATTACATTCGTGGTGGCGTCTCCGTCAGGCCGCCGCTCTGCAAGGGTGCCTTACTTCTGCAGGCTGTCTTGCGGTTTCTCTTGCTGTCAATAAAGCGTTTCCCACCTGAGCCAACCACCCCCCGGATCAGTATTGCCGGCCGCCACTCGCATGCCAAAGCATTCAGTGCACTTAACGACGACCAAACTGTTCTGGATTCATAAAGATACTTGGCTCATATTTTCACAGTGAGTATTTTTATTGGGAGCTTAGGTGTTTCAGCTGTCATTAAAGCCACAATTTTTATTTATTACCTGATTTTTTAGAGGAAATTAAATGTCGAAGAATGTGACTTGGATAAGCATTCAGCACATATACACACATTGTTTAGTAGAATCACCAATAACAGCTATAAGTCTGGATACGTATGCACCAGCTTTGCACGCTGAGCACTAGTGACCCCCATTACTCTTGGCAGATTCTCCACAGAACACGCAGATTTGTCAGATGGTGCTTCTGCCATTTTCAGATTCTCAGTGGGGCTGAGATCAGGACTTTGAGGGGCCATTGAGAAAATGCTCACGTTTTTGGCTTTGAGCCTTGCCACTGTTGCTTTGGCCTTGTGCTTGGGCTCATTGTCTGGCTGGGAGGTGAACCTTCTCCCAAACCACAGCAGACTGGAGCAGGTTCTCTTCCAGTATTCCCTTGTATTTAGTGCCATGCGTTATGCCTTCAGTTTTTAATAAGATTCTATGTCACTGCAGATGGTTTTGAGTTACCTTAAAACCCAAACCTAGTAGAACCCTAACCCTCTCCCAATTTCCATTATCCATAAATCATCAGCTGGATTCTTAAAGGTAAAAATAAACGCATTTCATTCTCAAATCCTCTGCCACTAATTAACCAAACTGCATGTCACAGGAAAAAAAACAAAATCTAATGAAATATGCAGCCTATAAATCAGAAACATACATAAGTGAGCACACAAAGTGATCAAAGTGATTTCGGGCTCGTCTTAAATTACCAGCCCTCCAGCTCGTGGAATCTGAACCCCCCCAGGATTGTCGGTGAGGGTGAGCCATCATGTGACTCACCAAAACCGCCGCGGGGGACTCTAGCACCCTGCCTCTCATTCTGACCACCCCCCCCCCCATACCTAGAGTCAGGCCATCGCATCCCACAGTCTCAGAGGAGTAACTCTGGCCATCATGACGACCAATCAAAATGCCCGGTTTCCAAATGGCCCATGGCACTATGTGGATGGGCGGTTACCGGCGTGATGTTTACTTTGGGAAGTGCTGGCGTGTTTGCAAAGCAGCTTCAGGGATACAGAATTATCTGACTTCTGTGTTCATACTGGCAGGCGGTGTGGAAGGGTCCAGTGGTCTGTGGCGGCTGCGTAATATAACTCAAACACCAACGGGCCAAGAACCGAGTCCGCTCATTTACACAGCACAGTCAGAGGGTAACACGCGGCTAACATTTGGAGTTTTGTATTATTTATACTGGCTGATGATAGGAAAGCAGTATGATCCAGTGTGGCCCAGACATTTATCAGCCGTTATGCCTCCTAGGAAGGTGCTCTTATTCTGCAAAGCAAAAGCGTGTCGCCATGGCAGAGGTCCCTCGCGCCAAAGAGGTCAGGCTACTAATGGCCATGTGTCATGTGAGGGCAGCAGCCAGAGCAACGCGAGACTTAGAGACTCAACAACAATATGGCTACTGGGATCACTAGAAGACCCAAAATACATGTATACAGCATCCTTTGTAATTCAGAATAGCTGGATAAGTTATAAGGCTGTTAAATGCTTTTGCAAAGCACTTCATACACACACACCTATATATCATTCTAACTTATTTATTATTCACTTAGACCAGCGTTTCCCACCTCAGTCCTCGGAGGTCCACAGATGGTCCACGTTTTTGCTCCCTCCCACCTCCCTGCCACGTTTTTGCACACCAAGGGAACGGACATATGGACTGTCTGTGGCTCCCTGAGGATTGGACGCTGAAATACCGATTTAGACCTAACTTTCACCCTAAATGCCGTGATTCTGGGCAAAACCTCCGACTCGTATCGCGTCCTCCGAGCGCCCCTGGCCCATAAGACCCACCGAGGGTGGCTACAGCTTCTGCATCCTGCGCCCCCTATGTGTGGCGGCTGGAAGCTCACCTTGAGGAGGCTCTTGGCCGCCACGCGGCACTGCCCGTAGTACTCCTCGTAGCTGGCCGTCCTCCACTGCTCGCCCTCCTTCCAGCCCAGTGCCGTGTGTCCGCCGAACTTCTCCACCGCCCTCCTGAACATCTGGTCCACGGTGACGGGGGGCTCTGCCGCCCGGCCTGACTCCTCCAGCCTCAGCCTCACCCCACAGTCACCCCTGGAGGTCCACAGCTGCGGCTCAGACGCGGCCAGGGGGAGGGAGTCCGGCCGCGGGACATGGTCTGGGGGGGGGTGAGGGAGAAGGGCGGCTGAGCGCTGGGGTCCGCTCTCCTGACAGTCCATGTGCCCGAGTGACAGAATGGAGATCCTTCACCCCTGCCCACAGCAAACCCTGCCTTTATACTTTAAGCACGTAAATAACTTCCAGAAGCTCCTCCCATCTGCACTACAGCTACATGGGAGACGACGAGGGAGGGAGGGAGAATGTGGGGGTCGGGGAGCATGGCGCACGGCCAGGCCTCATCACGCAGGGGGAGGCCGCGGAGAGAGAGAGGGCCCGGCATTCGGACCCTGTGCTGAAATGTGCGACGCCCAGCAGCAGAGCCTGGGGGGGTGAATTCCAACCTCCTGCAGGCACCTTTATTATACGGAGCCTCTGGCTTCTCTCCAGCTGCTGGAGTCAGATGCACCCCCCCCCCAGGTGCCCCTGTCCTCAGCACCCCCCTCGTGTAGCAGGAGGTCGGAACAAGCTCCTCATTAACAATCAGCCAGGATACCAGGACAAAGGCCCAAATTACTGTTACAACCGTCCTGCCCCCCCCTCCAGCTAGCTCACACACAAAGAAAGCCAAAGGGCGGGGGGGCTTCTTCGTCCAGCTGTCTTGTTTTGAAGTTTGAAAACCCCCCCTTAGTCTCAAAAAAACCTCAAAAAAAAAACACCTGTGTACATCCAAGGCAAGGGGCCTGACATTCTGTGTGGCACATTTTATGCTTGTGTACAAGAAACTGCCAGTTAGTGAACTAACCTCTGCCAGCAGGTCACAGGCCGGTTTAAGCCTAGGTGCCAAATTACTTTGGTAAAAAAAATAAATGAATAAATAAATAGAATTAAGCAGCAGGAATAGTGACCCGTCTGGCGAGGACACAGAGACACCGGGGAGGCGTGACGGGGCTCCTGTCACCCGCCGGCCTTCCCCCCTGCTCACTATCATTAGAGCAAAGTTCGCCTTGCGAGGTGGAAATTTCACTGAGGTCACGGTGGGCGCCCGGCCCGACGGGCTGAGAGACGTGCCAGCAGACCCCGCGAGCGCCTTGCGGGGTCACTGGAGCACACTGCTCTTAAAAGACCTTCCACGCCTGACGAAACTTGTCCTAATTGCTAGATGGTCGTCAGCCGGCTCATAGTAACTCCACCTCTCCTGGACCAGTGAGGCCCGTCTGTAGGCACCTCCACCTCCAGCGATGTTAGAATCCGGTCCCCTATAACATGCCAGAGGAGCACTGGCTGCTCTGTGCCTTACACACTTGCTTCGCCTTATCCTAACACACCACAGAATGTACAGAAGTCGAATTTTACTTTCTACACAATCTGACTGTAGAAAGTAGAAAGTTTTCCCAATTCCAAGACTCTAGTAGTGAGATACCCAACAAAATGTTTTGGGGCATGATAATGCAATAAGCCATAGGATTTAACTCGACCTGGAGTCTGCGATCTAGCACTAAAATAAACAAACACACTTCTCTGATGGCTATAAGCCTATGTTAATTATGTAGTGTAGAATCAAAATCACTTTTACTTCATTTTCTTCCTTTGGTTGGTCTCCGTCTCGCCTTTGTTCGCCGTGCCCAGAACGTGCGAGTTTCGCCTCACATAATCAGACCACACGTTTTAAAGCTCGCCAGCCTCTCAGTCATCCTCCTAATCAAATAAAAGCTTACTTTATAATCTAAAGGCAATGGATGGACTTACAGAAAAGCTCCTCGTCAGCCAGATACAGAAATGTGTGTCCGTCAGCCTAGGCGGGGGGGGGAAATTGGGTTTCTGACCACTTATGCTCAGGAAGCAAAGTGCGTTTGGACACAGTTCCTGACTGGTACCGGAGGGACGGGATCAGGAAGTCTGCTTGGGCTGTTATGATCAGCCGCACTCCTCCAGGCTACATTTCCTGTAAAACGTGGAAATGCTGGGTGCTTCTGGGGCACATTTCGAGTCAGCTGCACGCCCCTGGAAACTTGAATGGAAAACCCTTACAAAAAAATAACATGGCTACCATGGAACGTGACATTGGCAATTTGAGGGCATGCCAACGTCCCAGTGCCTCTAGGAGGAAGCCGAATGCAAAGGGGGTGGATATAGACCAGTGTTTCCCAATCTGGACCATGAGGACCGCCAGACAGTCCACCTTTTTGCCAGGGAGCTGGGAGGGAGCAAAAATGTGTACTTTCTGGCTGGGAGTTGGGAGGGAGCAAAAATATGGAGTGATTGTGGCTCCCCAGATTGGGACCGGATTGGGAAACATCGATATAGACACTGATGTTTGAAATGTGCCATACTATAGTTATCATAATCATAATAAAAGCTCACCTCGCTGTGTCTGTACTTCGTCGAGCCTGGCCATGGGGGGTGGGGGCTCGATGCTGGCCAGAGCCCCCACTTTCTCTTCTGTCTCACAGAGCACCTCCTCCTCTGATGACTCACTGGAGGAGTAACAGACAATGACAGTGATAACCCCTGTAAGCCTCAACTGTCTTCTGCCATCTGTTCCAGATCCGCCGTCTGCATTGTACGCATTGTTCTGAGCCTTCAATACCACACAACAAAACCTGGATCCTTCCCCCCCCCCCCCCCATGAAGATCCACTGCATTCCAGTTACAAAACAGGCCAACGACCATCTACAGCTGCAGGGGCAGCTGCAAGAGGCATTAACTTAGATTAGCACAAATCCAGTGTTTCTAACATTTATACATTTTACTTTTTACTTACGGAACTTTTTTTTTTGTTTAATGTTCCCTTGATTCCAGATTATTAGGTACCTAAAATCCACTGTGATTCAGTGAATGGTAAGTTGAATGGTCCGTAAGGACGTACCTCGCCTCCACGGTGATGTCATCTAGGGACACGATGTTGTCATCAGTGCCGCGGGCCTCCGTCTCCACGGAGACAGGCATTACAGCGGTGGCTGTCATGTCGGAGGTCTCACACTCGGTCACTGTGGAGATGTGGGTGGGGTTGGGGGAGGGGGGGGTGCACAAACACGGAATGATTACGGTCGGCGATGGTGCGGGGGACACAAAGACGTTTACAGAGGAACGGGCGCCCACTTGGCCACACGGCCTGGCATCTGCGGAGGAGCACACAGGCCCAGTCACTGGGCACACGGGCACCCACCACGGGAGCCAGCCTGCCACACGAGACACACAATGGGCCCATACACGGGCTCCGACACGCTTACGCTACATGCTTAGCCATGGGTAATCCCCTCATTCATTCATAACGGGGGGGAAAAAGAAGCTCGAATTACACAAGAACTCTACAGAGGACTCTGGGTGACGCGGAAGCCGCCATAGATCACTGGCGAAAAGAAACCAGAAGCTGCTAAATTGTGCTAAATAATCAGGCTATTTGCTTTGTGTATTTATGCCCTTTTGATAAGCGTGCCGAGTTATGAACCCCTGCCGGAGCCGTGCGGGTGGGAGGGAGCGGGCCTGCGCCAGGGCCGAAGCGACTGAGCACCGTGAGGTTATTAGCTGTGCGGACGGAAGGGGCGGGGATCTGCCCCCACCGGGGGGCGCTACAGCCAGATTACACACATGGCGCTGCTGGCTTTTACCGGTGGTGTAAAGTGAACTGCAGATATTTGGCGCTTGGACAGATGGAGTAAAGGTCCACTCCGGGTATTATGGAAACAGCGGGAGGTATGATATGTCAGCGGGAGGGACACGGAACATCCTGGCCGCGAAGCGTGACCCCTCACCGCCATCAATCTCCTGATGACACCGCGTACTGCCCGTTTCGTGACACCCCCAAACTCAGCCGGCAGGGTCACCTCAAAGACACGTGTGGCCATCTTTGACGCAAACCACCGCCCCCCCCCCACCCGAGTCGCACTGTAATGTTCTTCACCTTGAAACCTCCACCCTGGCTCCATGAACCCGTTTATCTCCCAAAGGGCACTCTGTTCCAGCCCGTGTGTGACATGCCCCCTCATGCCCTGCCCCCACCCTCCGAAAACAACAGCATTCCCCAGATGGCCATCAGATATTGATTCAGCCACCCCACCCCCCCTTTTGCAAACCGCATGGAATGTGAAAATGTAGGAATATCCCAGGATGCGGGCCAGGAACTGCGGCGTGGTTTGGGGGAGGGATGATTCCTGGGACTGTGGCTCGGTGATCTCATGGGGGACTTTCTGCGTGCGGCCCACACTGCATCTGCGGGGAGGGCTCAGATTACAGCTGCGTCTGCCTAAAAATGCGATATATCGGCAGCAAAGGCACGCCAGCTGCGGCAAGCAGCGGACATGCGTACCAGCATTAGGAATATTCCCGAAACACTAGTCTTCCCTGATCTGTGCCCCCCCCCCCATCCCCAATTTAAGAGGCCATGGGTGTCTCTGGTGCTGCAAACTGACTGAGAAATCCTGTAAGCCCGTCTCTGGTCGGAATGGTACTTCCATTCTCAGGAACACTGGGAGGAGGCGGGGCCAACACACTACAACGAAACGACGTACGTAACAAAAGTATTATTATTAATATTATTATTATTATTCATTATTATTATTATTAACACAAACCAAAGATTTCCCACTAGAAGATACAGGTGGTGTCTGAATTTCCGTCTGGGCTACCAGAGGCAAAGCCAAACGCAATACATGTAAATCACTGAGGAGGAGGGCTGGGCGGAACAAATCGAGTCACATGATCCTCCATCTAGAAACATCTGGTGGTCCTGCCCCATCCATCCCAACATAAATAATGGAGTCAGTTAATATCCCTGCCCTGCCCACATTAAGAGAACACGTCACTCTCGCCTGCTGTCTCCCCCCTCCTCCCCCAGGCCTCCTGTAACACCGGTGACCCGGTACCGACAGCAGCATCCCTTAGCGGCCGATCGCTGTGATCTCCACCCCGCGCTGAGGATAGGAACGGTGCCATCCCGTTCCTGGTGTCCGGCTATTGCTTTCCATTTACCGATGCTGATCTGCCATACACGAACCCGGCGCGATATTCTTGCACGCAGTACTACTCAATGATGCATCAGTGTAACAAAAAAATGCATTAAAACTAAGCGATGCCGGGACGCTCCGCAGCTGTTAAATGCCGCATCCTCTGATGGTAAAATTAATGGTGAAAATGTTCGATTCCAGGATGCTGTGATGCAGCAACGGGACGGAGATCCCGAGCACACGCCCGGACACGTCTGCAGCCCGGGGCCGCCGCTTCCTGGCGCCACGCCCCGCCGCCGCGCATCCTGTCTGGGCCGCCCGCCGTCGCCTCTGAACCGACCCGCTCCCTCCCGGTGATAATACGAGCGGCGCACGGCATCACACACACGTCCCGCGATCTTACGCCCTCTAATCCGCACGAAGGCATCGGAAGGCGCGGGAGTGGCATCCGCCGGCGGTATGCGAGCATCCTGTCCCTGCAGCACAATGCTGCAAAGGCGCCGGGTCCGAAACCGCGCGCAATGCGCGGGTTTCCGCCCGGCGCGGCGAATCGCGTCGCCTTTATCTAAAGAGACAATTGCGCTCTACGGCCCTGCGACATTATTCCGCTTAACAAAGTAACAGACTTACGGTGCATCCTCAAGTGCGGGGCTACTGACGCTTTCGGGAATCTCAGTCCTTCTCCTGGTGGAGAGCTTTACCTTAAGATCTCTGTATTCACACTAACAGCAGACCACTCGGATGTTAAACCCGCGCCTGACACATTGCTTTTCAAATGCCGGCTTGTCCCCCCACGCTCCGCTCCGTGGCCACACCCTCCCCGGCCCTCCTCTGGCCACGCCTCCCCCAGACGGATCCACGCAAAACTACATACCCCGATGGAGGTCCTGATTGGCTAGCGAGCGTCAGACCACAAGGCGGCCCTCCCGTATTTGGTCACGCCGTGCAGCCAATAGAGAACAGGTGGCGGAGGAAGACGCTCCACTTGGCCGAACAGCCCTCCCGTCCCAAGAGGATGTGGCCCAGCCCCTCACATCAGCACATCCTGCCCAATGCGGATGCGCTGGGGTTACTGCAGGGCAAGGCCGAGCTGCTCGTCCCTGTGTCAGATCATCCACTACAATGCTGTCTTAATGGAAGAAAACAAAGGCTAGCAGTTTTGCGCACATCACGTGACCTCATACATACCCTTCATGCCACGTGTTATCATTTTTTTATAATCAGTTCCAGTCAGATTCACACCTCATAATAACATGAAATATATTATTTTAGGCAGAGTAGTCCTGGTAAGTAATTGGGTACTGGATTGTGCTGTTGGCACTGTGGTAGGTATATCAGTGAACCTGAATTGCAGGTAAATAACCAGATATACAAACAGGCGAATGCAAGTTACTTTAATACTAGTGTCTGCTAAATAGGATTTTTTTAACTTCAGATGCCTGCAATGATCGGCAGCCCCGATACCTCACATCTCCAGGGTTTGAAGGCTCTACCCCCTGCATGGAGTCTGCATGTTCTCTCCATGTTGTAAGGGGCTCCTCTGGGTACTATAGCTCAGCCAGTAGTCAAAAGACATGCAGTCAGATTAACTGGTTTCGCTAAATTGCTTGTGCTGTATGTAGCCTGAAGCACCAAGCCAATTTCTGGCTGTCGGTGTGACTGCCTGTTGGGTCAGTGTGCATGGCACAGTCAGATAAGATTGGTACCTGTCAACGCTGTTTTGGCCAGCTGAGAATATTGAATCGGCTTTCTGATTGGGCTGTCCATCATCCACCACTTGTGGTGGTGCTGGTGTTTTCCATCGCAAATTTTCACAGTCGATGGGAGCTGATGATTACTTGGCCTTGGTTGGCCCTGGTTTTTTGCTGTTGACTTGTTGTGTACCCAGCTTATGTGTGTATGGGCTCAATGATGTACTGCCACCCCATAGCACATGCACACATTCCCTGTGCCCTTTGCTGCCTGGGATGGGGTGCAGGCCACCACAACCCCCACGAGGTAAAATGATGGATAAATGGACAGACAAAGCTTAGCAGGTGATGTGTAAGGATTCCCTTTAGATTTATACCTGTTACTATTTACACATCTGCCTGCACAACTGTCTAGTCAAATCAAGTAATTAATTCACTACTCAGTATTTCTCCACTTTATACACTTAGAAAGCAACAGTTACAGTGTAACATTCATTGTATTTTGGCCCATGTCATCAGTGTCTTCAAGCACATCATAATCTACAGTGACATTCTTATTTTGGATGAGTAAGGCTATTTAAAAAAAACACAGGCTATTTGCAAAACATGCATTAAGACGAGAAACGACTTAAGTCAACGTACATATAAATAACACGTCTAACACGTATAAAAATAATCTCTTAAACTGTCATCACTTAGCTCTTTGTGAAGGTGCTTGCAATGATACATAACACGATAGCCATCACTGAAAACACTGTGAATACACTGCGCATTCGATGCAGTTTCCTCACCGGACGTCGCCCCCCGCCGTACACTGACACGCGGATCCCCAGGCACCGTCACGTGATCCGCGAGAGCGTCTCCCCACCGCGGTCGCACTACGCTGGACAAGGCGGGGCGCTTCCATCTCAGTACATAGCCTAACTTTGGCAGTATTTCTAAGTGAGACAAAGCGAATCAAACTCCGGATAAGCGTTTGAAGAGCGGATGGTGGGTGGCTGGCGTGAAAAATAATGCGAGGAATTTTTTTCAAAGGGGAAAACGCCAGCTCATGACAGTTTTGAAGATATTACTGCCATAAGTTTACCAGCTTGTTTTGAACTACTAGTATTAACGAAAGAGATACCGACTTATGAATTTGGCGTAAACAATTTAAATAACTCCTATTATTTGTTTCTTGGTTTGTCTCTTTTCTAAGTTTAATTTTATGTCTGCTATACAGTTCTTGTAATGCAGCTGAGTGTATGTCCCAAAGCCAGCATCCCTCATACTCATAGAGTCCATGCCCTTGTTCTTTCTTTGTACAAACAACAATCTTTAGCATGTACAGGGACTTCATTGTCCGGACTGTTCTAGTCTGAAAGCAATAGGCTGCTGAATAGTACAGTTTTAACATAAATCTAAAGGCCAAATGTAACCGTATCTTGCAGAATAATGCTCTTCGTATTTCTGTTTCTTCAGTTTTGCACATTGACAGATAATGACATAGAAAGTGCAACAGCAGAAGAGCCACATAGATGTGTCAAATTCCCACTCGCCTAATGACTGGGAACACAGTGGTTTCACTTGTTGCATGTTTATTATAGCCAGATAACCCTTAAGCAGAGAAAACAGAGTGTCCGCTTGATGCAGACTATTAAACAAATTAACCCAAGTTTAGAAAACCATAACCAGCAGCTGTGGACTATTTTATTTACACAATTATATTAGTCTGATAAAGCAAAATGGACGAAAGTGTCTTACCTGAAACAGAATTCAAAGCTTTCCTAGATGAGCCACGCCAGTCAGTATGTTTGGGGAATTATAGTGGTGTCTGAGTTGATCTTGGTTGTCCGGTTTCTAGCTTGGGAGTGAAAAGCTGCCTTGTCAGTCAGCTTAAATATACAACAAGGAGCGATAGGGGTAGGTCACCAAGACACTGACCTAAAAGGTCATTTTAACTCATTTTCACATCACTGATTAAACATATTTAGATCTATTTACTGAAGGTGGATGCAGGCCCAGTTCGGACAGAAAGTAGGCCAGAAAGAAGCCCTTGTGACGTTCCAGGCAGCTACCTTCTCCTCTGACCTCTTTCATCTCTTACATGTAGCATATAACAGTCCCTGCAGCCACACCACATTTATAATCACTCAGATGTCCCAAATTTGTTTTTCATAAAGGTAGTCACAATGTTCTTCAGACAGTCTGTGACACAATCCCAGAAGTCCAGAAGAGATTTATGAATATATGAAAGGTATCATTTTAAATATTTTTACTTCTATTAAATCTTTCTGAAAATATATCAAATCTTAATTTCATTTATAGACTTTTGTAACAAATCTAGTATTGTTCCGCTTATGTATTGTGATGGAATAATTACTACTATTATTACCATATTTAAGAATTGTATTGTTATTATAATCTGTAACTGGTGCATGGATAACCATAATACTGTTTCATGTAATATTTATTATTCTGTATTACATTTGTAAAATTTGTGAAGCAACCTTTTGACCCAATCTGCATCCTCTGTATATTCAGTCGCAGGTACACGTTTGCCTCCTTCTCGTTAACGAACAGACGCAGGCCTATGTAATACAGTGGCCACTGAATCAAAGGAGTGTTTTAAGTAGCCACGCTATTTGGCTGTGTGACTAATGTAGGCGCCATATCAGGCGAATTAGTATTGGAGTGGATTTCTGTTATTGTCCACGTACGGGATGCTAAGCTTTCTATGTAACGACGAGTGACTTTAACGTCTCTAAGTATCTTGTACACGTGGACACGAATGATGCAATCGTGGATTTCGCTTTTATGGTCTTACCATATAGATGTACTGCCACCCAGTGGTACATTTTGTCAAGTACAACAATCACCCGGGGATTCATATAAACTCAGATTTCGTTTCCAGTGTATTGAAGTTAAGTACTGTTTATTACACGAGTGACTTGCACAGTTTAAAATATGTCATAATATATTTGATCGCTCACAGTATGTGACATTCTGAGTGCCATCAAAACCTTTTTACCATGTAACATTTTAAACTAGGCCTGTGTTCATAGAAACAAAGATGTTACATTTACAACTGCTTAAGTGTTAAAATGCAAAAGATACAGTCCATTATGCTGTCATGGAATATTTCTGTTTCACATCAGTATTTTGTAAATCTGCCCACGCACTGGAGTAGAGGCAGCTTTTAAAAGTATTTTTTGCGACAAATCAACTAGACCTGAGTTGCCCAACTCCAGTCCTGGAGGACCAGTTTGCAACACAGTCTGCAGAATTCCCTGCTCAGACACACTTACTAAACCTGGTAATTAGCTGATTTAGATGTGCTTGAGCAGAGAAATCGGTGTTGGATTCTGGCGATCCAGGACTGGAATTGGGCAACCCTGAACTAGACTGATGCAGTGGTGGTAAATTTGGGCTATTTCATCACCCCATGCCTGTATTTAGACGTTCATTATTATTATTAAATCATTATTATTATAGAATTTTATTAAAATGATCATTGTTGAAATACCACCATCTTGGACCTATGACTTTCTGGTGCAAGTTAATTAACTAAGGACTCTAATACTATTATGTGGTAGACCTACGTCTGGGCAGTTCCCATTCTCCACGGTCACTGGTGTCCGCTGTGAACCTTTTCAATTACAAATATTTGAATGGTCTATTGTTGGCATTGTGGAGTGCAGTTACTGAGAGCCATAATTGTCCAGATACTGAAAAAAAAGCTTTTGGGTACCACGTTTTGTCCCAGATAGGATATATTCAACGTCTATGCAATCATCCAGAGCGAGAATTTCTGAAATCTGTAGCTGGTTGTTTTTCACTTGACATGAAGTGACACCAATCCGCCGCCAAATCATGTAATTGCCCACAGCGTGGCGTGACAAATCGGCAGTGATGACACTTCCGCATAGCAACGCCTGTAAATATAGTAACAAACGTCGCTAACATTGGCTGTTGCTTGTTAGCATGTACGGTCAATGTGTTATCTCCCATTCAGTTTATTACATACTTAGCTGCATATCCCATTCATTTAAGCGACCGGGGTATATAAAGGAATGTTTATACAAGGTTCCGTATACATTTACACGTATATTAGCGACAACCTTATATAGCTAACATGGTACGCAAGTGTCTAGAAGCCCAAATCCGAATACATATATCGTCGAGTAGAAATGATCCTGTAACAAAGATAGTTTGGCTTGCTGCCAGTTTTTTTTTGTTAAAATAAAATAATTTAAACTGGATAATGAAATTCGGTAATGTGTATATACGGTATACTGTTTGACTGCTCTTCAGCAAAGCGAAACTTGACAGTCCTTGCTGGATAAACATGTGTGACATAAAACATAAAACATTTGTTACATCTTTCACGCGTGAAAATCTTCGGCTTTTTTCTTCTTAAATCTGGCTAGCTGTTTCGGGGGAACTTTTCTGCCGCGTCTTCCTTTTGGTGCCCAAGCTAATGGAACATGAAATCTTCAGGTGTGAAAATGTAATTGTGTGTCCCAGTTAATTCAACCCATATAAATGATTAATTAGGATGATCTTTTTTAGCAGACTAAAAACAATCATGCCTGATTTGAGCCTGCGCTGCGCAAAAGGAATCCACCAAATTTCAGGTTTTCTATGAATATAAGTTATATGAGAGATAGGGGCAAATCATGTCACACTGAACAAAAACTTTCTGTAGGTTTGCTGAAATTAAGTATTGATAGCTATAAGTCTGGAAAGGGTTACAGTGTCATTTGTAAGTTTCTTGGCTCCTATGAATTGCAGTAAGAGCTGTATTGTCTGTATCTGGAGAAAAAAATGGAACAATAGGAAAACGGTTTGGAAATCACACTCTTGCCAGAATCTCTCAAAAACAAGGCATACAATCATCCAGGAAGTCACAAAGAGCATCTGTGGGCCTTTCCTGCTTTGGCTGAGGCCATCATCCATTAATCTACCATTATAAAGATGCTTGCTAATGGTAGCGTCATGATTTGGTGAAACATGCCCCTTGGTGAATTGCCATTATTGAAGGAACTGTGAATACATACAAGAGGATATCAGGCCATCTGTGGGCTGAATTTGAAACACAGTTGGGTCCTCCAGCAAAAAGATCTGAATTGCTAGCAAGCATACACTGGAATATCTGATTTTGGGTTGACTTAGTAAAAGTCCAAACCTAAACTCCACTGATAATTTGGCAAGGCCTGAAACACACTAATGTCACTGACTTGAAGCAGTTTCGATCAGAGGTGGGTAGAATTCTGCCCCAGTGCTGTGAGAAAATGATCAGCATCTGCAGGAGTATTGGGTGTTGCATATCTTGCCATTTCTTGTTCTTTATTTGGGATTCCAATTCTGGCAATATCCATCTATAAATATTATACTGTCAGGCATAAGCAGACATACAGAAAATCAAATGTTTTTTTAACAGTGTTTTGTGTTATGTGTTAAGATAATTACCTGTATCCAAAGTTATGTACTTAAACTACAATCTCATGCCGTTGAATATTTTCAGAAGCAATGCGCATCGAAGATGTTAACAGTCCAAGAGATGTCATGGTAAGACTTTTTGTTACGAATTTGTTTTAAATGAACAACTTTACATAAGTATCTGCCAGAAATCATAATTATAGAAGACATTATTGTAGGTAGGCCTATTATATATTTGATCAGCAGCTTTTGTCATCTGCGTTCTGCGCCCTAGATAAATGCATTAATAGTTCTTTTTTACATGTGGGGAGAACTTCCCTCTCAAAAACGAATATCAAATGGTGACCACGCCAGAATTCTTGTCGTTTGTGGGAGTTTGGAGACGGAGAAGCGGCAGGGGCGGAGTCTAACTTAGCCTTCCTCCTCCCTCCTGTGTGTATGTGTGTGTGTGTGTGTGTTTTTTTGATGACGTATGCAGAAGAGGATAGCAACAGTTGCTTCGAGACCCCCGCGCGCCATAGTGACTGTAGTCGTGGAGACAGTTACCAACGGGAGCAACACGCAGCAACAGCAGCAGCAGCAGCAGCGGGGACGAGAAAGCGAGTGAGTGATAAAAGCGAAAAGAGGGGGCCCCGCCACACCACAACTGCACTAAAGTCAAAGGTGAATATACATATATATATACATTTACTGGCTAGCTAGCTAAAACGCATTTGTTTTCACTTATCAGTGGTACTGAGGAGACGGATGTGTGTGTTTTTTTCCCCTTTCTTTAACATTCCCCGGTCCCCAGTCCATGCACTCAGTAAAAGCAGCTAGCTAGTTGCGCGGCCGGAGGGCGCACTCGCCAAGACACGAAGGGGGAGCAGCCAGGAGTCCGTTTATTAATTTAGCTTCCTACCTGGTAACCCGAACACTGTCTTTGTCTGAACGGGGCAGCAAGTTTGATAGGCGAGTAAGTTTAAGGGGAGCCGCGCGGCTAATGGTGTGAGGAGGCGAGGCGGCCGGCCGCCTGTCCGCGCCGCGGCCAGCCAGGCAGGCGGGCGCCGCCGCGGCATTCCGGGGCTCGCTCGGCTCCATTAACGGCGCGCTTCTCCGCCGCCTGGACTCGGGGGACACAGTTTGTGTAGATTTTCCCCCCCTTCTTTTTGTACTTTAATGGCGACAGCCGAGAGGAAGCGCGTATCTCGGAGTAAGAGGGGCTGCGCCTTCGCGTAGCGCGCACTTGTTGAATGTAGTCAGGCGGAAAATCGGCTGAACTAAAACTTTTTTTTTTTTAATAAACTTGTCATGTCGGACAGGCCGCGCTTAGCTGGCCGTCGCCGTCGGCACTGCTCTTTAACGTTGGCGTTTCTGTGGAGTCAAAAGTTAGCTACAAAGCCCTTTTAAACCTGCCCAGCAGACCGGCGTGACTCGACGTGACATCCCATCGTAAGTTCCTTCTCGCTGGCCCCGTCGATATTCCGCGTAGCGTTTCTCGATTTTGCGACGTCTAACCGATATAATGTTCGTGTCTTACCCATTCTAAAAACGTAAAAGTTGTGTTTCTGGTCGGCGGGTTGGCTGCCGGTGACGCATTTGCGCTTTAATGGGCGCTAAACTGGTTTTCGTTGACTAACCCCAAGCCTGTCCGCCCGCCTGATCTTTACCAGGCTATTGCGGAGCTGCTTCTTAGGAGAGCCGACATAGCTGTAGCTGAAAATCACATTAACACATTTTAAAAGCAAAGTATTTCCCCGAGCGTATGTGCGATCCACACACAAGGCGTTTGTCCGCCGTATTTAGGCTTCGCGATTTAAAACAACCGAGCAGTTGTGACTAGACACTTGTTGCTGATTCGAGCGCCCACTGAGACTTAGCATCGGTAGATTTAACCTTGATAATTTCTTAGTGAACGTCTTACACTTATTTTATTGTAGCTTGCTTTCACGGTTGCCCGTTTTTGAGTTCAGATTTACATCCATTGCTTGTTGAAAGACGTTATGTGCAGTGCTCGGAAAGATAATAAATTCAGAATTATACTGTTAATATGTGTGTTTCTCTTCGCTCTCCTTTCCTCTGTGCCTTTGTAGCGCGAAATGAATATTTACTGCTCCCCAATTAAGATGTCATTCAGCATGCGGACATTGTTCAATGAAAGCTTTTTGTCGCTGAAGATGCCTGTTTGATCTTCTAATCAAAGCTCGGTCTAGTACGGCTTTAAGGACCATCTATGCAGCAGTAATTGAGACAAATATGACTATGAACACCTTTTGCTTTGGAATGTTTTCTTTTTTTCTTGTTCTTTAATTAAAGTATACGCTTTTGAAGTGAGAGGAGTAAGTTTGTGGCCTTTTGGAGGTTTTTCTGTGTTACATTTATTTCTCCCTATTTTACTTTAAGCCAGCTCATATTTGAGATTTTTTATAAACATTTTAATTATGTATTACGGTGTTTATATATGGCATAGTGTACGACTAATTTCATCAGTTGAATCCCACATAATAACTGATGCATGTTGTATGGTATTTAAGAAGAGAGTTTTTTTTTAACACTTGCGTGGTGGGGAGAGTAACTGGTTGCCCTTAGGAGATGAGTACTCGGCTGGGTCAGATACAGGGTTGAATGGAAGACTGTATCGCCTCCTATTGCTTGCCTGAATTGCAGATGCCTGTTGGGCTTGTCCTTTGAGGTTGGCGTCTGTGCCTTGGCGATAAGGTAATACTCACAAGCAGAGCCAAAGACAGAATGAGCTTCAGAATATCAACATGGATCTGCTCCGTGTTTGAAACTCTGTTGTAAGTGAGTTTTCCTTTTTTCCCCCTCATATGCTTTGCCTTGTCCAGACTTTGAATGAGCTCGGGATTTGTCGAAGATATTTTAGCTAGCTGGTGTGGTGCCAGTAATTTGTGTTTCACTTGCTTTCCCCCCTCTTTTTCTTATTTTTATTTAGCTTGGGGCTTGTTAGTAAAGGTGACTTCATTTTATCGTAGATTGAAGATGGTAGTGTGGCTAATTACCACTGAGACTTAAGCTGCTTGCAGGATCCGTGATGCTGTATATTTGTCTGGTTACTCATTGTGGTTCCACGTGAGAATGGCTTGATTAGGGCTGGTCGCTTTCCCATGGCGCACAGGCGAGTCATGGCTCCCAGTGTCATGCCGTATGACCCGGCTGCGACTCGCCTTCACATTCTGGTTGCACCAGTTTGGAGGAGGCAGTGCGGTGAGCGTTTGTTGAAGAGCACAACACACTGTGACGCCACATATTAGGGGCGTTGACTGTAATATTGCCGATTTCCCCTTTTGGCTGCATTTCCAGGCTTTGAAAGCTGTGGCATTAACAGGGATAATTGGCATGATGGTAGCGTGGGTGATGTACCAATGGCTCTTTCCCTTTTTGTTTCATAATACAGGTCTTTGGTTCTGTGTTTTTGGATGGACATATTAGACCCTATGGTAGATTGTCATACAGAAGCTTTACTGTGTGTTTATTAGTGCTTGTGGGAGACTGTGCCTGTATATAATCGACTGCTGAGATCTCAAGCATACAGTTTTGTTCCTGTTACACGCCCCCACACCTTTTCCTTCACCTAATGGTCACTCATCTGAAGATGCTGTCAGACGGGTCTTTTGCTGGAGCCAGAGACTCTCAACAGCACCTGGATTTTACTTCTCTGTTATTGATTTTTTAATTTTTTTTTTCTGCTAGTTCGACTAGATTATTTTATCTTTGTTGGAAATTTAACACCAGTAAATAATCCATGAACCAAAGTACCAGTTATACCTTGTGCTTGTCCTGGGTCTTTATACTGAACTGACCTTCTGGGATTTAAGAGGTTGTTGATAGTCTTTTTTTTGTCGAATGTAACATTGTCCATCTACTTCAGCTCAGTGACACACTGTGCCTTTGTGTTTGTCTTTTTATTGAGAGCGGCTGCCGCGAGTGTCATGGGGTCATTTTTCTGTCATCGCCATAGCTCTTATGCCTACTTCAATGAATGACAAGCTGAAGTGCTTTTTAATGATATCGTCCAGGTGTTTATAGTTGTATTTGTATCTGAATTGCAAGTCCTAGCTGTGGTTCCTGGGATGATTTATTGTAACAAGTTCTTCAGCATTAATGCAGGGAATGCTTGCTTAATATGTACATTTGCTCACTGTGAACAGCCCCATTAAGTCACCTCTTGGTTGGGATGGCACCAGACAGCTGGCCAGGCAGTACGGCCAGTTCGGTGCTGATGAACCCTCAGTTGCTACATGCCTGAAATGAGTACATCAGTACGTTGGTGGCATTATTTCACCAGATCTGTGGACAACAAACATAGTTAAATTTCTTTTATGCTAAGAAGTCCCCATAAAGTGTTACCATAATACTGTTTGCCATGTATTTTTTATTTGAGAGAGCATCTAGTTACATGTATGTGTGCAATTTCAGCTTCTAATTTGGTTGCACATGAACAACAAAGAAAATAAAGGAATGGTAATGAATCTCCAAGCACCAATCAGAGCACACAGTTGTTTTGTGTACATGGCAACCCAGTACACAGATACACCCAAAGTAATGGAAAAAAAGGGGGCAGAGTCTTTTTCTTTTAAAGTTGGTGTTTTTAATCAGGTCTCTTTCTGAATAGTGGTAGGTGTGCATATTTCTGAGCTTGCACAGACAGGTCACAGGAATAGGTGAGTGCCTTAGTGAGGGATAGCAACTGGTATAGGCCGGTTTGACTTGCTCTCATGTCCCTACCTCGTGCTTCTGTCAGATCGCACTTAGTGCTTGTTCGGGTGGGAGGCAATGACAGAATCCTCTTGTATCGTTTACCTGGGTACAGCTTGAAGGCTCTCAAGAATTGGATCCATACATGCAAAGTGTTGCATGTTCCTTGTTTTTTATTTGATTAGCATCCCAAGAATGAATGAAAACCTGCTGTTAGCGATGCTCCCTTCAACTGTACTTGCTGTCCACGCCGAGCTGCATTCTGCCGTCAGATGCCGTGCCGAATCCCGGCTCGCCGCATCCCATTGGTTTCCTGGCGAACACGGGCATGTTGTTGCACCCTGTGGCAGAGCGCTTTTACTATCAAGGTGATTTCCATTACTTGGCAGCCTTTAGGGCAGTGTTTTCCAACCTGGTCCTCGGGGACCTCCCAGCCAGTCTACGTTTTTGCTCCCTCCCGGATTCCTGCCAGACAGTCCACATGTTTTCTTAGGAGCTGGGAGGGAGCAAAACCTTATTTTCGGGGGCGGGGGACATATGCAAGCATTATAGTGTCTGATGCAGAGGGTTTAAAAAAAGATCCATGGCCTGAAGTCACTACTGCCCATGGGTAATGGGTGGGGAAAAGCCAGCATGCTGTGCTGTATTCACCTGCAACTCCTCTCTCCCATACATGCTCTGTCTGCTTTGTTCTGACATACAGGGCAGTCTGTACTACAGAGAGACCATTTTTTTACAAATATACAAACGCATTATTAAAAATGATCTAATCAATTGACTAATTTTCTTTGATTTAATCATGATTAATTGTACCTAACTTATGGTCATAAATATTTGCACATTGAATCCCCAAATGTACAGATCATTGATTTCAAGTAAAAATACTACTTGCAAGCAAGTACAAGCTGAATTTCAATACTTTCAAATAGGCTAAGTGAACAGATGGCATTAAGAAAGCAAGGGGCATTGTATTGTAAATAGGGCTATCAAATGCTTATTTTATAGTTGCACACCGTGCTGTTTAATTGCATGTTGCAATTAGTCTTTATTTGTAGTGCAGAAATGTATTTATTCTAAGCACAGCTCTCAATATAAAAATTTAAGATTATACCTGCATTAGTGTTGTGTCGGTCCACTATGTACAGCAGGGTACTTTTTCCTTCGGTTTATGGTATTTCTCTTAAAACAAAGGTGGATGTTTAGGAACAAAAAAGCTAGTTTAAATTTTAAACCAAAAGAAGTAAGTAACAATGTTTCTTCACCTGTCCCTTTCATCAGCTTTCTGTGAGATGTTTTGATTTTTTTTTTTTAGCTGTGAATTCTGGGATTCTGTGCAAAGTCACAATCAAGGCTCTTGTGTTGTTTACAACTGGGAAGGAATACTATAGGTCTCTAATAATCATTGCTCAAACTATTCTCCTTTGCGGGTATCAAAATACTCCATGTGTTAATGCAGTCAAAGAAATAATGCATTAACACATTAACTTTCACGACCCTTCTTATTTACTGCCATCAAATTTGCATGCACACCCCTAGCTAACAGTGATTAATCGTCACACTGCAAGGTACTTGGGTGATCCATTTGTCAGTTTAAGCAGCCAGCGGTCAGCAGGATCCAAGCTGTTCCTCACCAGTTAGACGAGGCATCAATCCTAACCCTCCCTTTACAGTAGCAGAGAATGGAAACTGTGATGTGTATAATTTTTTTACACACTAACTCCTCTGAATGGATGTGTATTTGTTAGATTATTTACCTTCCGGCCCAAGTCCTACCTTAGAGAAGCTAACATATGTAGCCCTGAGAAGCCCTGGGCTGGTGGTACGGAGTGTGTTTCTAACTGGAAGTGCACTCTTTGGCTAGCGACTCAGTGGGCATCTTCATCAGCAACCTGCTTCTGCTGGAGATGCATGAGGATCGTGGACAGTTGGTCCCGATGGCACCGACTATGTACCACCATACTTACTCAATACTCAAACCATACCATACAATACTCAATACTCAAACCACACCATACTCAAACTTTGCGTTTCCATGCAGAACAAAGAAATGGATAATGTCTTGGGGACACTGGCAGTCTCTGCCCTGGGATTAAGGTTGTAGTACTGGCTGATTCAATTACTATTATTGCCCTGTGATGAAAGGATGTCTTACAGCTCTGAGGTAGGAGATTTTTTCATTTATCTGGGTTTCTTCCAGAAATCTTATTTTACACCAATAATAACTCTGCAACAGAGCATTTAGTCAGCTGGCGTTCATTCATTAATTGTGCCTTTTGTTGCTCTAAATGAACAGCTCGGAGCCCTGGCATAAATTTCAGGCCCAGCAGACTATCACGTCTGTAAAGGGGTGGGGGGGTTATTTTTATTTGTCTAGGGCGCTGTGGTCATCTTTTCCTTCTGCTCCTCCTTGCCATTTTGCCAACCTTTTAAAATGAGAAAGGTATCTATTGTTTTTTTTCCCTCTGTTTGCTGTATATGGAGTGTGTTGATAAGGGTCCTTCAGGATCGATGTGGGCCGGCAGAGAGCGATAATTAAGATTGGTGCTCTGGGTTTGCACATTTGTTCATGACAAGCCATCTCAGTTCTGTGGGTAAAAAAAAAATAACATTAACAGCAAATGGCTTTGGCGTTCTACAGCAGCGAGCTGGAACTTGCGCTAATATGACATGTTCTGCTGGTAGCTCAGCACGCTGCGCCCTCCCGCTCCTGGCTCTCCTCATTGCCAGGGGCATTCCTCACATTCCACCTGGTTTGTATTGTAGCTACAGAACTGCTAATTAAATTTCCTGCCGCAAACAGCCGACAGGGCATCGCCATTTACATCACAATGGCTGTTTTTTCCCCTCCCTCACCCTTGGCTGTTCTTCTGGGGACAGTAAAAACAGAAAGAGGCCCCTCCCCCCCCAAACCCTCTGAACGCTAACACATAAAACACACTCGTATGTGTTTTTCCCAGCTGAACGAAAACATGCTTTTCTTTGAAATCTCATATGGGTTTTTCAGACTGGTTGTAATCTCTTGATATCACCCATAACATAATAAGTTGCTCACATCTTGGTTCTATTCATGGAAATGTTACAGGGTTAACGGAGGGAGCTTATGGTGTCATTGTACCAGCCTAATGGCTTTGGGCTTTTCTCTTTGGCTTCCTCATTTATGTCATTTAGGTTTTAACTCATTGAGGCAACACTCTGTTTCAGTCCTTGCTAGGTTTGTGTTGCGGAGTGCTTTTCCCAAATGGCTCAGTGTCAAATGTGGAGTTTTTTTTCCCATCTGAAATCAGATGTCTGCTGTATGTTTGCAATGAGCAGGCATGTAAGATAAAAGCAGGATGCTGAAATGAAATGTTTATATTAAAATGATTTACTGGATTCATATATTTCTAAACCTTTATAAAATATTTATTTTACTGAATGTATCTTGCAGGACAGCATATATGATGAATTACAATGCATGCAACCCCCAGAATTCTGATTAGATGCTATCTATACTTCTAGGTGCCCAAAACTTTATAACCATGGTTGCAACCTCCTGAACATGCTGCTTTGAATGAGTTGCTGACTGCTGTTTTGATTTGCTCAGCCCATGTTCTGCCCCATGAATACTGCCTCTCGGAGCCTCTAGCAGCATGGTGTCATATGAACGTCTTCCGGTCCAGGTGCACAGCACTGGCTGCCTGGACCAATCCCAAGTGTCACATGCACACTGGTGTTCCTTTTCAAGTTGACTCTACTGCGAGCAATTTTCAGCTGTCCCTTCCGCTCGTATAGCCGTTTTGGTGCGGGCCTTTTCACCCAGTTTATTTCCAGCTCGGTGCGTCTGAGGGCTGGGTACCTTGCCAGGCCGTTGGTGTTTCTTAGCAATCTCTGTCCGGCCCGTGCTTTGCAGGTACGCTAAAGCCACTTGAGGCTGATTCTTAGTGCTAGGAAGAGGGACTGAAGCGCTTGGCTCGCACTTAACCATGCAGTATATGTGCAGTCACGGAGCAGCACGGGCTTTCCTGTGTTTGTTATGGTTGTCAGCTCCCCACCTGATGCTTCGCAGTGCTGTTAGGACAAGATCCTCCTGGCAGCTGAGGTGCAGTGGCGCACGCTTCTGTCTCTTTAATAGCTGGGTGTGGCTGTTTCATGCCTGCGTGCCTGTCATACACTTCCAAGGTTCATCATCGTATTCACCGAAGCAGAGCACCACCTCTCCCGTCCCATGGCTGTCTGCTATTTGGCATGTGGCAAAACAAAAACATGACTTATTTCTTTGACTGAGATTAGCAGAAGAGAGCAGGCATGATGTCTGGTGGTTGGGGCACAAGGAGATGGCATCCATGGCACCTGAAGGTGTCTGTGGGTTCCACTGATCTGATGCTGGAATGCTGGCTCCGGGCCTGCTTATTGTCCTCTTACTGACCGTGTGTACTCTTGAAAATTGCTAATGTTTTAAGCAATCTATGGGTATTTTTTCGTGCCCAGTCGCACTCTAAAATTTATAGCATGAATATTTTCCCCAGATGAGAAGCCCTCTGGATGTGGCCAATCTCTATTAAAAACTATAACCTTGCTTTTCGTAGCTCCCTTGATGTTCAAGTTCCTGACATTCCTAATGATTATTTTCATCCTGATGTCTGTTGTTGTTGTAGCCTGAGAGTGCTTGGTCACTCTGCAGGCCGGGCTGGCATCGCCCTGACTGGTGCTTTTTCTTTAGGGTATTAAGGTGTGTTTCTCTGCTCTAAAAGGTTCTCCTTCACAATGGTGGCAATCGCCTTCTCCCTGACTGTTCACAGAAACCCCCCCCCCGCCCCCCCCCCCCCTTCGGCTTTACCTGCTTCGCCACCCGTACCCAAGCCCTGTAGTCCAATGCTGAAGCCTGCGACACGAAGGGCCACTTGCTCTGCTCAGGCTCCGGCATGTGAAATTCCAGGGCCCGCAGCATTCTGCCGCTCGGGCAGCACGCTTTATTTTGGTGGGCAGGTGGTCACGCTGCAGCGGGAACCGTTCACACCTATTTAGGGCACGACAAGTTAATGTGCATTTCACTCGCTTGTCTGAAATAATACTAGCGGAAGAGCATGAAAGATGACAGGGCCGTATCTTTGTTTTGCCGACTCGCCGCCAAGCGGTATAAGCCTTTCTGAAAGGGTGCCGGGCGGATTGTGGTGTTTGCACGATCCCCCGCTGATCTGGACTGCCTCTGCCATTCAGAGGAAAGATGCAGCGCGGGTGACGTTTCCCCATCCTCAGATGTGGTTTGAAAGGGATAAGATGATATTTGTTCCTTAGGGGCTTGACAGGTTGAAAAAGCCCACCAGCCGTCTGATATCTGGAAGACTGCATTTCTGTTTTCATTACACAGGCCTGTTGAGTCTGCTGTGAAAGATGCCAGCTGTATCACTACAAGGCAGGTGATCCTCAATGTATATATGTACTCGAAAGGAAATGCAGTAATGCATACCTGCTGAGACTGGAGACTTATCTTGGCTTACATTCGCGGTCTCTTACAAGCAGGTTTTGCAAGACCTTTGCTTCCCTGCTGTGGTCTGCGCTATTTCTGAGTCAGATATTTAGATATAACCTGCACTGATTTGATATGAGTAACGCGGCTCTGTTCTCTTATCTTTACGTTCTCTGTGTTGAAAGAACAAAGGTAGCCGGGCACTGTGTGGAAGATCACTGCCCTGTGCCTTCGTTTTGGAGAATTTACACTGTTATTGTTTGCTGTGCATTGTGAGTCATGCCTGAATAACCGTCGGGCATCATCCCTTCTTGACATTGATCTAGAGTGAAT
Source organism: Petrocephalus schoutedeni (assembly GCA_026780765.1). Taxonomy (NCBI): domain Eukaryota; kingdom Metazoa; phylum Chordata; class Actinopteri; order Osteoglossiformes; family Mormyridae; genus Petrocephalus; species Petrocephalus schoutedeni. Next base: position 3,844,014 of record JAODKL010000034.1, read on the forward strand.
CCCTTCAATATAAACTATAATTAATAAGAAATTGTCAAGCAATGGCCATCACTGATTTTATTCTTCACTAGTCTTAAAATAGTCACAGTGACGTTTCAATTTCTTTTTCGCTTCTCCATTAATAATTTTGAGCATGTTTGGTTTGAGGATTCCAGAGGATCAGGTAGACCTGGAATCCCCCCCCCAGTGTACTGACATTGTGAGTGCTGTAGATGATGCAAACACTTCATTTGCTTCTTGGCATTTCCATCTTGCACTTGTACAGCTGCTTGCATCCTGCTGTCACCGGTCCTCTTAAAGTGCCCCTTACCTTAATGCCAGATGCCCTCGTTTTGGATACCTCACATCTTCAGAATCATTCTAGGATTCTTCCTTGTCTGTGGTAGTGCTGTCCCACCCAGGGCTTTTGTGAAGTATGAATTTCAGTTATGTAAATTAAACACTTGTAGGGGTAATAATAAAATGCATTGCATTTCATTATATTTGTTAGGCAGTGTCCCTGAGCTGCAGTGCTTAATGTAGTCCCAGCAGTGAATGTAGTAGTTACGCAGCGCTGTTACAGCTGTTGCATTGACTTGTCTCAGTTATGATTTATTAGTCTGAGATCCCGTTTGATAGTTCAGAATTGTTTTATTTTGTGTTTCTTGTTAAACAATTGCTTTTGTCGTTATTCAATTCCATCATGCATATATTCATTGCGTTTCCATTCTGCTTGTCCAGTTAAGTGTCGCATTGGTACTGAAAACGTGGAAATTGAAATATGTACCGTACCCTGATTGCTGGTATCCATTTTTTAACTTTTGAATCAATTCTGTGTTCTAATAGCTACGGCGTGTCACTGAGTCACTGCTGGCTTTTCTCCTCCTCGCTTGCAAGGATTAAATTATGGGCAGCCACCTGATATGATGGCTGATCGCTCGTTCTGTACAATAGTCCATTCAGGGTTTGTCTGACTGCTACCAATTAGAAAATACTTTTAGCCATTGTTTGTTTGTGGTGGTCTGCCTGGCCTGTAAATGTGGAGTGTATTAATAAACGTATTGCGTCGGTACTATTTTGCGGCATGCTCAGTTTTCAAAACAAACTCTGTTGCACAGTTTATGCTTCTATATTTGTAATGTAAGAAAGTGTTTTCTATAAACAGATGGATGAAATGTTTCCATGTTGGAATTCTGTAGAGAAGCTCTCACAGCAGTTGGGGATTTTGCAGTGTTCAGGAAGGCCATTGTAGATTTTAACACCTTTCACTTTTACTTTCCAAAAGCTAACTGTGTATTTAAACTTGTTTCACTTTTCTCCTAAGGCAAAAAGTACTTTGGGGTTCAGTGTATTGACTTTAAACAAGGCATTTCTTGTTGTGTACTAATGTAGGGCATTTAACTGTTTATTTCTAAACAGGTTTTCTGTGAATTTGCCTTTTCTGGCTTTGTAGAGATAACAGCATCCGGAAATCTGATTGGAATTCCCTTATAGTCAGTTATATGAGGCAAATGGTGTGGTCTTTTTATTATGGAGCCCTCATGCAGAATTTTGTGCCAACTGCAGAGAATTTATCTAGTGAGACCATTGCTATAAACTGTCTTAGCATTAATTAAGACACTGCTTATCTTTCATGTGAATAGTTCATTTTATTAGAAAGTCAACAAGAAATACCATAAGTGTCCCCACAAGCTGTCAGCTGCATACTGAGCAGTGTTTTGTGGGAATCAGAATTCAAAGCAATTTTTTATGATATTGGTTGTAAGTCACACCAGAGTGGTGTACTTGGACTGTGGTTATGAAACAGTATGTTGGTTACATGAAAATGCGATGTAAGTCTGTCGTAAGTGGCCTCCTCACCTGGTGGGTGGAGATCAACAGGGAGATGCAGTGAGTCATTACAGCTTTGAGGACTTACCCGTTTTCATGTGACATTTTCAGGCCTGAGGTATCTGATCCTGACCAAAATGTGGCCTAATAGGCCACAGGTTGACTCAACTGTCATTTATCAAATGTTGTTCCTCCCTTTCGATGTTATTGGGCATTATTCCTCACATTGTCTTCCTGTTTTAAAGTATATATTTAAAATGATGCAATCAACATGAGCCTCACCCTCTTGTCCGTTGAGAAGAACCAACTGTGGAACGCAGTGAAGGGTCACGGCCCCACCTGGTCTGCCATGGGAGATGTCCCAGTGCAGTAATACTGCTCCACCTTGTTGTCGTTTTCAGTGTTTGATGTTTCAGGATGTGATGTGGGTGAAGCTCTGCTTGTAGGGGATGGGTGGTGGGGGCCTGTCTCTGGGAACCGTGCCCACATTGACTGTTAGTTTATGTGCTTCTACTGGGGGCCACTGGTCATGGGCCTTGGCCAGAGGGATGAAGGGGGGGGGGACTATTCTGGGGTCTCGTGCAGAGGAGCCACCTCTGTGAATCCTCCCCCCACCAGGGCCCAGGCTCCTGTTCCACTGACACCCTTAGGAGTAACTTTGTTTAGGTAACGCATGATATACATCTGTAAGACCCGAAGAGCAGGTTTCATGTGGACTTTGCATGTGCCTTCTGTTTACTTTGAGTGTGATTCTCAAGTTATATATGTGCACATTGCAGTTTGTTGTTAGAGTTTGGGGGCGGGGGGAATCAAAGCAAAGGCAAACAAACCCCTGGCAGAGAGTCAGTCACACATGCTTATCTGATCTGTGAGCTCCCGTGTGTCCTCCTGCAGCTTTAAGGAGGCTGTAAGTGAATATTCATAACTATGATCCCGGTGGAAGAAAGCAGAGGAGGAAAGTGGGCCGTGGGTGTCTGTGCTGCAGAACAAAGCGGGACTCTTCTTCTCCATGCTAGTTCTCCTACACTCCATGCTAGTTCTCTGTCTGGAGTGTAGGGAGGCTGGCCTCTTAGCAACCATGGCTAACAAGCATAAATATGAGCCACGCATAGGGTGACCCCACGTGAGTCTCACTCTCAGGTGGCCCTGTAAATATACCTTTGCAGTGGATTTGTTAGCCAACAGGTTGTTATTGCGACAGCTTGTTTTAGAAATGTGAAATCTGTTTTATGTTGTTTTTTCCTGTGACAAGTAGTTGTAACAGAATAATTGAAGTAATTTATTAGTGTTTTGGGAGGTTTTTGCCTCTGCCTAAATATTAGTTATGTGTCCATTGGAAGTGACCATGCTTTTTTGCCTTTTCCTTTGATTAGTTGATTAAAATGTTGTAAAGGGCAAAACTATTTAATCTGCCATGGCTTGTCAGAACTAGTCTCTGTGGCAGAGAAGTAAATCCTCTCCCTCTGTCCTGTTCATGGTGCCTGAAAGTAATGGCTCACATATTTATTGTAAGTTTCTGGCTAATTTGAGATAGAGGGATCAGTTGGGGGATGGCATTGTTTGGTTTGGGAAGTATTCTGTTGGTCGCCTGGCAACAGGCTCCTGGAAACGGGAGTGGACGGTGTTGCCCCTGGAAACCGCTGTTGCTCTGCAAACAATGTGGGCCAGTGCAAACAAGAGCCAAGACTGTGGGCTCCTGCTTTTAATTGAACATCTGTATGTGTTTTTCTCTGATTGAATGCTCCGCAAATCAGATAAGCCAGTGACTGATGTATTACACCGTGCCCAAACTTTCCTGCAAAATAACAGGTATGGTTTTGTATTAAATTATTAGAGGCTTTAAATAAAGTTTCCCAGGTTTCTTTTGCTCTCGCTCTAAGATTTTCAGCTAAGAGTGACAGTTAAATTGCAGTAAATGGATCTACAGCTGCAGTGATATTCAGTCCTGCAGCAGCCGTTCCAGATTCTCGTGTTCTGCATAAGTGTCCCTCTTTGTTCCCCTTTGTTTGTCTCTGTTGTCATTCTGTAAAACTTGGAGATGGGGAAAGTTCGCTGAGGAAGCCAGAAAACCGAGAAGTTTTGCTGCGCAGCCCCACTCGGCTTTTGCTTCAGCAGGGGTACTGCAGGACCCCCGCGGCCCGTGGCCTTTGTGTGCCTCACAGCGGCTGGTGGGGAATTTTGTGTGGCTTTTAACCTTCACCAGGGCCTCTGGCTGGCAGGGGAGAACGCCTGCCCATGGTCCTCAGTGGTACCCCTTGTCCCCGAAGTCCAGCGCTGTCTGTCAGCTCCACTTCATTTATGGCTTTTCGGGCCTGATGTGTTTTTATTGAAATTCTCTTTGTGTTTTTGAGAGTTCCCAGGTCTAAGTAAAGAGGCTGACTTCTAACGGGCCCTGTTTAGCTCCTGGACATAAGGGTCTGGCTCATTCCTCTCCACTGTGAGTAAATGTTGCCACTGGGGAAACCAGTCCAAAGATAACTGGAGAGATTGTTGGGCACATATTTATAACCGAGTGGACGCTGTGCTCAAATTCCTTTCTTTTAAAAGAGCAGGAAACTTGAACCATGTTTTTTTTTTCTTTCTTTTTTTGTTCTATCAAAGTAAGGTATGAAAGTCGTCAGAAGGTAGTGTTGAACAAGCTTTTAATGACCCGCTGTTTTGCTGATGTTGTGGGCAGACTGTGTGGTGTGTCTCTTATTGACCCCCTTCCGGAACCGCGATGTGAAGATGAATTTGAGTAGTGGGTGTTTTGACTGAGATACTGGGGTACTACCGTCGTTGCTGTGTAGCACAGGGTCGTTTGTACTGCCTTCCCCTCTGGGCACCATCTGATAGGCTGAATGACAGCTGAGATGCTTCTGGAAAGAGGCGTGTGCACGTGCAGAGCTCTGCCCACCAACTTAAAAAAAAAAAAAAAAAAAAAAAAATTTCCAGAAATGCAAAATGTTGATTTTACACGTACAGACCTACAAAGACACGTGTGTGTGCGCACAGAGTGATTTGGTAACCACGTCAATCAGCCTGGTGTTTCTGAGTTCCTGCACCATCCTTAACACAGATTACTCACCTTGCTTTCCTTTGCCAATCCAGTCTGTTGTCCTGGCAACTAGAGGCACACCCATTGCCAAAGTGGCTGTAGATCTGATGGCGTGAAAATGAAATTTCAAAATCTTTCTGCTTCCCTGAAAAATGAGGAAGTATTTTTTTTTTGCTCAACAAACAGTAGCCACGGATTTGTTTTTGTTTTCCGTAAATAAAATGCTTTACAGAATGTCATTAACTTTGAACGCAATCTTAGGGAAAACATTCTGATGATTTCATGAGCTGGTATGTTTCCTTTCCTGGGAGTTGAAATGAATTATCTCAAGGTGTAAAGTCTGGTATGGTCTTTAATATCGTTGCATGCATTATGATGTTGTATTAGGTTATTATGGCTAATTTCCCTTCATCTAAACTGTGCTCTTGCACAGATCTTGCATGTGACAGATGGTATAATGAAGTCTCTCGTCTGTGTTTGCTGATTGATTAGAGGTCGCACTCTCCATTCTTAGATGTGCTCCCTCTAAGTTTTCATCCTCTCTCTCCCTCTTTTTCCTCGTCTTTCCCTTCTCTCCTTCTCTTTCCCTCCGTCTCTCCCCCTCTTTCTCTCCCTCTATTCTCGAGTTACTTTGCATGTGCTTCAAAAGAAAATAGGAAGGGGGTGCAGGGGGTAGTTGGGAGGGCAGGGTCGGGGGTGGTTGCCATGGATTCCTCACCATAGTAACCGACCAACATTTACAAAGCATTCAGGAATTTCCTCATATCAGCTGGATTATTGAAACCCCCAAAGGACATCTCTCATTTGAAACAAATGCTGGAAACCTTCCGGAGCAAGGCGGGGGCTGGGGCCCTGCCGCCTGTAGAGATTTTTGTTTTGAGGGAGAAGTGGTTCCTTGGGTTCTCCACTGCCTCGCTCCGCTTCGAGCTCATTTCCCACAGCGCTTCTCTCTTTGTGCTCAGCCATTGTTCACTTTCTTGCCTGTCACATGGTCTGTGTCCTTACAGTTTTGGGGAACTGCTTAAGGTTTCTAAGCCTCACGGTCTCTCGCTCTGCGGCTACGTCACTCGCCGAGGCTGTCCTACCTGCTCAGCCCGTCACTGTGGAGGTCTCTTCCCTAGTATGATTTGGAGTGGGCCTCATGGATCAGAGCCGTTTGGGAACTCTTACTGGGTCTGCCAGGCTCAGTGTGGCCTGGCTGGATGGCCACCCGGTCCAGTTGTGTGGATGTACTGCAATAGCTCAATAAGTGGAGCATCGCACACAGGTCATAGGTTCAAATCCCAGGTGGCGCACGTTAATTGTAACCCTTAACACTGCTGTAAGTCGCCTTGGATTGGAGCATGAGATGAATGAATGAAGTGATGTATTAGCTGCTCTGCTTGTTCCTGGTGTGGCCCCCTGGGCTTGGGGGATGCGTCACTTTCATGCGGCCTCCCGCCTCCTCAAGTGGCTCACTGTGCCCTCTGCCCACAGGCTTCAGCATGCAGAGCTCGGAGGGAGGGTCCGACTCCGCGTCCGGCGGGCCTCTGCGCACCTCCACCTCGGCCCAGGCCCCTGTGGTCCAGGCCGTGCCTGCGTCCCAGCAGGTACCTCTTCCTGTTATCAGTCATTTGGGCTTTAGAACATTCGGAACTCTGCTCTTGAGTCCCTTTGCTGATATAATGAAGGTGTTGTTCCATAACTCGGAATGTAGTGTAATAGCCGAGAGAACCCTCCTGCCTCCGTTTCAAGGAGATATACGGAGGTTTACAGTCTGCCAGCAGAAGCTCCCTCTACAGGTCACTCGGGTGCTTGCAGGTCGCTGTTTACCATCAGTGAGTTGGAGCAGACTCTCCTGTGCGGCCCCCGGTGACCCGTGTGCACAGACAGTGATGAGTTTGCTGTGAGAGACGTGCAATGATTTTACATTTCTCTGCAGCTTGCTTGCCCATAGCTGTGTTGTCATAGCAGAGTGTGTAGCTACCACCACCCCAGCCCCCAAATCTTTGAAATTGTACAGTTTTTGCAGATGGTGGTTTTGGAGTTGGGGATTTTGTGGGGGTGCCAAGAGCCAGCTTTTGTGTTTCACTGGTTTCTGGTAGTGCATCATATTTAGGCTTGACAGCTGAACCCTCCTGAGGAAAGCCAGCCCTGCCCTACTTAGTGCAGTTCCGTGATCTATGTGGCTGTACCTTCTCAGAGCTTCTGATACAAACCAGGCACTAAATAGCCTGCATCGTGGCTGCTTAGGGGGCACTTGTGAAAATGTCTGACACACACACACACACACACACACACAGTCCATATATTCCTATCACTATGGGGACACTCCATTCCAGGGCATAACCCTAATCCCACCTATGACACCCTTAACCCAGCACTAACCTTACCCATGAGTAACCAAACAAAATATGAGACTTCTGGCATTTTTAGTTTAGTTTTTTTATTACAGGCACAGATTTTTATATAATTGAAGTTATCCTTGTGAGGACTGAAAGAATGTCCCCACAAGGTGAAAAGTAGCAGGTTTTTATTACATTGTGGGGACATTGGGTCCCCACACTGTAATGATTACAAAGCCACACACACATACACACATATATCCATGTAGGAAGAGAAGTAAGGGGTAGGATCTACTGGATGGGAAATGTTGGTACCAGGGTGGCAGGTGTGAAGGGGCTTCCCGTCTCCCCTCAGAGGGTGCTGGTGCAGGCCACGAGCTCGGCCCAGAAGAGCACCTCCGTGCAGCAGCTGTCGGTGCCCAGAGTGCAGCAGGTCCCTCAGCCGGTAGGCACGCCACGCCCAGCCGCCCGGCAACATGAGCAGGAAGCCGGCCGTGCCCACGCTTGTCTTTACGCAAGTCTCCTCTGAATCTGTGTGAGCAAGGCGGCTCAGGGGAGAGTAAAGCTAGTTGTCACATGTAGATGCTCCTGTACAGTACAGGTGAAGCTTCTGGAGAAATGTAGGCGGTGGGAGGAGAAGGTCAGGTGACTGAGACGCTACGCTGTATAGATAATGGATTGTAAAGATCGCCTAAGTTAATAAATGGGGTACAAGTGGACAGGGCTGCCCAAACAAATCTCTACTTGTATGTTAGGAAAGACATTTACCGGTTTAGTAACCCCCCCCCCCCAGGAAATGGCTAGCAATTAGACCTCGCAGTATCTCACCGCTTATTTGTGAGTGGTTTCTGATGCCTGCCATCTGACCCCCCCAAGGTACAGCAGCAGGTCCCGCATGTGTACCAGTCCCAGATCCAGTACGTGGACGGCAACGAGGCTGTGTACACCAACGGCACCATGTAAGCCCCCGGCCGGGAGTGATGGGGGGGGGGGTGCTTAGAGTGCCATAAAAAAGGAAGCGTATTAGCTTGAGTGAGTGCTTCCCTTTCCCTGGCCACAGGTGGCTCCTCTGCCACCAGCGCTATATAAATAAATAATGCCGTTAAATGGTAATTGAAGTCGACAAGGCGGCATTCTTCTGTCAATATTATTTCTTTTTTGTGTTTCTCTCGCCTTTTCATTACCATGTCACTAATTGGCTGGTAATTAAAAGTTAATCAAACAGATGTGCACCAGGTTAAAGTGATATAACAGACTTAAAGCACAGCCAATAGGAATAATTGGGAAATGTTTATGGGCTTTCTCTAGGTTGGTGCTGGGATTTTTGCTGTCAGTTATTTTGTTAATCTGAAACATTTTCTTTTTGGTACTTTCTTCAGCTAATAGTAGTGTGTAATTGTAGTATGCATGCTACATACTAATTGTAGTATGTATCGTGTGTAGTATGCATGCTACATACTAATTGTATTATGTAGTATGGCTTGACATTTGTATATCGGTGCGGTTCTCAGACTAGCTCAGTGATGAGATGTGAAGTGTGAAGAGACGAGCCCATGGCAGTATGCAGTACTGGTGTGTGGCGGTGGAGAAATGCTGGTCCTGAAATGCCCGCCCTTTCCCCCCCCCCCC
>JAODKL010000034.1:3864034-3878355 GCA_026780765.1 Petrocephalus schoutedeni
GGGGGGGGGGGGGGGGGGGGCAGCACACGGCATTTTCAGGTAGGTGGATGACAGAAACCCTCTGTTATAGCCCACCCCCCTTCAATCCCACCAGCCTGGCCCCCGACACCCGCAGCTAGCCCCTCACACTCGTTCTGGGGGCCCCATGGTGAACACCCCTCCCCCCCGCCCCAAACTGACGTTCAACTGGTACCTTGGGGGGGTCCCGACCTGTGTGTCTGCCTCCCGGCCCCGGGGGCTCCTCCCTGCCACTCGTGACGGTAATTAAAAGGCAGGTGGTGCCAGAGGCTGGCTCCCGACACGAGAGGGGAATGGGGACACGCACGTACGCAGGCAGTCTGCCGCGCCACCGGGGGGGCGGGATTCATTTCCTTAGTCCCGGGCAGATAATCACAGGGCTTCAGTTTGGCTTGGCCGTTACGGTGTAAAACCAGCTGCCTGTGACCATCCAAACATTACACTCTAACACTGCGCGCTGCGTTTGATCACTACTCCTGGATGCTCTTGCTAGTGCTTCCTGACATTCTGGCCTCCTTTTGTCAGGAATGTACGTTTCATGCTTGCCCATTTTTACAGAGCTGTCATACGTCACATATGCACTTGTGTTTTTTTCCCTTCTCTTTTTGTTGCATTGTGTAGATTTTTCTCAAGACCAGGCAGGGCCAAAGTGTAAAAGTTACTTCGGCCATGGCTAGTGATTCCTTGGTAGGACCCCGTGTTTCACAGATGCCCTGTGAGATGGTGTCTTATGGGCCCCGATGGTCTTATTCCTCACTGTATCTCCTTTTCAGGCACATGAGAAACTGCAGCCATCTTACTGAAGCCCTGACCTTAGGCCACCTGTGACCTTTGGGTCCTTTAAATCGACTTCCCTTACTCTCACTGAGCATCTTACACCTGCTGTGTAGGTGACATAAGCACCCTAAATGAATTAAAGATATATCTAAATGTGACAGTGGATACAAAAGCAACAGAATTCACCTCATATTAATGTTTCTGAATCACGTGTTCAGCGTCGGTCACTTGCAACATCAGCATGCAAACCTGAGTCAGGCAAACAGGCATCATCAGCCCCCGCCAGATCGGCGTCATTAGCGCGCCGCGCTTCTCCACAAACGGCACGGCGAGGCTGTGACATGGTGTCTGGCGATGCCGGTGCAGGTTAATCATTCTGTCTGTTTCCTTCCCATATTGTGGTAAATCTACAATGTGCCAAGCTCTCATTTTCCCGTGGCGGTATTACTCAGAAAATCAATTATGTGGCCCTGCTGGCACATTTAAGAAATGTGCAAACCAATCGGAGCCACCTGATATCGTACTGAAACCCTGGGTGGTATGTAACATAACTGTGCTGTAATTATTGTGGAAATGTGACCCTCACCGGGACAAACAGAACGAACTATTGCATATTCATTAACTGATACCGACTGCTCTTAAAAGGGCTGTAAACGGTGATGTATCTGTCTATATTTCTTAAATTTGTACTTGAAGCAAAATGGTGAAACTTACATAAAACAACAGCACGTTTGTATATGGCGGTGGTGTGACTGGCCACCTAGTGGTGACTTAGTGAAATGCTGCTGTTTCACTAACTGTGATAATGCTAGCTATTCCAATTGCACTGTCGTTTAAAGCTTTATGTTTTTACTGTGGTCCAGTCTTTGAGAATGGTTTCCTCCAAGAAGCAATAACAGATAACAGTGTCAAAGGTAACTACATAGAGTATAAATGAAAGCCTCAGTATTTGCTAACCAGCACTTTCGCTTGTTATGCATATTTCATGATACTACAGGGGATGTGAATGGTGCTTTTTCCCGAATAATTTGTCACACAAATGGCCCGTAAACCTTTCCTATACGAGGAATTTTAATTTGTGCGGTTAATGTGCTTCCTCTGTCTACTACAGTCAACAATACTGACATTCTTACCTTTTAGTCAATCTGGAATTGCGTTTGTTAACATTAAATTGCCTACATTTTTATAATTAAAGTATTTACTGTAGGTTTATGTTAAAGGGCCTTCTCGACACAACATAACAGGAGATTCAGTATGGCGTGTACTCATCCACCCCGCGTGTCCTATGCAGGGTTGCGGGGGACTGGAGCCCATCCCGATAGCTACAGGTGCAAGGCAGGGAACATCCCGGGCGGAGGCGCCAACCCAGCACATGGCGCAGTATAAATTATTTATTGAAAATGGTGAATAGTAGCGCTGGAGATGTAACAGTTTCGTTATGTAGGGGGACGAGTAGCAGCGGTGTTTCACATGAGCCTCTGGTTGAATTGTGCAATGTCACGTCATTTTTACAGCGCTGAACTATCTCTTATTTAAAATAATTTATTGCCAAATTATGAGCGAGTATCCTTGATTATTGATAATCTCTAATATCCAGGGATTTACTGAACAGTTGTGTGTGTCACGTCCTGCCCGTCACATCCGCCTGAGCCTCCTGTCCCCTCCCTGACGTGGCCCTGCTGAGCCGCGCCTGTTGCTTGTTGCCCCTCATTAGTCTCTGTATATGTATATAAGTCCCTGTGTGTCACATCCTGCCCGTCACATCCGCCTGAGCCTCCTGTCCCCTCCCTGATGTGGCCCTGCTGAGCCACGCCTGTTGCCTGTTGCCCCTCATTAGTCTCTGTATATGTATATAAGTCCCTGTTTGTCTCGTCATTCCCCGTCCGGTCATTGATACTGAACTCTTGTGTTGCCTGTGCCATTCCTTGATTCACTCTTCCTTGCAATCTTGTTTATTTCCAGTTGTTGGTTTTTTGAATTCAATAACCCCCCTTTTATTTTGCCAAAACGCCTCCCTCCAAGTCCTTTGTCTCTTGGTATATGATGGCGTGCTTCTTAAAATAATTAAAAACTGGATGTAAGCATCCCACTTGACAAACAAAAAAGTTTGTCTACCGTGAATCATGTAAATTGTGTTTGAAAAGCCACTCTTTTGTTTCGACAGGTCTAATTTGTCTGCGCAGGGTTTCTATTACCAACTTTTGCAGCGGTTTCAGCACGTTTTCCACTGAATTTTAATGAGCGTTCTTTGGGAGTGAAGCCGTGCGATTTTCTGATTTATGGGGTGGGTTACTTCGAGCGGCTTCCCTGACATTTCTGGGTGTGTTACTAAATGTTATCGATGGCTCTGAGCATTTCCTCTCCCGCTGTGAAGAAGATGGGGCGGAAATGATCCACATTCACCGAACAATGCCCAATGTAGAAACCGTGCGTTAGGGTTAACAAGCCGCCCGAGGTGGCCCGTTTGTTTGCTCCCCATTTAACGTCATTGGTGTTAATGATTTGCTGATAAGGTGGACAGATTAAGTGGAGTCTCCATCTTCATGTCCAGACTGGGACAAACCTTCATGGGGTTGTGGGGTTGTCAAGCGTAGCTGGTGGCTAAAAAAAAGACGGATCGGAGCCTGTGTCAAGGCTAACGGACAAGCAGTGGATATTTATAAATGTAGCTGTTTATGTCTGTGCAATGGTATTTTGCTGTTGGCGAGTTTACCTTTCATGTCATAAAGCAGAGGATGGAAGGTAAATACGCTTCGGTCAGCAGGCTGCCAGAATCTTATTTATATATCCTGGTCCCGTAGGATGGTATCAGGACATGACAGCGTGACATCGGTGACACTGCACGCCGACAGGCCTCGGCACTGACTTATCACACCATGACTGGACTGCTGCCCAAATGGCAGCAATCTGTCATCCCCACCCCCACCCCCAGGCGCTTGGTGTCTAACCAGGATGCGGGCGGCTGGCACTGTACGTCACTGGCCATGCCCTGAAGGGGCAGCAGCACCTGGACACCGGTCAGCTGGGCGGGAGGCACCATGCCGGGCCCCGGCCCATGGTACTCCAGGGAGACGCGGGTGACTGTGCCCCCGCGTTGGCACTCTGCAGACAGAAGCAGTGGGGCACGACAGGGGTCCTGGGACGACACCTGGGGAGAGGGGGGAAGAAAATGTCTCCCAAGAACATTCAGCAAGGATGCTACTGATATATATGATGATATTGATTGCATCCTTGACAACTGGGGATTTTTACTGCCCTCTATACTTCTATTCTTAGCATTGGAACTGGTCTTGGTCAACGGAAGGTGATATAAAATGAGTACATGAGAACACAAGTACAGTCAAGTACGCATATTGAGAAACACCCCGTATGTGACCAATACGGGGTGAACAGGAAAAGGTGGGGTTGAGAGGAGAGTACCTGTGATATGATTCATAGACAATGCAGGATGTTCCCCCTCTCACCTGATATTTCACCAGGCCTACATTATGGTACAAGGCCTGGGGATTGAGTTCAGTTTCTCTCTGGAGGTGATCACTGAGAGCCTGCATGTTGAACCAGAAGTCCCTGGTGTGTTGCTCACTCCGGGACTGTTCACTGAGGAATACAGCATAACAGTCAGAAGTCTGTAAAGCACTGAAAGTCATTTTTAAACATGATAGTGACCCTAAGCACACCTTGAGGCTCTGTAAGTACTGTATTATCTTGTCAACAAGGAAAGAGATGGAGTTCTGTGACAGGTGACCTCCATATTGATGCCTATGGATTTAGAATGTGATGTCATGAAATTTCCTGTGGGTGTAATGGCACGGTGTCCCAATACTTTGGTCCATATAGTGCAATACTTCATTGCCTCAAGGTATTTTCCTATAAGGTGAATAACGTACTTAAATAGAGACAAATGCATTACAAGCAGATGTGCACTGGTACTGGTACTGTAGGCATGGGGAAGAATGCAGTTTAATCCTCTTTTTTAATAATCATCCGATAGTGTTAGCAGAAACCTACCTGTAGAGCAGCTTCACATTGGGTACGAGTTGGTCTATTTGTGCGAGGTTGACCAATCGGAAACGGAGGACGGGGATGTTGGCGACAGCAGCGAATACGCGAGTGATTCCAGCTGGGAAGGACATGGTGAAGTCGCCTGTGATCTTCACCAGGCAGCTAGGTGGAGACAGGAGCCGAAAGACCGTACAGTCATACATCCGCACCCCTGACACCATTCCCAGACAGGAGCCCCCCTCCCAAAGCACTGAACGCTGACCGGCTGCGCTCTCCCCCGCTGAAGTAAGCGCTGATGTACTCTGTGAAGGCAGCAGCCACGGGCAAAGCGTCCTGGGTGCTGAAGGAGATGGGGCTGGGGCCTCGGGACAAACCGCCCGAGGGCGTCGGCAGTGCCGCTGCACACAAGAACAAGGCTGCTTATAATGGTGTCCAGCTTAATTTAACCAGCAATGTAGTAAATGCAATGCATTTTGGGTAGGAAGAAGATTTACCCACCCTGGCTTGGATTACAGGCCCTGGGATTAGAGTTAGGGTTAAGAATAATGAAATACCCATTCTAGTGCCCCTATGATTAAGAAAACCACCCACCCTGGCTAAAACTGGGGCTTGGGGTTAGTGTGGCAGGTAAGATTAATGAATTACCCACCCTGGATTGGACTACGGGCCCTAGGATTAGGCGCTTGATATCCCCATTCACTGGGGCTGGAGGAGGAGGATGAGGAGGTGTGGATGGTGCTGGGCTCAGCAAGCGGAGAGGAGCACGCAGACCTGGACTGAAGAAGAAGATGCGACTTCACAAACACACACTTCAGTAGGTCACTGGGTGGGAGAGGAGAAGCTGCTTCCTGTACTGACACCTCAGTCTGCAGCTAATTCTGTGCTCGTGCCAATGATCACTTTCAAAGTTGAGCGGGAATGAAGGCGACATTTCGCAAAGTTTTAATCATAGTCCAGGAATGTAAACATTTAGGAGAGATAGTATAAAAAAACAGCATACTTAGCAACCCCGTTTTATTCCATAAATATTTCCTTAGTGATATTACAGACTATTTTATGTTTAGAGTATCAGGCAGTTTAAAAATACAAAACTGAAGAATGGTTGATGGACGTTGATTTCAGGTGTCGGATCGTTGAGCATTCTGAGCCAGATGTGTAGTCTCTATAGAGACCGTACAGTAGAGGGGAAACAGGAATGACGTACCATGTGACAACCACTCAGCAGCCCATTGGCCCTCTGCATTCTGGCTGGCTGCGGTGGTGCTGCCAATAAGAGCTCAGCATTTTCCCGCTGTGGATTAGGGGGCGTGTCTAAAAGAAAGGGAGAGAAAAAGTTTAAGGGTCTGAAAACATGATGTTTCAGCAATAATAATAGCAAACTTTACTATTTTGGAAGTGTACAAATGAGTCTACCTGAACGAAATGAGCAGTTTTTAATATTTCGTTTCCCTTTAGATTTCAGTAAATCTGCTTTCCAACATGCAGAACTTGCAGGTTACAATTTAAAAAATAAAAGTGCCTAAGAGGCAAAATTCTAGGATTTTTTTTAAGGTGGGGGAGCATAAGAGTGGTCAAACTTATAGAGGGGTTAACTGTACTATTAGCCATTGATGGGCTTTGAATCACTGATTGAGGGGTCCAATCAGCTATTAGCTCGGGCCTGTGGCCCTGTGGTCCCGCCCGTGTTGCCTAGCATTAAGCTACCCACAAATGCATCTCCACAGTTTTGAAAGGCATCTTAATCCGAATGTCAGCGTTACTTCACTTATATATAAAGTGTCCATCCTTTGAAGCACAAACTGACATTTCAAAACCAAAGGCTGGCAGCATGTACAGTGACCACCCACCCACTACGTTCACAAAGCTATATTCATTATTACCAGCAGGCAGATAATTAACGCCCCCCTGCGTTCAGCTTCTACCTGTGCTGTAGCCGGATGCAGGGCGGCAGTCAGTTTTCCTGCTCGGCCTGAGGCCACCCTGCTGCTTGTCCGCAGGGACTTGCGGGTCCTCCGGAGGCCCAGAATTCCTTGCAAAAGATGTCGCGTTCCTGCGCGGCCCCCTGTCCGAGGCCCGGTACCGCCGGTCCCTCTCCCGCAGTCCCCCTAGCATCCCCAAGGTGGTGCCGTCACTGAAGGGGTTGTGCACAGAGCCCCAACGCATCTGATCCTTCCGGGGCCGGGGCCCGGAGCCGGGGCTGGAGGTGGAGGTGGAGGCGGCCGTCAGCCTGCTGCTACCACTGCTGCTGCTGCTGCTGCTATTCCAGGCAGTCGCCGCGGCCAAAGCTGATTGGTGCGTAGGGCTGCCAATCATGGTGATGGAGAAGGGGTCCTCGGGGGAATCCAGGATGGTAAATGCCTCTGTTGTCTCCTTGTCCTGTCCTCTCTGGGAGGTGGAGGAGTTCAGGAAAGTTCTCGCATTCTTCTGGGGGACAGAGGTAGAGTCCTGGCGTGTCTGTATCCCCTTGACCTCTCGAGACAGGGAGGGTGGGGGTGGAGCTCGGGGGACATGGGCGGGGCCAGGGGATGCACTCCTTCTGTGTGTGCTGAGGGAGGTGTCCAGCAAAGGAGTCTGCTTACAGTTCCACTGCTGGGGATCCATCTCCGGGGGTCCGGAGGAATGAGCATTGGGGGGCTGCGGAGACCTCCGCCCCCGAGTCCGGCCGCCTGCTGGCTCATCCCGCTCAGGGCGGCTCCGTCGGGACAACGGGTCGCCAAAAGTGGTCAAGACGGCGTCCAGCGCTCGGTCATGCCCGGGCTGAACAGAGCTCTGCAAAGCGACAGGCCACGACGCCCACGTGTTCGGGTCCGGGGACAGCCCCAGGGGCTGATGGGATGGAGAGTCCAGCCCCGAGTCCTCCACGTTGTCTGGGGATGAGGAATTGGAAGAGAAAGCCGGATCTGGAAAGTAGGGTAAAGAGTCAAAGTGTGAACCACGGGCCGCCTTGCATTCTGCTGAAGGGAGAGACCGGATTGTGCTTGCGGAAATGACCCCGGGGCCTGCTGGACCCCAGCTGCGTACCGGCAAAGGCGGACTCCAATGGCGGTCCGAAGAGAGTCTCTGAACAGGAGCCTGCTGTCAGTCTGCAGCAAATCAGCAAGGGGAGATAGCGCCATATTGCATATTTTCATGATTATCACCATGATTATCACCAGGCAATCATCCAAATTACAGAACGTTACTACAAAAGACAACAGAAAAAGCAGGAGAAAAACCATTCTCCCCTAAAACTTGCCCCCCCCCCCCCAGCTGACACGCGAGGGCAGGTGTTGGTTACCTGCCGGGATCTGGGCTGGAAGCTGACCTCCGCAGTCCCTCCTGTCCACGCTCTAAGGCAAAAACACCATCATACTTAAGCACCACCAATGAGGACACGCTACAAGGGGCCCGCGGACACCCGGTCCTGACGCGGGACACGGGCCTCACGACGGAGAAGCCGGCAGCGCGATGCTCTGTCATGGTGTGGGTACACGGCGTCTTTGTGTTATCAGAAATACAGAACATGGCCTTTAATAATCTATACCGCCCAGCACTATTAGAACGTAACTTTTCAGTAGAGTTAAATCAAGGGACGTAGCTGGGGGGTAAGGGCCTTGCTCAAGGCCCCCCCAGCCCCCCAGATTATTCTGCCAAGGCTGGGCTCAAACCGGCAGCCTTCAGATTATAAGCACAGATGCTTAGACCACTGAGCCACACTAACATTTTGTTGGGAGCATAAAACACGAAGTGCTGGACTGGAGAGCTTATCGTTACAAAGCGGAAGCTCTGTTGAACCTTAATCTGTGGTCCTAGATGCAGATTAGGGTAGTCGGAGCGAAGTGGCCATCTCACCTCTGTGGTGGGCGTTCCCTTTCACTCCCTTCTGTTCCGCCGTACAGCTGGTGGCCCCTATGGCACAGGCACGAGAAAACAGGCCGCTGCAGTAGTGGACGGATCTCAATGGGCGCCCCTAACCGGAACAATGTGGGTTTGTGTCCGGGGACGGGTCCCAACATCATACCCTTGAACAGCTCCGGTACCGCGTGTCACTTTGCTAAAAGTGACGGCTAATTTTAAGTGTGTCCCCGAGGAACGGACGTGAGGACGGGTCACTGAAGTCAAGGGAGATTCCGGAAGGACAGATTATGAAAAAGCCAGACTTACGGAACAGGTGCCTCCTGACTGACATCTGAAACGTGAGGGAGGAGACACAGTCAGTCACGGATGTCCAATATAGAACGCACGGCATAAAATAAGGGCACTCTCCATTAGCGGCACAGACAGCCCGGGGCCCCAATCCCAGAGTCCTCGGCGGGCTGCGTACCCCTCTGTTGGGCGGCAGCATCAGCGCCCCCACCGTCGCCCTCAGCTCCAGCTCGTGGGCCGCCGAGCTGTCCCGACTGCCACTGCTCGCAGGCCGGATCCGGATGTGGAACTTCTTGGGCTCGTCGTCGTCGAAGTCCGAGTCGCTGGAGTAGAAGTTGGCCTCCCTCTCCTGGGAGCAGCGTACGAGGGGGCGACCCTTTGGGTCAAGGATCGGAACGGGACAGGGGCAGCGGCGTGTCCCGAAACGGGTCTCGGAGGACGGAGGACGCTCAGCTACAGCCCTCCTGGGGCCTCAGGCGTCGATAGGTCCAGTCTCCCAGAATCACACCTGCTTGGGGTGCTTCTCAACACCAAGAACACAAAGATCGAACTTGTGGCCTTGGCAAGAGTGCTTCTGTTTCTAACTTGCCTTCCAAGAACAAATTTGGGGGCGCAATGAATCACGAGAAGGAAAGGATTAGGCTCCTTCATTTGCGTCCTTGATATTTTCGGTGGGGTAAGAACGACATCAGGGGACTTTTACGGTCCCCTGTATTTCTCTTCTTGACTACTGGAGCTGGTCTTCAGCAATGGAAGATGATGCCAAAGAGGCTACGCGAGAACACAAGTGCGGTCAGGTACGCATACCGAGGAACAGCCAGACTCTGAGGAGCGAGCGTCGCGTGAAACGTCCCGCTGACAGGAGGCAAGAGCCCGACAGATTCAAGAGAATCTAACTTAAAATAACGGATGAAGAGTTTTAAACAAGTCTGACACAAACCTGACAGCTGCTCAGTAACTATGGGGATAATGGAGGGTAAAAAATGTTTTGTAGTTTGATCCATCCAGCTGTTCTAGGTCAGGGGCCTGTAGCCTATGGGATGCCAGTTCATTGCGGGGCGCGCACACACACACACACACACACACATACTGCCACTATGTTGCTCTACAAAGGCAAAACACAGTGACTGCACATTTTATCAAATCTGACCAACATCAAGTCTCCTAGGCTCCGTGTGACCTCATAACAAAGTATGTTAGTTCAGCTGTGCTCAGCTGTGAATAAATACACAGTCATTTAATGACCTGCCGCACAGTTTCAGCACAGGCATAGTTACTGTGTTTTGCCTTTGCAGGGCTGCATGGGCAAGTTAGAGACGCAGAACAGCCAAAGAGTATGAGGTGCTGGGGGAGGCGGGGACCCGGGGGGAGGCCGGCGTGACAGGAGGAACACGCCAGCAATTATGGCTCAGTTTACGCACGGATATAAACAGATTAAAGGAAACCAAAATTATTTACACAATTATAAACAGTACTTAATACCTTTCCTTAAAACAGAGGGACTGCGGGGTATTAGGACAAATAATTTTTCAGGATAGTTGGAACATTCCACAATAATCCTTTTAAAAGTATTTTTAAAAAATCCACGGAATGCTGCGCGCACGATGTTTATGGAAAACGGGCCGTTCTAGCGATAGGCGACAGATTTCCTGAAATCCGCCGCGTGTACGGTAACAGGACAGGAAAGATCCCTGCTTCCGGAACCTCCCGTGTCTTATCCCCCTCGTTTTCCTGTTATTTAATTCCACTTGCTTGTTTCTGCCAAAGCAGCGTAGTGCCAGACGAGGTGGCCGCCATGTGCTCAGGCCCCAGAAACGGGCCGCGGCCCGGTAGCCACGGTAACGCTGTCCGGCACAAAGACGCGGCGCCCGGCTGCGTGTGTGGCTCACGTCTCCTTCCCCGCAGTGAAGGATATCACCCTGAGCGTCGGTGCGAATCACAAAGCCCTCCTCGTCCACCTCCTGGGAATGCTGCGAGCAGACAGGACGGTGGTCAGCGCCGCATTAAATGGGACTGATGACAGACTGACAAGCCCCCATGACCCCAAAGGTGACCCCCCCCACACACACACGCACGTGCGCGCTGCGTATATCAGCTGGTCAGTGAATGCAGGCCTGTGCAGCCTCCCATTCATCACGCAGCTGTCAAAGTCCAGCGGCTAAAAATACCTGCTTCAGGGCAATGGGGTACCTCGGCATCCATTCCTGAGAGTTGGGGGAGAAGAAATCCTAGGGGCTGTAATTACGCTTCCCACCTCCCTGGCTGGCGTGCAGGACAGAATCAGGACACTGCCACTTAAACGCGGCAGAGAGGCATGTGGGGGGATCCCTGCAGCCTGGCCTATCAGATTGCCTGTGCGAGTGTCTGTGTGTGTGTGTGTGTGTGTACGTGTATTACATTGTTGGACCAAAACGATAAAAACCAGCCATTTTCATGTTGACTGCAAATAAAAAAACTAAAAATGCCAGAAGTCTTGTATTTTTTTTTTTGGTTACTTATGGTTAAGGTTAGGGCTGGGTAGGGGTTAAGGCTGTCATAGTTGGGATCAGGGTTTTTCCCCATAGAAATGAATGGACGGTCCCCGCAAAGATTGTGTACATTTGCTCTTGTACTCACCAGAGGTTCTGTGGGAGTGGATTCCCTGTAAGGAGGCACAAACACTGATGTAAACGGCAGTGATGTCACTGACGTACAGGCGGGAGAGTTTCTGCCTATGAATGTGGTGTCCGTGAATACATTTAGATTTTATATAGCAGATGCTTTTTTCCAAAGTGACACACATTTTTGAGAAAACTGGGTCAGCCAGTCCCTGGAGCCACCGGGGGTTAGGGAACATGCTCAAGGACCCAACGGTGAAACTGCTCCACAAACCTGGGGACTTGAACCAGCAACCTTCTAATCACAAGTGCAGTGTCCGAGCCAGACACTGAACACAGGCGACACAGGCTGCTCACTGAGCCAGACACTGAACACAGGCGACACGGGCTGCTCACTGAGCCAGACACTGAACACAGGCGACACAGGCTACTCACTGAGCCAGACACTGAACAAAGGCGACACAGGCTGCTCACTAAGCCAGACACTGAACACAGGCAACACAGGCTACTCACTGAGCCAGACACTGAACACAGGCTGCTCACTGAGCCAGACACTGAACACAGGCGACGCGGGCTACCCACTGAGCCAGACACTGAGCCAGACACTGAACACAGGTGACACAGGCTGCTCACCAACCCAGACACTGAACACAGGCGACACGGGCTACTCACTGAGCCAGACACTGAACACAGGTGACACAGGCTGCTCACTGAGCCAGACACTGAACACAGGCAACACAGGCGACGTGGGCTGCTCACTGACATGGCTCCGGTCTCCTTGTCCTTCCTGCCTAAGCCTGGGATGCGGAAGGACTTCCCGCGCGTCTTCTTGCTCCCATCGGGCGCCGTGCTGGGGATGTGCTCCTCCAACCTGGCCGAGGCTGGAGCGCGCGGGAGACGAGACGCAGTGAGACACATGAGGCAAACCGTACACCCGCGCACGGACGCCGGAGTGTGCAGAGTTAACGGCTCGCAGCTCGCCTTGGGAAGCGTGGGGACACATTTGCATACATTTGCATTGACACCTATTCTGAGTGTACAGCCGATTCAATGGACTCATTTCAGAGGGAAAATTTAAAATGGCCCCATTTACATTTTGACACCATAACAGAGTCCGGCAAGGCTGGACAGAAAGGCTGCACAGAGAACCTCTGTATTTACTGCAACTGGTTTATCATCACCAACCTTAATAGGATTTGTTGAAAGAAAATATGTAATCCATCTTTCCATTTTCCATAAGCGCTTATCCAGTGGGAGCTGAGGTGTCTATCCCAGCAGCCACTAGGACATAAGGCACCCTAAACGAGGACCAGTCCAGCACACGGCGTATTCACACACGATCACATGGCTAGAGAAATACAGACAATGTCTTTGCCCCATGAGAGAAAAACCACCACAGAACACAGGGAGAACATGCAAAGACAGAGAGCCTGGGGTTTAACCATAAGATCACAACCACACCGGCAGGGTTTGAGTTCATGTCTCGCTTCTGCTCAGTGAGTGCGGGGTCTGCATGCTCTCCCAGTGTCACAAGCGTGTCCTACTCCGGGCAAAAGCCTTCAAGTTAGGCTAACCGACGGCATCTCTAAACTGCCCAGATTTAGTGATTGTGTGGGTGCGCGTTTGTGTGCTCACACTCGACTGACCCCCATCCAGGGTGCACCCCTGCTCCAGTCCCTGCGATTCCCAGCATAGGCTCCAAGCCCCCAGTAACGACTGCACCTGCCCATCTACAGAGCCGCTGGGAGGCAGGCAGCAGCATCTCATGGCGAGCGGCCAGGGGACGTACTCGGCCTGTCTTTGCCCGTGCCCTTCTGGTCGGCGAACCTCTGCAGCAGCTTCTCAGTGCTGATGTTCTCCACGTTCTGCTTGAACTCCTCGTACACCTGGGCAGGGTCAGGCAGAGCATCAAAACATGTACAGCCCTGTGCAAAAGTCTTAGCCAGTCAATCAAAATGTGCTACGTGCAAAGAGCAATAACAGAAGCGAACAAGAATTTCTTCTGTTCTCCAGAACGTTAACGGTATCATGTTGGATGTCTATAAGAGCACCACTTTGGTTCCTAAACCTCTCCTCAGGGACATCCCAGCCATTTCACCACCACCTCACTTAATGAATTAATTATACTTAAGTAACTCAATGAGGTATTGATTAGCTGAACAAGGTGTGCTAGTGGCCAAGTCAAAGAATACATGGGTGTTCTGGTCAGGCGGTGCAAATACTGGGGTGACATGAAATCAATATACCAACATCAAGATCATTTAAACATAATTTCCTTTGACTACCTAAGACTTTTGCACAGCACTGTACATCTGAAAGAACATTTACATTTTTTCTCCCAAGTGCCAAACGGAGGCTGCTATTTGGTCAAACAAACGAATATCAAAGGCTTCACGAGACATTGGCGACGTTTTAATAATGACTCAGCCTTGATGGTCCTTCAAGGCAGCCATTACCTATCGACACATACTGCCTGTGTTGCACCATTTAGAAATTCGCTGGAATTTCTCATCCTAATATTAATTCTTTTTACACAGTTAACCCTGCGTGTCCAGTAGAGGAAAGGCAGGACGAGGAGGAAGTGAAGAGAAAGGACCAAACTGCTCAGCCAGCTTGGCCTAAAAGAGGGCGGCACGCTCACCTGTCCCACCTGCACGTGCGTGTCCTCCACGGAGTGGAAGTAGGACATGATGAGCTGCTTCATCTGCCGGAGGTGTGTCTCCTCTATGTCTTGGAACTTCTGCTCAGACCAGGAGCACAACGAACAAGCTGAGCATGAGGGAGGTATGGGAGGTGTCGGGT
>JAODKL010000034.1:3878455-3889874 GCA_026780765.1 Petrocephalus schoutedeni
TAGGGGAGGTATCAGGAGGTGTCAGGAGGGGAGGGAGGTAGGGGAGGTGAGGGAGGTATCAGGAGGGGAGGGGGTAGGAGGTGAGGGAGGTGTCAGGAGGGGAGGTGGGTAGGGGAGGGGAGGAAGTCGCTAGGAGGTAAGGGAGGTGTGCTGCTTCTGTAGAGGCAGTCAGCGGATTTGACTGTTTGTACGACATGGCAGGTGCCTCCTTTAAGTGCAGGTGCCAGGCCTCCATCAGTCACTAGTCTGGTTATTTGTGCGTTCTAGCGTGGAACACTCCACAGATGGTTTCTGATTCGCTTTCTCCTTCTATTGCTCTTTGCTTAGAGGGAGGAATGCTATTCCAACACACTCCATTGTGGAATTAGGGACAAAAAATATCTGTGTACACATAAGGGGACTGACGGCTGTAAATGTGACTCGAGGTAAAGGCACCGCAGCCTTTAATCATGTACAGAGTGTGGCCCAGCGGGCAGAGCCTCTGTGCCGGTCACTGCAAGGTCGCCGCCTAGCCCCCGGCTCTGTGGGGCGGCTGCCCATCACTGCCAAGCTCACTCTCACCTGCCTGTGTGTGTGTGGCACGAGAGCAGGATGGGGGTGGGCAGAAAGAGAGCTCCCCCACGAGGGCTCCATAAAATGTCACAATTACACACACACACACAACGATATTATTTATGCATATTGCACTATGCAAAAGCCTTAGGCAGTCAAAGAAAATGTTTATGGCTTTCTATCTTGGTAGTATGTGTGGGTAGTATTTGCTCTGGAAAAAAAAACAATTTAAAATTATGAAATAAGCAAAGAAATGGTAACGCAATAAAAATGAACAAGAATTTTGTCCGTTTTCCAAAAAGTTACCGATATCTTGTTGGATGGCTAGATGAAACCTCTCATGAAAAGCTATATGTTTGTTAAATTTCTCCACTACCTCAAATAATTAACTAGCAAGATTTGTTAAATTCCAGAAAGGATAAGCGGGTTAGAAAATGGATAGGTGGATTTGTTAAATGACTCAGTTGGGTATTGTTTAGCCAAACAAAATGGGGTAGTGGTCGAGTAAAAAAAAAATACATGTGGGCATTGGACGGGGACTATAGGAGAGGTTTTGAAATGGCTAAGCTGACACCCTGACAGATTTAATGTCATAGTTTTACACAAACATGGAGATCATTTAGTCATCATTTTATGTGACTGCCTAAGACTTTTGCACAGTACTCTGTGTGCATGTGTGTGTATGTTTGGCACAACTTCTTTATACATTAGTACATTTAATAAGACCCCCCCCTTCCCTGTACAGATGAGGCCTTCAGTACCTCAGAAAGCGTGAAGTTAGACTGAGAAAAAAAAAAAAAACATGACATCTAGCTAAATGTCCAGTCGGACTTGTTAATAGGAATTAATTTCTTTAATTTATATTCCATATTGTTTGGAGATATATGCACCAAAACTGCCATAACAAATTCCTAGCACATGCCAGTATACCTGGTCAAATCTGATGATGATTACATCATGTGCTACACTCCATCAAAAAGGACATCCACACCAGCAGGTGGCAACAGAGTGCACAGTGATAAAACAGGCTGATCGCGCAGGAACAGCTGAACTTTCATAAATGGGTTAAAACTTGGGTTTTTAAAAAGGGTTAAAGCGTGAGCAAGACACCCAAAGCAAAGGCATCCAAAAAGCCTGAACTGAAAGGAGGAAGAAAACTTTGAAAACCTGCCATAGGTTTTCTCAAGGTTGAAATGATTTCAGAAGGACATCATAAAACCCATCTGTCTCTGGTCTTATGCATGAATCTACAAGATCTATCAGACCACCGATGGGATAAACAGCTGCGAAATGCCAGGAGGCGGCACAGACTCCACTCGCACCCCTCCCCAGCGAGGGTCAGTACCTCTGGACATCAGTCGGGGGCACCTTTGAGGGTCCTTCTGGGTTTAAAAACATAATGTGATGCCTCCCCGGAGTGGGATCTGTGCCAGGACACGCGAGGCCGGCGAGGGCCGCGCCAGAAGGACCATTTGCTGCGCTGGCACTAAGGGACAGGCTGAGTCAGGTGTGCAGTTGTTACACCGCGGGGAGCAGCCACACTAACCTGTGCAGATTCACCCATCTTCAGCTCGAAGTCACCGCCCACACGCTTGTAATTCTCCACGCAAGAGGAAAAGGATGCAGCAGCCTTCTTAGACTTCAGCTCAGCCTGGGGGGGGGGGATAATATGACAGAGTAAGAATACAGCGAAATGGGGTGTCATTAACAGGTAGGGAGCGTAAGATGGGCCATAATTCATACAGAGGAGCCAACTTCATAATTAGCCAATGATACGTTTGGAATCTGAGTGACAGGGAAGGTGGCACTCTAGCGGCCAATCAGATTTCCGCGGGCGCCATTGCCCCTCTGGCCCCACCCCTGCATACATCTTAAAATCTAAAAACACTTCACAGGTGCTTTAATTTTACTTTCCCTTCACTCTGATACTGTACTTCTTCAGGGCTGTCGTTCATGCCAATGTCCTCTTTACATGCTGAGGGGCGCACCTTCTCCAGCTCCCTCTGGGGGGCGCCCTCGCGGTGCAGCCGCTCCACCTCCGTGCGCCTGCAGAGGTGGTTGTCTCGGGCCTTGTGCAGCTGGCTGCTCTGCGTCTGCAGGGCCTGGACGGCCTCCAAGGTTCCCACCGCCTTCTCCTTCATCTGCAACGGCGACAGGCTCAGCTGAAAAGGGCTTTGCTCCCAGCCTGTACCGCGCTGCTACAGAGCCACACATCCACACACTACTACACCGTTACAGCTTCAGCCACTAGGCGGACGTAACACTGACAGCGAGTATTCTGGAAATAGCCAAGTGGAAGGTGCAACAGCAATAAAAATATCAACAAGACCCTGTTGTGAATCCTTCATATGCCACCACTATTCAGAAGTATAAAAAAACTATATAAATCACAGACTCAGACTTAAGCAGCAATTGTTTTTGTTGTTTTTGAGGTGAGACCTCAAAGGTTTTGTGAACCAAAACTCACTCATTCCTCACAAAGAACGTCAGTTAAATTTCCAAAATTCACCAAGTCCACAGACATTTCCGGGAAAACGTGTCCCCTGCGCCGAGTGCGTTTTGGGAACTTGCTCCCCAGCTGTTACTCGAGGTCGCGTTTTGAGGCGGAAGGAACAAACCGCGGGGAAGAAAACGGGAAGAGGGAAGCAAAGGATGAGGAAGAGGACTGAACCAACGGCACGCACATCCGGACGGGCCGGGCTGACCTTACGGTGAACCCGGGCCTGCTCCTCGCCGTACTTGCTGATGTCACGGGTGAGGTCGTTCATCTTCTTCACCAGCTCCAAGTGGCACAGTGCCAGCTTGTCTGAGGAGATCCGGAAGAGGTCCCACATCGGGGCAAATGTCCTGCAGGAAATGCAATTAAATATCCAGCAGCTGGGTTTAAATATAAATATATATTAATTACCTATTTAAAAAAAGCAAGAGCAGAGAGCCATATTTAAGTAGCAACCCCCCCCCCCCACCCACGTGACATGCAGACGGCTCGACAGGAGGCGCACGAAAAAGGCCGCGGATATGGAGACATAAACCCAGGGCCCATGTCTAATGTGTGCCCTGTAAGCGAATATCGTTGGTTAGGGACAAATTTAGGTGCCCCCACCCCCCAAAGGGCTGTTTTCACCTCCCACTCTATTTCCTGATGAGCCAGCATGAGAGAGATGCACACCGGCTGCCTGCGGGACACAGGAGATCGGACACAGATGTCTCCCTCTTACCCCAGAGGGCTTCCGTTGCACGCCATCTTGGCCATCTTACTCATTGACTTGGAATATGTTTCTTCAACAGCCGCCCTATTTATAAAGGGAAGGAAGGAAACAACCAATCAGAAGGTTTAGATCCACAAACTGGGCAAAGCACTCCTCGACACAACGGAATTTAGACAGGAAACCCACCTCGCGGCCACACGCATGGTAACCTGCCAAATTAACACGGCTACGGCTGAACACAAGGTTGGCCTGGTCTGCTATTCTTACACCCATCTTCTTTGCCGTCTGTCACTACACCGTGATTCGTCTACCTGTCATGAACTTCCTCGCGTTACGGACTGAGACAATGAGAACACATAAAACTATTACAGAACTGAAGGGGTTTCTAGCCAGGAGACCTCTTCTCCTAATAAACATCGGATTATGAACTCATGACGAAACCCACCCTCCTTGCCCTTGAAGAGAATTTGGAAAAACATTTCACTTGACGAGGCACAAATACTTAGAAATAACTCAGTTACTACTGAAGTACAAATCATGAACAAATATTGTAGCTACTTAAGATAAAATATGTGCCACGATTCATTAATGATGAACAAACGTGAGATCAGTATTTCAATTAACAGCTACAATAACAAATTTTGTAGCTGCTTGAGATAAACGATTCATAATTGATGAACAAACATGGGATCATTATGTAACCAAGACTTAGTTTATGGTTAAATCAATACATAAGTGTATAATACTACATTATTTGTGCTCCCTCAAGTAAAGTGACCTAAAAAACCTTCAGCAGCACTAAGTATATAAGAGGATTTTATATATAGCAGTCATCTACAACAAAGTAAAATTTTATAATAAAAGTAGTAAAAAAATTGACCCAACTACACTCCACAGGAATTTCATTTTCACCTGCCTCAGGAAAAAAGTAATGATTTTTTTATTTATATATATAATTTTAATGTAGAGCCAAGTGCCCCTTCCAGAAAGATCACAGTTAATTCCTGCCAGCCTGCTTTGAGACAGGAGGAGGCAGAGGAGGGTGCTGTGATCTCCTCTGCTGTCAGTGGGGGTATGATCCAATTACAGCAGGCTGCAGACCAGACATCCGTCTAATTAGTGTCATTAGAATTTCATCATCTATGTTATTTATAGGGCAGCTCGGTGACACTGTGGTTAGCACCGTTGCCCTACACCTGTGGGACCAGGGTTGGAGTCTCTGCTGCGGCTCCATGGGTGTGGCGTTTGCATCTTCTCCTCGCCTCGTCACGTGGTTTCCTCCGAGCACGCTGGTTAACAGGATGCCACCTTCGCAATAAGTCAGTTCATGAAACGTCTTCCACATTAGGTGGTCAACTGTGAATGTGTCATTACAAAGCGGAAGCTTTTAGGAGCAACAGAAACTCGGCCATGGAGTGTCAGAGCATGCAAAGTGACAGAGTGGGGTCACCGAGTGTGGAGGTGCACAGTGCGTACAAGTCGCCATTGCTCTGTTGACTCAGTGACTGCAGAGTTCCTGACATCCCATGGCATTAACCCCAGCACAAAAACTGTGTGCCAGGAACATCACAGAATGGGCTTCCATGGCCAAGCAGCTGCACGCAAGCCAAGCACAGTGCCAAGCGTTGGATCGAGTGGTGTAAAGCACGCTGCCACTGGAACAGTGGAAACGTGTTCTGTGGAGTGACGAATCACACTTCTCCGTCTGGCAGTCTGATGGACGGGTCTGGGCTTGGCAGATGCCTGGAGAACATTACCTACCTGACTGCACTGTGCCAGCTGTAAGGTTTGGTGGAGGAGGGATAGTGGTATGGGGGGGGTTTTCAGGGGTTGGGCTAGGCCCCTTTGCTCCATTAATGCTTCAGCATACCGGAAGCATTTTGGACAATTCTATGCTTCCAACTTTGTGGGAACGCCTGGGGGAAGGTCCTCTTCTGTTCCAACTCCATATTGCTGCCTATGGATTTGGAATGGGATGTCATAAAAGTTCCGGTAGCTGTAACGGCCAGGTTCTCCCAATACTTTTGTCCATATAGTTAGGGGTTGACATAAGTAGTACGCGAGTATCGATGGGTGGGATCAGTAGTAAAATGCGTGGCAGTTTTACTCGCATGGGTGGGATCAGTAGTAAAATGTGTGGCAGTTTTCAGTCCTCACAGCGCAAAAGTGTACCTAATTTGAATAACTTCATACTGGAGCACTAATAAACTCCAGTATGAAGTTATTCAAATTAGGTATGCTTTACAGCGTGAAGACTGAAAACTGCCACACATTTTACTACTGATCCCACCCATGCGAGTAAAACTGCCGCGCATTTTACTATTGATCCGGCCCATGCGTACTCGCATACCACTTATGTCAACCCCTGCATATAATGCATTGCTGGGCAGCGGGCAACCACTTATGAAGAAGGGTCCTGAAGACTACAAAAAGAAATAAAGGACTATCTGCCATAACTTATGATAATAGCATTAGTTGCTGTGCCTATTAATATAGCTATAATGAGCAAACTATATATTATTGCAAATTAATTACTACTGTAAAATAATGCTTTGTCCTTTGTACTGATATTTAACAGTTCCATGGGGATTAAAAGATCTTGGCAGCAAGTCAAGCTAAACAGAAACACGGGGTGCAAAGCCGTGCGTTTAGTAGACAACTGCAGTAATTCATAGTTACATTTACAATTGCAGAGCCACCAGTAACAGTGCTGGGTGAAGGCAAGCCCGGTGCTGTAAGGCTGCCAGTCGCTGCCGCATGGCAGTAGCAGCTACCCACAATGCCCGAGGAATGACAATATTCATATCCCTAGGACAGTGATGGGTAAATATTGGATATTAGGGAGGTGAATCCTCTTTAAATATCCAAAGTAATAACCTCAAATTACCTTGTTTTCCAGCAGACAGATATGCTAATTTCATGAGTGAAATGAGTGTTTTGCATATGAATCTGTAGCACACATGGCTTGACATTAGGATCGGGGGTAATGAGTGAGAGCTGTAACACGACTGCAAAACGAGGAGCAGGAAATGTGCAGAGCTCCAAAGGAGGAGGACTTCTACTCCGTTCTTTAATTTGTTAATTACTTGTCCGAGATGGAATACAGAGGTTCAGTGATTTACATCAGTCCCCATTCACAGTGGCTTCCGCCAAATAAATCAATTCCCCCACACACCGCCATGTGATGTTTTCTTTTAATAATAACAGAAATCAAGAGAGGCCAAAATGGGAGCGGTAAGGATGGAAATAAATCATAAAGCAAAGAAAAATTAAAGCTACAAATAAAAATGGCCAGGTGTATAGTGCACGCTGCGTGTACATCTTTCACATGGAAACACAGATGGCAGATTTTCACAGGATTTCTGCGTCAGCAACAGTACAGAGCAGTGTTCCCCAAACCGGTCCTAGGGGACCAAGACGGTCCGCGTTTTTGCTCCCTCCCAGCTACCTAATGTGGACTGTCTGGCAGGGAGCAAAAATGTGGAGTGGGTTGGGAAGAAGTGGCATAGAAAGTGGTGGGGGGGTGGGGTGGGGGGCTGAGCATATCCAAAGACATAATTGGGTTAACTGGCTACATTGCCGAGTGTGCGTCTGCAAATTCTGAGATAGACCAGCATCCCAGCCAGGCTGCACCCAACCTCGAGCTTCTAAGGATGGGCTCCTGGCAAACCTTAAATAAGCAGCTTGAAACCTGATGGATGGATGCATGAATATCACTCCATGCCTACTGAACCTGGGGCACCCCATCAGGCGCCCGGCAGAATGAATAAATGGCTCCTGAGGATCTTTTAGAAGAGCACACACGATTAGCCGAGTTCCCCAGCAGCTGGCCAGGAAGGGGAGGAGGAGGAGATTTCCGGGTGCCTTTTCTGCCCGCTGTCGTAACACGGTACCCTCACGGGCACCTACATTCAAGTTCCCCAGCCACGAAGGTGGTTCACGACGTAGGGGCACATTGGCATGGCAGTGTAAACCCTAAGGCCACACTGATGAAGCAAAATTCTGGGGTCAAATTTAAGATCTCCTGAAACTTAAACTGGGTTAGCTAGCTATCTACAAACAGGGCCACGCTTCAGTGACGTCAAGCAGCTGGACCAAGCGTCACAAGGTCTCCTTAGCAGTGGGCCGCTTAGGGCTCGTCTATTTTGGCCACTTGCGGTACACGGCAAGACTGCACCATCAGCACTGAGAATTTACTTTACCGGGCAGCTCCTACACAGGCTCCTTTCCTTATAAACGTCCCTCTTGACGCGGCGTTTTAGCAACCTAGATAACTATGCAGAAAACAAACCAGAATCCAAACTGTTCCTGTATACCTCCGACTCATCATAACGGGAACTTTGCTTAACACGTGTCCAGGTCAGCCCATCTCTCTTTTTTAGGATACAGGAGATCCAATTAGATCAAGTTGTGGGCCACAGTCTCACTCTGTGTCATATACCATTAAAGTGATTGTAAGGCAGCAAAAAAAAAAAAAATCTGCAGCTAAACACCCCCCCCTCCCCAGCCACCACCACCAAGGTGTGCACTCCCAAGTTTGTTACTCATAGCTCCACCTTCAACACCTTCAGCCGCTGCTGGCCTGCTCCGCAGTCAAATGCTCCCCCTTTCCAGCCCCAACAGAGCCATTCTTTCAGGAACTTGTCACTTAAAGTTGTCATGTGACACCTCGTGCTCTAGTCCGGCACCAATCGCAGTCGCTGCCTAAATACTTGCTGGCAAATAAGAACGTCCTTTAAACCTGGGAGGGAACAGAGAGCCATAGAGAGCCTCTGCAGACAGAGCATTAAGTTATCAGGTTGCCGACCCCGGAAAACGGTTTGACGTTTCTGACTCGCTTTTTTCTGGGACCTGCAGCCACTCTCGGGGTAGATCCCATCCGCCGGCTAAGCTGGTCGGCTTCTCCCGGTATTCGGTGTAATTAAATTTGGCTTAGAGGGACGGCTACTTAAGCCCCACTGTGGACATGGTGAATGCTTCGCCTGATGTGGTGAGCTAAGCGCCACTAACTGGTGGAGCCGGTCCTGGTTAAGCACAGACACGGGAAGATGAGGCACCTTTCAGCCCCTTTATTTAGCCACCGGAGTGCCGGGGACCAGCATCTGCGACCAACGGCCTTCCCAGGACCATGGGCACAAAGAGGGGTGCAGTGCATGCTGGGATGGCCCCGCACCACAGAACAGGGGGCCCTTTGTGCGTGCGGCCCGAACACCTCGAGTCCCGCCGCGCCGCAGGCTCAGACGAGATACGATGGTAAGGGAGAGGATGCAAGACAGGACAGGGGGGTGGGGGTTGAATAAACCAATCAGCTTCCAGATCTTCTTTTGCCACTTTAAGAGCTTGTTAAGTGTTGCACTTATGGCCCTGGACCATGAGGGTCTTTATCAAGCAGGTGAAAGCCGGATAAAAAGGTTGGCATGGAGAACAGTAATAAAACCCCAGCTGGGAGTAAAAAAGGCAGGTGGTGTAGTGGATAGGAACGCAACAGAGTAATCGAAAGATCACTGGTTCGAGTCCCCGACCCACAAGTACACACTGAGCCATGTACCACTCCCCGGGCACCCAAGTAGCTGCCCCCTGCTGTGTCACAATGTCACATGGGTTAAATGCAGGGGACATTTCGTTGTTGTGTGCTGTAGTGTGTTGACAATCACCTTTCAAAAGTACGCCGCCAAGAAACCTAAACTATCATGGCAGAATTTTGCCCTATTTCAGCTGGGGGAAAAAAAAAAAAAAAAAGCTTCCTGGGACCGCAGTTTCTTGGAGGAGGGAAAGTAAAGAATCTAATTTTAAGTCTGATTAAAAATGGCTACAATCACACAGATTCTCATAGCAGGGGGTTTCATCAAAACACACTGACATTCTACCAATACAGCCTCCTTCCACATTTGTTGATTTAACCCACTGTAGCCTGCCTTGGGAGAATAAAATCCTCGTACCTCCTCCATTAATGAAAGGAACTTTTCTGCATTACTAACCACAATGACCTGCATATACATTTTTATAGCACTACATAAAATAAGACTGTTCCTTGACCGTGTTGAGAGTGAAGTACAGCGAGGAGCCTCTTTTAGGCCAGCTAGCAGACTAGCTAACTAGCTAACCAGCTGCGGCAGTTTCACCGGCTTCCTCAGGTTTTAACGTTCTGCCATTTTAGGCCTAGTGTGTGATGTGCGCCATGTCTGTCATAGTGTTCCCGTTACGCCCGCCCCTGTGTGAACAGCGCTCTGTACGACAGGGGAGTCAGTGCTGAGATACTAGCGCGTGACCTGGGAATATCTGCCTTTTACCGCTGACAGAAACTTAGAAGCTGACACCAAAATGACGGGGGACTCTCCCCCAATGCAGTCAGCAGTGCTTAAACACTGGATGCAGTCGATCTTGCGGTTTCCACAGGCCCGCAATGCATAGCGGCCACAGGCGGCCATCGGCGCTGCTGGTGTAAACTGGCGTGCTAGCGAGCAAAATCAACACCGACACGTCCATAAAACCACAGCGCAGCGAATGACCGCGGCTGAGTTTCGGCATCGAAGCGGCGCGTCGGCCTCAGAGGGCTGAATTTTACTCAATTTTCACTCAAAAGAACTCGTCTCCGCCGAATCACATTGTGTTTTTAAGAGTACAAGGTCATTCCCCGGGCCGGACTTGTCACACCGCGTTAATAATAACAGCGTAGAGACAGAATGAGAAAGGGTACAGAAAGACTGGGGCACCACCAGAGGCAGGCTGGACTCCAGCTCGGGTGACGGGCTCATCCTCGGCAGACGCCTCTCCCACGCACAGCCCGCGCCCCGCTTCGCCCCCCCTTACCTCTCCCGCACAAACTCGGCCAGCTCCTTGGTGGCGGTCTGCCCGTGCTTCATGTTGTGGTACAGCACGTCAAAGCCAGCGTTCTTCTCGCCCTGCAAGCACACGACACGTCACCGTTGGGAGATTAAGGCAGCAGCCCCACAAGGCATTGGATGGGGGGGGGGGTTTGGCGTCCCCATGCAAATCACTGCTCCCAGATATTCTGGAACCTTTCCGTCCACTTACCAAATGAACAGTTCCAGCTGCCTATTATAACATTTAAAATCAGGCATCTAGTGCGCATTCTACTCAGAAGTGAGCCGCATGACACAAAGCGGAATCGTTAGTCGGCAAAGACTTTTACATGCAAGGAATTTGCTTTGGGCTTTTGTGCAAGACAAGAACAAAATCAAGACAATTACAAAATCATCTTAATGGATTATATGCATAAGTAAAAATAAAAAGCATCTGTAGTCTAGTGTATGGGTTCCCAAACTTCAAAATGACAGTGCCAGAGAATGGAGGCCCATTTTGCAGGGGTGGGGGGGTATGGATCCCGCGGAATATATTTATTTTCGGCACAATCGTCCAGTTGTAGTTCCAATAGAATTTTTCAGATTTTTACAGTATATAATAAAAATCTCTCGTGAGAGCCCCCCCTTGCCACTTTGGGACCCCTGAGTCTAGTGTACCCCCTCAAACTTAAGCCATTCAGCATGAGAGCTGATTCAGGGACAGTCCGTGGTTAAAAATTTAGTCAGTTAGCAGCAGTAGCCAAGTAGCCGCAGAGAGAAGGAACTGCTCCCTCAGAGGGAGCGTGCAGGTAGCCCCCCCCCCAGCCTCAGAGGGAGTGTGCAGGTAGTCCCCCC
>JAODKL010000034.1:3897526-3907667 GCA_026780765.1 Petrocephalus schoutedeni
CAGCTGACCTACAGGTTATCCCAAAAACCAGCATACACACCGGCCCTTTGCGGGTAAGATTGGCTACCCCTGATTTAAACAGACCAAGAATAAGCTCCCGATTTTGTTTCATTGTAATAACCGAGCACAGTAACCAAAAGAAGCACACTTCCTGCTGAGTGCCATTGGCCGTCTATGTACTTTGCCTCGAGTTTTCACACTGTTTGTATCTAGATTGGAATATGCAAATAAAATTTCCCCAGGGTCAAAAAAAGACGATTATATCTTATCATTAATGTTTCGTACAAAAGAAACTTTGCATGTGCATCCTAACCCCGTTTCGTACGTCAAACAGAACTGTCAACCACGTTCGGTCAAAACTGACCCATCTGGGGTGTGAAACACCAACGTTTAACACCCAGTACTCAGTGACACCCAGTGCTCAGCCGAGCACGTTCCTGTCACTGTGTCGCATGGCCCCGCTGCGTCAGACCCAGTGTGTTGTGACCAAGCTGCAGAAATCATATACCACACTAACGCAGGATATCACGAATCTGCAGCAAACTGGGCAATTAAGGACAACAGGAAATGTGACCCTAAGACAGCACGGCTGTCATCCAAGTGCTATCCATCGGATTCTCCAGCTCTCTTCTTGATCCACCAATAAAACAGCTAGTAAAGAAGTTCTTCATGCAAACTTCATCTTTCTAAAGAAAAAAAAAGAAAAACAGACTCACCAACCTAACTGAAATGATGAAAAGGAAGAGGGTTATATTACCCACTCCTCATTAATGCCACAACTGCCAATTCGTGGTGTGTTCCTTTTGGCCACGGATACGGAACATACCACCCCCCACCCCCCACGAGAGCACAGCTCCTCACACCTTCAGTGCAGCTGCACCAACGCTGCAGAACTGCCACTGTAGCCCCAAAAATCGGAGCCCACGTAGAAACACACACCCAAACTGGTTCTAAATAAAAAACAGCCAAGCCTACGCCTCCACCCCGCCCCGTGGAGCAGCCCTGGCCGATCCCATCTGCCGCAGGGCCTGGGGGGGGGGGGGATCTGGGGACCCGGGCCCACCTGCCAGCTCCCTCCCGGCCGGCGGTGTGCCACAGAGGAGCGCGTCAATGACAGGCACGGGACTGGGAGGCGGCCCGTCATGGTAAGGTTATTAAAAGCCCCGACTGCATGGCTCCCTGAACGCCGTTTCCCGGTCATAACTCCAAGGGAAATATTGGACCAGTTCTAGTCATTTTCACGTGCCGTTTTACACACGGAAGAAGGCAGATGAGTCGTCTCCTTGGCATGAAAAGCCACCAGCAGAACAGACCATGTGAGCAAGGCGGGGGGGACAAAGTCATACCCCCTCGCCCATTTGCTAAGCTTTTAGGGTTTTAATCAGCTTGTATTAAATTGTTTGTGGCTAATTTTTTTTTTGTCATTTTTAATAGCTACGTTTTTAGTGATGCCCCAACCGTTACACCCCTGTTAGATGGAAAGCGTGCAGCTGGTAAAGGCTGTATCGGCACAGTCATTCTCCTCTCTGTTTCCACATAAAGGTCCCACCACCTGCAACACTGCTGAGGGAAAAAAACAGCTTTCTGATAAAAGGGCCACCCAAGACAACACCTGAGCAGAGAGGACCCACTTTGCCCAACGGCATCCTAATGGACTCCACGGAGCCCACGCATGGGGCAGAACCTCGGCTCCGTCCTGCAGCGACATTCGAGTCGAGACCAGCGGCTGGCCAGAGAGGCCTGACGGCACGCCAGCTAGCGGAGACGGACAGGCGCTGTACTGCTGTGTGATCGTGTTCTAAAACAAATTTCTCGGCTTATATCAACAAACCACAGCGGCTTCCACCGAACTGCATGCAGCCTAATTA
Source organism: Petrocephalus schoutedeni (assembly GCA_026780765.1). Lineage (NCBI taxonomy): Eukaryota > Metazoa > Chordata > Actinopteri > Osteoglossiformes > Mormyridae > Petrocephalus > Petrocephalus schoutedeni. The sequence goes on from JAODKL010000034.1 coordinate 3,899,395, forward strand.
TAACACTTCAGTGCATTTCTTTGCATTACCGGTTCCGTCTCTATATTTTGTTTTCCTTGCAAGTGAGAAACACGTAAACTTAAGAAATAAGAAATCACCATTTAAACATCTGACCTGTGCAAAAATACTACGGCAGGTGCACTGGGACTTTCATGTAAGGAAGGTAACGAGAAAACACACATTCACGAGTTTCCCGTTTATTGCCGTGTTTGGCATGAGAAGCCCTGAAAGCCCACTCCGATTAGATTTTCAGTCCCCTGAACAGATATCAGGAGCAGACAAGTCGAAAAGCAATTAAACACTCATGCTTGCTGTAACACTTCTAAAGCGACGCCAGTACTGATTAATGACTAAGGCTGGCTTACTTGCGCTTTGCAGTGACACTAATGGACAGCACGCGGTATTAATGCCGCCTTCGCTCATTGGCTGAGGCGGAAATTCTGCGATCCACGTCAATCAAAAACTCCAGAGCCGGCACTTAGGCACTGTTTAAGCCCAAACAGAGGAGTTTCTGCAAATAACTTGCCTTGGGCTGCAGGGTTAGTCTCCTGTGCGATAAGGAAAGGCAGATATAGAACTGCAGCACCTTGCACAAGACACAGGGGTTCAACTCTCTGCCGCAGACAAAAATAGTTTAACATCCTTTTGCCTATTTAGACATCCGGCCTAGAAACATCTAGGTAAGCGCCCAAGGCAGCAAACAGATGACGACCAGATAAGCGCATCCGAGACAAAAACGGGGATCTCCTCGCATTAGTGCGAATACGAACAGGATGCGTCCTGCCCAGCGCTTCTCCTACCATCCCAGCCGAGACGCCACGGAAATCTCTACCCACAAAACAATGAGATGCTGGCATAATTCAAACGCAGTTACGATATAGCGCGAACAAAAGCACGTGTTCAATCCAAGTCGCATTGCATTCCGTCTCGAAAAAGAATGGAAATGCCGACGATCGCCAAGCTGGTTGCATTTCCATCAACTAACTGCTAAGAACTTTAACGCGATCGCCGCAGCGTTCCATCTATCGCGCCGACTAATAATTGCACAAAAACCATCACCGACCCCCACCGAGACCTGCGCTGGTACTGCCGCCCGCTTCCTGCAAACTTGGCTCAGACTGGAACTCTACCAAGCGGTACGAAAAAACGAAAGGATTTAGTTCACCTGCGCATATTTCCATGCAAGGCAGGGCAGTAAGATACCCCAGCCAGTCCACCTGTCCCGTCTGCCGGCCGCAATACGCACGGAATGGTGCGCTCCACTATTTCATCTGCCTGGGAATGTTGGGGGCGTGGCCGTGCGTACCCACGCAGCTCCTCATTGGACGGATTTACGGACAGCGCTGCGCTCAGGATTCAAACCCGCGCCCCGACCCGCTTTAGCACTTCGGGTAATATCTTTTTTAAAAACTCGTACTATTAATTGTTATTACGAGTTTACGGGCTAATGTAATCATTACCTCGAAATAACATTTCGACATCTGCGCATCTCATCATTTCATTGTGGTTGGAAAAGGAAAGCGTATATTTGTATGCGAAGTTCAGTTAGGGAAATATTAGCAAACTGTAATTATATCACGTATCTCTTTTTCTAAGAGCCAGATGTGCGTTATTTGCAGAATGCTCTAGGTATGCGCACACCTGGATTTTTGGTAACACTACAAGTATCCAGAATAAATTAATTAGCATTCGGTACCATTTGTCTTTGGGTTAACTTAACTCTGGATTTTTATGTTCATATACTCTTTTTATCCCTTTCTGTGCCTTTGATAATGCGATAGCTTATGATTAATCTGAGTCATTCAGCTATTTAGTCGGTAGTGATCAAAATGAAGAATACTGGGCCTGAATCACCCAGCTGGATATTTGGGTTAGCAAGATAGCTTGCCAGGTTTAAGGTAGTCTAGATCACCATTCACTTACATTGAGCCCAGTCAGTTTAAACCATCCGTCCATCCATCCAGGGCTGGACTCTTGCACAGGCCAACGTGCTGGTAGCCTGACCTCATGGGCAGACTTATGCACGGGCTGCTCAGGGCTGTAGTCCAGGGGCCCGAGTTGTAGGGGGCCCACAGTTTTTTTCCGGTTGTTACAGCAGCATGTTATGCTGTAGGTAAGGCTCCCCAAGGACTTAATTAGCCCGGGGACCGCCATAGGGCTGTGGTAAGATTCTTAAAGAAATGTACAGCAAATGCAGAATTCACCCCGTGAGCGCAGTGATAATGCAGTAAAAGGGAAGCAAACCCTGCGTAAATAGAGGAAGCCCCGGACTAGGAACCAGGGCCACTTTTAGCACCACGCTTCAGGATCCTATCGATGCGGGGTTTGCATCTGTGTCCAAAGCAATGGCCAGAAATGACACATTTTCTGCAATATGCATTGATATTGCAACCAGGGATTTTTGAAACTTTCATTGGCAAATATAGTTTCTATTTAAATGAAAGAACATATCTGTTCAGAGCAGTGCAGCCTGGCGATCGGCTTCTATGACTGACCGAAATCCGGTTCCCTCCATACCGCCAGTGTAGACTGTTTGTATCTCGTCACTGAATGGGGATGGGGGGGGGGGGCAATCGGCCAGTCTCTTCCTGTGCAACTTATTAGCATGCAGATCGGGGAGCCACAAATCCGGCAAAACTTACATAGCAGAGACCTGTCACCTTCCAGTAACGCACTCCCCGCTGCGGACGCAGTCGTTTAAAAAGAAAATCTATCTAGTAAGTGAGCGGTGCTCTCAGTTTAGCGGGACAATGACACAATTAAAAGCAGAGGCGGATCAACTTATCTGGTGGCACTTAAAAACCGGGCTCGTCGTCTCTTTTTTCAGACTCGCAGCCGTCGAGACCAAGCCGGGGCAGCTGCCAGTGAATGACTAGTAGGCAGCTGAATTAGTCCATTTAACTCCACCTGAAATAGTCTCACACGTCCTCTTCGCGACTGTAATGACACCATTGTGCGCGCCGGTCGAAGTTATCCGTTCTGCTACCCGGCCAAATGCTTTCCAGAATCAAATTAATTACCATTATCCCTGGCTGTCAAAGGAACTGAGCAATGAACTAGCTAGTTTTAGACTAGCAGTAAGCTCCACTGCTACGGGGCTGCCGCGATCCTCATAAATCCGATCTTGCAAGCCCTTCTTTGATAGAAATCATGCCGAAACAGCCGACAGTGTACTTAAATCTGGGGACTTTATTATGACAAATAAGCTCCAACATGAACCAAGCAGACGGGCCCCTCTTTGTTCTGGTCTGTTGCCAGGCTTCAGCTTTCACTTGACAGCAAAGAATAACAACACTGACGATACAAAAATAATGTAATGAAAAAAATAATATAATGAAATTTTACACCCATAGCAGTAAAAAACAACATCTTGAGTTACGCTTTTGCCCATGTATCCTAATGGTTACAAAAATGGTAAAATGTATCTAAAATAAGATCTAAAATGATCCAAAAGGTTGTTCCATAAAGTCCTAAAATGTCACAATCTCTGTTTCCTTAGCTTGGCACTGAGTAAGCGTACACCCGCAAACGTGGACCAATGAGGAAGAAGCTCCTTAAGCCGGTCCCTATGCTGATTGGCCACAGGTAACACAGCAAAAACACAACGTCAAATCAGTACCAAAAATGTTTCAAAAATATAAGCTTTTACCCGGATATTTGCCAAACAAAGTTTCCCGTATGATGTCTATCAGGCTGTAGTACAAGAGGAACTTTTATATCGACACACCTGACCAGTGCAACACACAGCAAAGCTCTTGACCAGGGCTGTCCAATTCTGGTCCGAAAAACCCGGTCAGCAACACAGGCACAACTACCAAACCTGGCAATTAGCTTGTGAGGAGAATAAGGTGTGTTTTGAGAAGGGAATCTGCAAACTGTGCTGCAGACTGGCCCTCCAGAACTGGTATTGGGCAACCCTGCTTTTGAGTTTAGATGTCAACTTATCGTGACAATCATAATACCCACCACAAGAGGGCGCAAGTGCATCAATCATTAAAAAGCTTAAGGGCAACAGCACATTAACAGTCAGATCACAGCATATGGGTCGATCATTCACAATGGCACAGTGTATCAGCTATTACAAAGGCATCTATCTATGAGACTCAAACTGCAGACATTGAGTGGCTGTCACCGTCACTGGCTGGAGAGGGAGGGTCCCTGCCTTTGGGCGTCCTGGGCTCCACAGGGGAGTCGAGAGCAGGGCCCGCATGGTCAGGGCCCACGGGGGGACCAGGAGAGCGGTCGGGGTGGCTCTTGCTCCGGTGGGCGGTGACATTGTCCCTCTTCTCAAATCGCCGGCCGCAGATCTCACACGGGAACTGGTAGCCGCTCTCTGCGTTGTGCTTACGCATGTGCCAGTTCAGGGAGGCCTTCTGGCGGCAGGTGAAGCCACAGACCTCACACCTGGGGGCGGAGAGGAATCTCAGCACTCTGATGGACAGGCAGGGATGCAGCCGTGCACATCCTGCATCATGCTGACTGCCAGCGTTGCTAACCGCCAGCGTTGCTAACCGCCAGCAGTGCTAACTTCCAGCGTCGCTAACCGCCAGCAGTGCTAACCGCCAGCGTCGCTAACCGCCAGCAGTGCTAACCGTCAGCGTCGCTAACCGCCAGCAGTGCTAACCGCCAGCAGTGCTAACCGCCAGCGTTGCTAACCGCCAGCAGTGCTAACCGCCAGCGTCGCTAACCGCCAGCAGTGCTAACCGCCAGCATTGCTAATGATCCTGCATGGTTCTGCCACCTTAACGCTACCACAAGCTCCCACACGCACCAGGCAAGCGCCCCGTGCAGCGCCCGGTCTGACGCCAATCCCAAGCGGCATCGGCAGAGGCAGCGTGCGACTCACTGCAGCGGCTTCTCGCCGGTGTGGATCCTACGGTGGATGATTAGGTTGCTGCTGGTCCGGAAGGCGCGGGCACAGAACTCGCAGATGTAGTCCCGCTGGTCTCCGCGGGGCAAAGGGCAAAGGGCACACGGCGCCGTTAGCCTTCACACCCTCGGCTCCCACTACACACAACTAAGGCGCGACTTCAGAGCCGCGGATGAAGTTTAACTGCTAACCTTCGCTAAAGCGAAACCGAAACACTTATTTCTGTTACATGCACCCCTAACGTTACATTTACTGAGGGAATTAAATGCATCAATAGCGTCGTCAAGATTACAGCTGATAAAATTGAAGAATACTTGAAGAATAAGTGTGGATTATGTCACCAGATAGACTGAAGCAGGCTTGCGGCTGCTGCCATGGTGACGCACTAATGAGATGCGCGTTGTCTGCTGTGGGCTACTCACTGCTGTGCAGCTTCTCGTGCTCCTTCAGGTGCTTCTTGAAGTTGAAGGACTTCCCGCAAGCCGGGTGGGAGCAGGAGAAGGTCTTCTGCTGGAAGTGCTGATACTTCATGTGATGCTGCACAACAAGGGAAGCGGAGTCACCGCGCCGCGCCGGAGATCTGCCGGCCGGGGACAGCAAGGCTGCCAGCATCCTACTCACATTCAGGTACTGGCGGGTCGAGAAGATCTTCCCGCAGCCCTCCACCTCGCAGGGTAAAATTTCCCTTGGAGTGGCCTTCCTGGAACCGGATCCGGGACAGCGGCAGAAGTTAGGTATTCTCTGAACAAGGCCCCACACCCACCCGCCGACCGTGTGGGCACACAGAGAACTAACTGCATACACGTCAGCGACCAGATGTTCTGTGTAATCACAACGCCAGCCTACAGAAGATCCACAATATGCACGGCATCATCGCAGGCAGAAGGTGCGGGCGGTGTTCTGGGCAAGAGGCAGAAGGAACAGAAGGTCCAAGAACGGACATAATGTGCACATAGTTGTTTTTGCACGTTAATGGTACGAGCAATGCAGCCCCCCCCCCATACTACAATTTACTTTTGGTTTATTCCACTATTGTTTTTGTTTTGTGATCTGTAAGAATGTGCCCTAGGGGGTGAGAGAGGAGAAGCTGAATCCGTGCTTATGGGCCCCACGGTGATATGGCACTGCATACATCAGGGAAATGTGAGTCGCTCTCTATGGGGGTGGCAGTAACAGAAAGCGATCTGTTTGGCACTTTCAGATAATGAGAATGTTAGAACCTTTTCCGTTTGCCAGCGATCTGAGAAATGTCGTCCTCGTTTACGCCTCTCGCGGCTTTCCTAAGGGGAGACATACAGGAAAGAGATTAACATTTTGCTACTCATGGGACACTTATGCCTGGCTTGTTCGTCCGCATCCACTCGCTCTAATCGGATACATTCAAAACGACAAAGATCTTCCTCAAGTTACTTAAAGGGGGCACCTGTTGACCCTCGCGACTGGCCTCAAATTCGCTTTTTCGGTCGAGGGCTGAATCGTTGTCTTCTGTCTCCCTCTTGTGGTACGTCTTGGTATTCCAGTTGATTCACTGACGAGGATGCAATTATTTGACACTGGCAAACACAAACACATTTATTATCGCACAAAGGAAAATATTAAAATACTTTTCCACGACGTGGCTGGAGTGCTTGCACTTAGCGTCGTCCACATCCTTCTCTTCAATGTCAGTGAGCTTCCTAAAACAGAAACAGAGAACATATATCCTGTGAATCTGAAATACTTAAAACACACACATTTATGACCAACATAATTAGTTCTTAAGAAAAGCAGTATACCGTGTTTCCTGTGCTTGTAGAGACTCTGCTGGAGGGACATTTTGTCCTGTCTCTGCTTCTGATACTGGTGTTGACCCTGTCCCCAGAAAATGCACAGAATTATCACTGTCTGGAACCAATCACAGCGAGCTCAATGCAAGACACAGTGGATGCCAGTCCGTCGCAGGACAAGGACACACACGCAGCGTAATGGACAAATTGGAAACACCAACTTCATTAATTGCATCTCTTTGGACTGTGGAATGAGTACATGTAGGAAGCGTGTGCAACACAGAGCAAACACCACACACAGGGTGGGGATGGATTTCGAACCCTGGAGTGGAGTTAGTTAACAGTGCTGTCCTCCGAGTCACCAAGGCGCCCAGTTATATTTGTTATGTTCTAGCAGTCTGTCAGGAATAAGCACTGGCACATGGAGTATTAACAGAGAAGGTACAGACAGAGACAGACCTGTTCTGCACTCCTCGGCCCCTGTGGTTCCATCACCATCCTCCTGATGATCGCCCACTTCCCAGGTTCTCTCGACGTCCCCGCCGTCTGTTCCTCTGGTCTCCCCCCCAGCCGGTTCCTCCTCTGCTGTGGCTTCTCTGCTGAACTCTTTAACTTCCCTGCTCTCCGGCTCCGCAGACCTGCCCTGGCCCACAGGGGGGTCGGCTCCCTTCGTGACGTCACTCCGACTTCCCTCTTCTGCCTCCTCGCCTGCCCTCCCGGACGGACACCACGAGAAGACGTGCCCCCCCTGGCAGGTGCAGCTCAGGCTGACGCCTGCCCGTGATCCTCCCGCCGTCTGCTCCTTGTCCCTCCCCAGGCAGGAGGAACGTCCTCCGTCTCCATGCCCGGCCGACCCTTCAGCACTAAGCTCAGCCTCTACCATCCCACACCTCTTCAGTGCCCTCTCCCCTGCATCTGGCCGCTTATTTTCCTCCCATCCCCCGCATGTGGTCTCATCCGCGGCGTCCCGGCACAGGGTGGGCGGGAACGGACACTGCTGCCCATGTCGATGCACCAATAGCACCAGGCCCTGCAGCATCTCTGCAGACGTCACTATGGCCGCCATCCTCTGCTCCACGCTCATGCCACCTGGGAGAAAAGCACCAAAGCGGACTCTCACCCAAACACCTCTCGCTGCGAACCGTGCGGAACAGCAACGCGGATCAGCAGCATGGTGTCAGAGTGCAAATGAAAGGCGGGACGCTGAGCAGCAAGAATGTGATCCTTTACCTGAGCACCCAACACAGACCTTGGAGAAATAGCTAAGGAGAGAGAGAGAGAGAAACAGATTATTACTGAAGAGCAAAACCCATCATCAAGGCAAAACTCAGCTCTACTCAAAAGGGAAACTTGCACAGTTGGTGTATTGTTTTGCAATCAAGGACGCGGTTCCAAATAAAACTCGGCAATTGTGCAACTAGCAAAAGATATTACTAAACTGTGAAAGAAAATCCCAGTTTCTCAGAACACCACTCCTTCCTGGTTTCTTACTGTAATCTGTGCGGCACACGTCAGTAAGGTCATACTATAATCTACGTTATGTATGAATCATAAATATTTACATTTACAGCAGTTGGCAGACGCTCTTAGTCAGAGCGACGAGTGCTTAAAGACTCCATTAGTGAATACTAATAGTT
>JAODKL010000034.1:3914589-3926216 GCA_026780765.1 Petrocephalus schoutedeni
ACGGGCAATTTAGGAACGCCAATTAACCTCAGCATGTCTTTGGACTGTGGGGGGAAACCGGAGTACCCGGAGGAAACGCTTAGCAACATTTATCTGGAATTATGCACAATTACATAGAACAGTGTTTCCCGACCTCGGGGACCCTCGGATGGTTCACATTTTGGCTCCCTCCCAGCTCCCAGCACACCTGTATCACGTATTCTGTGCTGCTGATTGGCTGGGAGCTGGGAGGGAGCAAAAACGTGGACTGCCCGGGGGTCCCCGAGGAGCAGAATGGGGAACACTGATATAGTATAATGTAAGCTTTATACTGGAGCTTTTTGGTTAGAAGTATGTTTCCCTCAATACTTTGCGGCTTTCCGGCCTGCATGATTCACCCCCTTCTACTTTCAGGCTCATAACTATTTTATATTTTTAATATAAAACTGTTTCATATTTTCTTAATTTGCATGAGTTCACAAAAATTAAAAATATACTGAACTAACTTAAAACACGCTTATTACGAAATCGGCTGACCCTACTAGAGTGCAGTTTGGGAAGCATGACATATTTTTACAAATATGTATGGAGAGGAAGCCTTAATTTAACGAAGCACTGGCCACTTCTCCGGACCAGAGGACTGCACACAAGCGCTGCTCTGCGGCATGTCACAGACATGCTACGGGTCCCTTCACACGCACTTTAAGCTGTAACTCAGTCATTTAATTAAAGAGAAATTTTAAATTATTAACAACAGAAAAGCAAGGCTCCGTATATGGGCATGAATGGAAAGTCTGCTTCGCGTTTCCTTGTTAAGCGTGCCTTGTGCACGTCCATCGGCACCCGGGCACACAGCTGTGCTTTGCTTTGTTTGCCTTCATTTAGTACTTTGAATGCGGTTACAAACCAGTGCTCTCCGACAGATCCCAAATGGCAGGAACTATTTTAAATTTCATTTATCAAAAACAACATCCATCTTTTATTATTGTTAGGTTTGTGGTAGATGTTTTTACTCACCACCCACTTATTCTGGGAAGTCTTGCCGAGGCCTGGAGCCTATCCTAGGCAGCTCAGGGCTGGGATGCACCCAGGATGGCATGCCAGTCCAACACAGGGGACACACACACACACACAGACTTATGTACCTATCTAAATGGGGACCATCCATTCATTTCTATGGGAAAAACCCTAATCACAATCACAACACCCTTAACCCCTACCCAGCCCTAACCTTAACCATAAGTAACCAACCTGAAGACAAGACTTTGGCATTTTTACTTTGTTGATTGCATTCACAGATGTTTTTATAAAATTCAGGTTATCCAAATGGGGACCTGAAAGGATGTCCCCAAAAGTGGGGAAATTTCAGGTTTTACCACACTTTGGGGACATTTTGGTCCCAAATGTGATCTAGGCAAACCCGTGCATTGAACACGTGCACAGTGTATTTGACCGCTCACTTGGCCAGCCCTGTGTTCACCAAACAAAGACTGCTAGGAGTGGTAATGCACATTTATGTAACAGGTACAGGAAGATATTTAGAATGCATCAGACAGCACTACCCTTAAAATAATATATATATGTATATATTACTTTTTACACTGAATTATTGAGGATAACAGGTACTGTTCCAGTAAATCTGGTTGGGGCCAGACCCCATGGGCCCCTGCCTGAGATGGGTCAGCGCCCCATCCTGGGTTGTTCCCTACTTTGGGCTCGCAATCCTGAATAGGACAAGCAGGTATGCAAACTGGATGGATGTGGTGGCGCAGTGGTTATGGGACCCGGGTTCGAGTCTCTGCTTGGGTACCGTGTGTGCAGTTTGCATGTTCCCCCCATGCTGTTGTGGGGTTTCCTCCAGGTACTCTGAGCCCCCCCCCCACAGTCCAAAAACATGCTGAGATAAACTGAAGTTGCCAAATTGTGTTGGTGTGTCATCCTGAGTTGCTTCCTGCCTTGTGCCCATAGGCCCTGAACCCCTCCATGACCCTGAATAGGACAAGTGGTTACAGAAAATGGATAGAGAGTAACAGTTGAGTGGTTTTAATGAAACCAGCCAAAATAAGTAACTTTCTCAGTGGCTGACCAGTAGATCCCTTCCTGGACCTTGAATTGTATAGCATTTCCATAGCCACTCTGGGCCCAGTTGTTCATCTGCTGTATCAGGAATGATACATGACCCCAGTGTCTCCCCCAGAACATCCTGACGGCCATGAACCAGTCCTGGCACCCAGAGCACTTCTTCTGCGCTGAGTGTGGAGAGGTGTTTGGCTCTGAGGGTAAGTTCCAGAGGGAACCCAGTTTGACCATAAATTTGAAGGGCCGGCTTCCTGTATCTGTAATCTTATGTATCAAAATAAAAGTCCTCCTGCTCAAAGCCTGCTCCTGTTGCAGGGTACATGGAGCGTGATGGGAAGCCTTATTGCTGCAAGGACTTTTACCGACTCTTTGCGCCCAAGTGCTCTGGCTGCGGAGAGCCGGTGCAGGAGAACTACCTGTCTGCGGCCAACGGGACCTGGCACCCGCAGTGCTTCGTCTGTGCTGTATGTCGCCCTTCTGTCCGGACCGGCGTGGGGGCCATCTGTACCATATGTGTGCCACAGTCAGGCCGTCCTTAAGCCAGGGGGCGCTCATGAGGAGTGATCGCTGTCCTTATGAAGGACTGCTGCATTGCTAATGGCATGATTATCGATGAGAGGGTTTCCTGCAGGAGAGGTTGTAAGACTGGCAGTTATATGTCAGAGAAACAAAGCATCACCCCACTCTAGCTGCAAATTGGATTATTTTAACCTTACCCCCCCCATCCTCCTCCAGTAACACTAATACAGACAGAAACATCACAATAGACTCAGGCCAGTTGCATCAGAAATAGGGAGGACAGGCGGTGATTACTTTGGGGTTAAGAGCCTTGGTCAGAGACTTAAACTGGTGGTAGACAGGATTTGAACCTGTGACCTCTTGGTATATAACCCAAGCCACATACCACTAGACCACGTTCCCCATCCCCCAGTTAGCTGTGTATGCAGCACATGAGCACGAACGATAACTAACGAAGATTGTAGTCCCGTACCAGACAACCGCTTTATGATTTTTTAATACTTCCTTCCTTTAATGTTCCGATGTGACTGTTGCATGACTATCGGCGGTGAATACTGCGACTATTGCAATGTCACAATATACCCCTCCCCGTCCCTCTCGCCCCTCAGGACTGCCTGACCCCCTTTGCGGATGGCTGCTTCCTGGAGCTGGACGGCCGCCCTCTCTGCATGCTGCATTACCACTCGCGGCAGGGCACGCTGTGCGGCGGCTGCGGCGCCCCCATCTCAGGCCGCTGCATCACCGCGCTCGACCGCAAGTTCCACCCCGAGCACTTCGTCTGCGCCTTCTGCCTGCGGCAGCTCGCCCAGGGGGTGTTCAAAGAGCACGGAGGCAAACCCTACTGTGCCACCTGCCACAGCAAGCTGTTCCTCTGACGCCGACGGCGGAGGAGCGCCCCCTGGTGGCCGGTCGTAGGATCACACCATTACCCACTTGCGGCTCTGTGAGCACCCGCATGGTTCGGGCAGTCAGCTGTGACAGGGGGCCTTTTCATCTGAAGGAGTGCTCCCCAGTTCACCAGACGTTTACTGATAGATTTCACACCTGCCTAGCTAGAAGTCACATGTATTCGAGATTTCCAGTGAGGCCTTGTGCAGAGCACTCATATTTTTGTACTTTGATTTGTTGAATAAAGATGATGTCATGGCACGTTGTGTGGATACGAAGGCCCCAGCGGTGTGAAGAATGAGGCTCATAATTACCACACAAGGGTCAGTAACACTAAGTGCCTTTATGCACGTACACCCTGTCTGATGGAGGCGAGAAATCACACTGCTCTTAAAAAAGAGAATGGAACGAATCTTCTGCGTTAATCTTGCTCTCCTTTTAGACGGACACACGACCAGAGCTGAGCGTGAAGCTTGGCGTCTGAACGCCGGGTCAGGCCTACGGAGCATTTCAGGAAGTCTGAGGGCCTTGCTCAAGGGCCCAACGGCATGACTATTCTGGATCTGAACCCACAACCTTCTGATAGAGGCCTAACCCTCTGAAGCAGACGCCGCCTTTAGCAGGCACCCTGAGCAGTAGAGGCTCAGAGGCACCTCTTTTTCTATCAATAGAGGCCTTCTGATAGAGGCCTAACCCTCTGAGGCGGATGCCGCCCTTAGCAGGCACCCTGAGCAGTAGAGGCTCTGAGGCGCCTCTCTCTATCAGTAGAGGCCTTCTGATAGAGGCCTAACCCTCTGAGGCAGACGCCGCCCTTAGCAGGCACCCTGAGCAGTAGAGGCTCTGAGGCGCCTCTCTCTATCAGTAGAGGCCTTCTGATAGAGGCCTGTGCTGTTACTGCACGTGTGGCCAGGGTTTGTGAACCTCCAAACTGGACTGGAATTAGCAGAACGTCACGTTTGCCAGCACAAACACGTCTGCTGCTGCAGCGAGGTGGGGGGTGTGGGGGGGGGCAGGGATCCTGGCGTTATGAGAGCGCGGCCGAAGCCGGCTCTCTGCTGCCTCGCATTTCGACGTGCCCCAGATCCTCTGTTTATTATAGACGCGTGCCAGGTCCTGTCCGGCCAGCTCGCTCCCACTTGCTGCTTTCTCCCCTGCTTCCTGAAGCCCGGCCCCCTGACCCCCACCTTCCATGCTCGCTCCGGCCACGTCTTGGCATCTGGGCCTGAATATCCAACACTGACGGGCACGGCCCACACCATCTCTGTCCCCCTCCGAGACTTGTGGTGCGAGTGGGGGTAGCCTGCGTCCTGCGTATGTGTGTGTTTGTGGGGGGGGGCATGATGAGTGTGAAAGTGAGAGGAGTGCAGGGGGCTGTTTGGGTTACCGGGAGCCGAGAATAAATCATCTTGTCAGCGCTGCATTCGAATCCCCCCACCCTGGTCCCAGCTGCCCCCCGGCCCCATGCAGGTCCATGTCGCAGCCCTTTACTGCGCATTCCGGCCTTTTCGTGGAGTTTATCACCCCCCGCTCGCAGGATGATGGGGTCCCATGCAGGGCCATGCTGGAAGGAGCTCAGCTGAAACAAATCACCCCCCCCCCGCAGAGGTCACCCCCAGATTACTCTCATCAGGTGATTACATTTAAGGCTTTAGGGGGATCACAGGGATTCAGGCTTAATCTTCGCACTAAACCCCCCTCCGACCAAAGGATCTACTGAACTCTGAGGCTCTTCCTTATAAAATTCAGAAACTGAAGAGGATGGTTATTGGGAGGTCATTCAGAGGGCAGATGAACCGCAGCCAGGCCCACAGGCTCCTCGGCCTCAACTCAGGTGACATTTACTGCATTGTAACAGGCTAATAGGAACCTGGGGGGCCAACCCTGTGTGGGGGGGCTGCTGCGAGAGGTGAGCCGGGGGGGCATAACCCCAGCATGACACCGAAACCCGACCCCACTTTGGGGCTCGTTGGTGGCCCCCACTCGCCTTTGAGGGGCCCAAGAGCCCGGGGAGGGCCCTATCCCCACGCCGTGATCGCGACGAGGGTCACTTAGCGGTCAGCGGGGCCCCCTGCCGTGTCTTTGGGGCCCCGGCGGGCCCCGAAAGTGTGGAAAGACAATACAGGCAGTTACAGCGACATGACAAAGCCATCAATTACAGCCACATGTGCCGGAGGGGTGCGGGGGAGAGAGACTCCTGGATAATGACACTGACACACACACAGTCCATGTATTCCTATCATTACGGGGACGCTCCATTCATTCCTAGGGGCATAACTATGACACCCTTAACCCCTACCCAGCCCTAACCTTACCCATAAATAACCACACAAAATATGACACTTTTGGCATTTGTAGTTTTTTGATTGCAGACACAGATTTGTATAATTTTATAATTGAGGTTATCCTTGTGGGGAAAAAAAGTAGCAGGTTTTTATCACATTGTGGGGACATTGGGTCCCCACACTGTAATAATTACAAAGCCACGCACACACACACACACACGCACACAGAGCCAAATGTGAAATGCAGAAAGGGGGTGGCGTGGTGATTACCAGATGTCAGTGGCATTCTCCCACCCCCCACCCCCCCACACACACACACGCACACACTTGCCTACAGACAGAAGACGCAGAAGGCCGTGAACCACGCACGTGTACATATGCATATGCTAAGCCGAGCCTGATGCTCTGTGTGCGTAAAACACATTCAGGGGAATGACACACTTCAGGCGAGGGAGGGGCGTAGCGGACTGAGGGGGAAATGGAAAATCATGGCGCTGACCTCATGGAAAGTGCCAGCACCAAAGGGGCTGCAAATTAACCAGTAAATAATCGGCTTGTTTACCGACCGCAGCCTGGCCATCTTCCCCGCGCCGTGCCGAGCGCTCGTCCCCTCGTGGCATAACCAAAAGTGGGAAGAGGCCCGGATCAGCGCCTGCCGAAGCCAGCGCGCCTCAGCGCTCAATTTCACTCCGTCACGGGTGCATAGACGTCAGGCGGGGCGATTTGCTATGTCTCCCTCAGAAAACACCGCCCTGGGCGATTGCCCATCTCGCCCTTTGCCAGGATCCACCCCTGGGGGCCAGCAGAAGCATTTTACAGGCGGAGGATGAGAAACTGAGACGGCCAGAGATGTATGTGGTGGAGCTTTGCCGGATCGCGCAGCCGTAAAACAGACAGAGCCTCCTTTGAGAGCAGGGCAGGCAGCTGCAGACCGGGCGGCTCTGCAGGTGAGGACGCGACCGGCCCGGTGCGGGGAAGGCCTCCGTGTGTCGCGCCTGTGAACATTCCAGCAACAAGCGGAGGTTTGTTGAGGACGAACGGGAGGGAAAATATTCCAGAGACGATCTCCAGGGGGAAACTTGAAATATGCGTCAAAGGGGAAACGCGGAGCCCGTGTAATTAAGAACCTCGCCCAGCGTAATTACAGGTAGGGCTGGCCGAGCTCACAGCTCAGTTCCGTGTACGGGAGTTCAGAGGGCACACAGTGCGGTTACCAGCCAGATACATAACTGCTAAATCATCCTCTATAGTGAACCAACAACTGAGGAGTACACCAGGCCCATTTCATCGTTTTTGAGGTGAGACCGCCAGTGACCTGAAGACAGGCTTCTTCATCATATGTTACAGTACCTGGAACCAAAACTCACTCAGTCCTCCTGTAATCCTGCGAAGAACTTTCAGTAAATTCTGAGAAGTCCACAGGAATCCTCATCGAAAGCGTTTTGGAAGTTTGCTCTTCAGTTCTCTACATCCTGTAATAAAAAAAGGTCAAAAAGCTTTAGGGACGTCCCTGAACATGACACACTCATAACAACCCTGTGACAAGAGCGATTCCAGCGGGGACGGGACCTGTAGCAGGACAGGATGCACTTCTGTCAATTCCAGGAGGGAACCTCCACGGTCAGGGTGACCCCCCCCCCCCCCCGGGCTCTGGGTACCAATGTCCTCTTTAAGCGGGAGAGGAAAATGGCAACCTCAACACACATCTAATTACCCCTCACTAACGCACATGATGACTTTGAGGACAGAAATTAATTTGTTTTCCCCCGCTGCTTGCTGGGAATGTTTCTTTTCCTTCGCTGTTTTCCTTGGCAGAGCGCTGGCAGAGTCCAGGTATCAGGGCGGATTAATGACCACAGTCTCTGCACTTCAGGACTTCCTGTTGTCCTTGGCAGAGCCCCTCCTGAGCTCACTCTCAGTCAGCTCACCAGCGCTCTCTCGTTCCGATAGAAAACGCTGCAAACGTCTTCCCCTCTGTTACCAGCTCTGCGCTGCAGGCCGGTCTGTATTATTTTTGTTCCTGTCTTTCTGTTTATTCAACTTGTAACGTCAGTAGTAATTATGTTGTACCTGTGCCCGGTGTCCGAATTTGGCAGCGCGGAGAGCGGAGCGCAGAGGCACAGAGGTGCAGGGCGCAGTGCGCAGAGGCACAGAGGTGCAGGGCGCAGTGTGCAGAGGCGCGGTTTCTCCGTAAAGGAAGTCTCACTGCAGGAGGAAGCAGTGACTGTGCCAGTGGCTGCGAGCCGGACAGATTAAAATCTGATGTCTGTCCATCAGCCGGCAGCTGGCTCCTGTTACCCGAGACGCCGCTTTGATGGACCTTCAAATGCACCACAAATGCATTTGTAAGGAGAGCAGAAAGGCGGAGACTGGCTGGGGGTCAAAGTTGAGGGGTTGTGGTCAAGTCAGAGGAGGCCTGCTTTGAGATTCCTGCATGAGGCTTTCCAAACAAGCTACACCCCCCCCCTCCCCACCCAAATTCAGTCCTTCCTCTGACACTGTCGCACTCCGAGAGTCTCTACCCTTCCTGGCTCATATGGCAACATTGTTGTGTATTGTGTGTGGACGAGGTGGGGGGTGGGGGGTTGGGCTTTGGGGAGGTGGGATGTGTGTGCTGGAAAGGGTGGGGGTGATTTAGGACTAGACAGGTAACCTCTGAGAGTAGGGGTGAGTTGGTCGTCCAGTAAACCATGAGTTGGTGGGGGTGGGGCGAGGTAGCACTGAATTATAGTGGTCTGAGGACTCAGGGAGGGTGGGGCTTGTAGATTTGAGATGTGAGTTTGGCTGTGAAAACACCCCCCCCCCCCAATGCAATGAAAAAGGCCCATAAGCCGTTTCTTTGGCCGCAACACGGCTCGTCTCCTAAATCAGGGAGGATGACGGCGGTCTGACCTTCCACTGCCCCGGCAAGCTCGCTTTGCGTCATCGAGATGAAAACAATGGCGGCGTTTTGTAAGACATCCATCATTCGCTCACCGGGCAGGAACCCAACACCCGGGAACCGGGCTCTGAGCTCCGAGGGTCTGCACGGGGCATGGAGCAAAGGGCCTACGCCAACCCACCTCGGGACGGGGTGCGAGGCCGATGGCACACACGGCGACGAAACGCGGGTGTGAAACGAGATAAAGAGCCAGCCGGCTCACGCTGCCGACCCGCTCCGTTTTTGATGTTCTTGGAGCGAAGAGGCCAGACGCTTCATCAGGGGCCAGAACCGCCTGACATTATCTTTTATGCATTTTGGATCCAGGTTTGAAAATCATGATTGGAAGCTTGTGTCTGTGTTTGGATGCCTTTCTGCTCTGGCCTGTGTGTCCGTACGTGTGCACGCTTGTGTAAACGTGCACTCGTGCGGTTTTAAGCGACATCTTTACGTGCACATCTATCTAGGCCTATTTCTACTTGTGCGTTTCCTGTGTGTGCATTGGAATATATTCCTACATGTGTCTGAGCAGATATGTCTGCAGTGATGCAGCTGCCACGATCAGGCCAGGTCACCCGTGCAACAGCCAGAGAAGTTCTAATTCTGTGTATGAGTCACGGTGGGTAGCGGCGGAAATATCAACCGAATCAATCGGACGAAAGGCGACGGAGTAACTGCTCGCTTAGCAACAGTCGCGGGTTTAACCCAAATCGACGAGGTAAATAAAATGTAACGAGGGAGTGTTTCGTCACCTGCAACATCCAATTGTGAACAAAAGGAACCTGCGTTTGTGCACAGCCGGCGGCAACAGAGACGCGACAGCTCGCTGAAAGCCGGCAACAGGATCGCGGGGATTATTGCAATTTTTATCTGCGTCCTTTTTTCCGTGTTGGATGAGGACTGGCGGCTGGGGACTGCAGCGTTTTCCACCACGCATAACAGAGAAGAAAAAATCCCTGCAGCAGCTTTGGGGGATTATTCCTCAAATTACGGACGCTGCGGATCATTTAGCCTTTCCATCCAGGAATCTGAAAATAAGCGCATACGTATGCATGTACAATAATATGATAATGCCGCCAAATGAGAACCACATGCATACAAATAAGTCTTTTTCCCCGATGCCAAGTTCACAGATGTGCACTTTCTACCACAAAAGCGCGCACGGCCGGCGAAAACGCGCACACGGCCAGCGAGAACGCGCACACGAGGAACGAATAAATACGAAAAAGGTGTGGGTCTCACACCACCAAAAAAATGCTTTTACTGAGAAGCACAGTAATCCCTTAAATCACGGACTCTTCAACGCCATCGGACAACTAAAGGGCGTAATAAATTAGCTCTACACATCCTTTATAGTTCATACCTACTGCTCTGTGTTACAGGGCGCATCGGAGCAGGACTTAAGAAGGAGACAAAGTCGAGCCGGTCATCTGGAAGGAATGACAGCTCTTGTTAAATCAAATTATCAATGAAAGATTAAGCGGCTAAACGCTTTGCTTTGCCGGGAAGTCGCCCTTTGAGCCGCCGTCTGCCAGTAAAGGGCAGATCGGATGGGAAACGGAAGATTTTCTGATGCTAATGCGAAGCGATGCCCAGATCAGCCAACAAGATAATTCTTTTGATAGGTCTGCAGCAGCCGTTTGGTTTTAACTTGTGAATTACAGCTCCGGAAAGTGGGTGTTGCGGTGGTGGCTGGGACCGAAGTCTTGTTCTCGGCGTGGCACCTATATGCTGCGCGCATATGACAGAAAGGAAGGGGCCTTTCACCTTCTAAGTTAGTCCCACACCATGACATTTCCAGAATGGCCGTGGGCATGAACAACGGTGGCGGGCAAAAAACTCACCTACTAACAACATGGGCGTAAATTACGGGAGGGATGGAATAATCAAAACTGGCTAAAACACCCCCCCCCCCCCAAATGGATGAAGACCTTAACCCCCCACCTGTTCCTTTGCCATTGCTAGAAGGGCACACATTATGACACATTATCACATTTTATCGGGGCAACCTAAATCATTTACTTTTACCGTTTGATGGGCACTCCGGGGCACCGAAGCCCGCTTGTTAATAAATACACATGAATGCAAAGCAATTTGCACCTTTTAGCCATTAATAGCACCAACAGAGGTATTCATTTATAACCCGGGATGAAATCTGGGACTAAAATGTTTTTTGACTCCTTGCTATAAAAAAAAATCAATCATTGCACCATTAAAACAGCAGAAGTCTCACGCCATACAGACAGACGTTAAAAGGAACATAAAAAGGATTCCCAATAATAGTCATTCTTCGTCTCACGCAGATAGACAGGAACCGACCGACGGGCACAGAAAGCGAGCGGCTGACCCGGGCCAGGCGCTGTTTGCGTTCGCGCCACTAGAGGGCGATGTATATTAGCGAGACTGTTACAGCACAGCGAGCCGTAAAGTCAGCGATACGCCGTGCAGGCTGGAGATCGCCGATACTGCCGATGCCGTCTCTGACGGCGGGGGGGGGTGTGTCTGTAACGGGCACCGCCAGTCACCGGCTCTGTTCGTGTGGGCTGCCGTAGCGCTACCTGCATGGCCGGCAGCTTTTATCGGCGCCGATGGGCCGTGATCGCATTCCTGCCACTCAGCCGCGACCCATTTACACGCCCGGAATCCCAGATAAAGCCCCCGCCGCGCCGCCGGCTCTCACATGTCAGTGGTAAACGTGTAGCAGCCACAGAGCCGTTTCCCCGATCGGATCAGTGACGGGGGCCCGGGCGGGGGGTGGGGGGGGGGCGTGTTCATCCGCCCCGCAAGCCGCCGCGGCTCGGATATCGCGCACCTGGACAGATGGCGGGTTTCACGTTACGCGTCGGAGTAACACTGGAAGAGCCGCTCCGAGCGCGGGAATCAGCCCCTTCCCGGATTCCCGGAACCGCGGCTGACACGGGGGGGGGGGGGGGGTTAATTTAGATATACATTGAAACAAG
>JAODKL010000034.1:3973402-3990395 GCA_026780765.1 Petrocephalus schoutedeni
AGGTCTGTGGCTACAAAACGTGTTTTTTTTTCCTGCTCTTCTGGCTCACATGACCTCGCACTTGTGCACACATGGCAACTGCTGCCTAATATTTGTAGCCCATAATTTCTGAATTATAACTGAAGAGGTGCGACACTCTAACTTAATCTTGTCAGAGCCAATTTCCTGACGGATGCCAGGTGCCTCTTTGTATCTTGCTCTGTTCGTGCCCTGGAAAGTGTCCTTGGAGGCATATTATCATTTATCATGAATAATATTGTCACTGCTCTGCTCGTGGTGGTAGCGGTTGGGGTAACATTTGCTATCCTAAGTACTTCAGCTAGGAGGGGGGGGGGGGGCTTGGGTTTGGACCTGAACTGGGGTCATTTACAGGAGATTGCCACTTTCAATTTTCCAGGATGTAAAATGTGTCTTAGGGTGAGGCAGTTAAACTGATACTGCTTGTGGTTGCATGGTCAAATGGGTGATGTGCAAAGAGACGTACTAATGCAGGGCGGTCAACCGTGCAACAGCAGCTATGGTAATGGGACACTTTCAGGGAGGCTTGCTTGTGCAGGAAGCCTCTCTAGGGGGCGTCATGCCGCGCCTGGCTTGTGTCTGAGATGCACTACGTGGTCCATCGCAGGCAGGATAAGAAAAGGTGGTCAGTTTGTGATGAGGATCGAGGTGCTTTTTCCCTTCTATCCGAAGTATCGCGGGTCGCGTTCTCTGTGGAGCAGGGGCCTGGTGTAGCGTGGGCTAGATGTGAAAGATGATTTAGTCTGAGGCGCTCACAGCGGTGCGGCTTTACACTCTAAAGGGATCCCTCTCCAGAACATCATCTCCAGAGCTTTTCTCCACAATCTGGTCTGTTACTTTTCCCGTCTGCCTTTTTCGTCCTATCACTCGCTGCCGTTATTCAGAGTCCCCGCCCCCCTTCGGTGCCGTAGTAACAGTGCAATCGCCACTTCAGCCCGGTTATTCCGGCCTGCATCTCGCTGGTATCACCACTCCTTATGTGCCTCATTGGCAGCAAGAATGATTCTGCGCACCTGCAGACACTCCGCGTTACCGGGAGCAGGGAGGGAGCAAAAATGCAGATTGCTGGGGGCCCTCGAGGACCCAGCGGGGAAACTGGTTTAGCTGATAAATCCATCTTAAGTTAACCTGACTTCTTTAACACTTTCTTAACTGGGTACTGCGGGTGCTGGTCTGGGTGGAGAGGTAACTGAGACATCAGTCATAAGGCTGCACCAGCAGGGGCCATCATTTGGCTGGGAGTAAGCGGTTACCTTGGATTCAAATTTCACGGAAACAGCTGAGCTTTAAGAAAAACTACCCACTGAAACTGAACAAATGAACCAGTCAGTCACCCATTGCAAGGTGCCTGTACTGTTTCTAATGTTCTGTAGCTACAAAGAAAATGAGGGAATTGGATGAATCACTGCTAAGGTGGATATTTCAGGGCTAGAAAGTAAAAATCCAGACCGAGATTTTGTTTCAACCAATTAGATGAGCATAAAGAGTCTCAGTCACAGAGTGCTCAGTTAGTCAGTTGAAACAAAATCTTGGTTTGGATTTTTATTTTCTGGACCTGAACTATCCTGTTCTGCAATCCATGGAACAGTAATGGTGGGCTTTTATATCTGCTTATACTATGGTGATCAGATAATCCATGTCAGGAGGACACTTTGAGCTAGGACAGAATTTGCAAATTACAATTTCAATTAAAAGGACCTGGATTTCATTTAAACATTGAGTACTTGCTGCATGCTGATTGGTCAGTCTCCTATAACCATGCATGTGTTACTAATGTTAATGTGAAACAGCTGGATGTCCAACAACAGTCTTTCAATCAAGGAAACAAAATAGTTGAAGCAATAGAAAATCTGAACTATTGAGCCAAGTAAAGGAGCCTTTCAGTTTTAAAGCAGTTTGTAAAACTTGTAACCCAAAGTGTCCTCCCTGACATGGATTATGACATACACTCCCATAATGCACCTGGCTTCCGGCACACCCCCAGCATAGCACCATAAGACTCTCTGGTCTACTGAGTGACTCATTAAGTGCCTTGTAATCGACAACGGAAGCAAAGCACAAAGGAGGTGAGGGAAAGAAGCACCGATTAAATGACTAAGGGGGAGGAAAGAGGCGGATTAAATGGCTAAGACTGTATTTCACACCGGTGGTGTAGGATGGAGATGGAATCAAAGAGGGACCAGAGTAAATAACATGACAGATGTGAGCCGAGCGCCAGATGGCTCTGTCCATATAAGGCAGGTCTAATATGAGCCTCTCTGAGGGCTTTCTGTTGGACCGCCGGGCAGGAGAACACGGGGAGTAAAAACGTCAGCTGTCAGGAACGAAACCAAACAGCGGGTGCAATTTTCACTAAATGTTTTAACGTGTCACAGGCCTGACCCCCAACCCCCCCCCCCCCGGGCCCCTGCCTACCCCCGCTTTTGGGACAGTTATACACAGCAGTGGTGCCCCGGCCAGTCAAACAAGGCATAAGCAAACGGACAGTCTAAATATTTAAAGTGACGGCTGTAGCGGTAAATGTTCCTGCCGAAAACCATTCATGTCAGTTGTCAGGGGTCCGCGGGGGGTGGGTGAGGGGGGGCAAATCCACGCGGGATGGGCCTGCAGAGGATCTCTCCGCGTCCTGTGACGGCACTTCTGACCCCACCCCTGCTGCCGGGACTAATATCCTTAGGCACTCTGAGCTGCGCTGTTTGTGAGGGGGGGTCCCTGCTCCCTGCTCCCATTCCCATTAATGTGCTAACGAAAGAAGGCAGGAGCAGCGACCACCCTGGAGTTCTCCGACGCCACGTGAGACCCTTTCCGACGTCCGGGCCGGATTAAGCGGACACAGGATCCCGGGTGCTGGAGCGCTGGGCCCGGATCGTGACCCGGAAATGGCTGGGCTTGTTGTTTTATAATGGGCCCGGAGCGTTACGCGCTGGCTGATTAGCGTCCCGGCTATGTAGCTAGCTCAGCGTGAGTGGGATGGGGGTGGGGCACTAATGATACCCTGGGCTTGTCTGCCAGAGCGTGGGTGAGGAGTCAGGATTAACGGGAGGCCCCGTCAGCGCGTCACAGCAAGCCGGCGGCCAAGAGGACCCTGTAATTATGGCGAGCAAAGCGTGCTCCCCTGGCGTAGCCTGCGTGAGTCCCGTGCCTCACATTTCTCACCACACAGGGTCTTCTGTTTGTTTGAGGCATAGCAACAGCACGGGACAGACTTTACCATGCTCCCCCATCATTCCACACATCCAGCCTTCTGCTGTCCTTACACGCGCAGTTCATGGCACTGACCACCAGGGGGCAGTAAAGTGAGAAGAAAGGTGAGAAAGGGCGGAGCTGGTGAGGCCAGAGGGACGCTGGGTGACATCACTGTCTTACTGGGGGGGCTTTTCCCCATGGGGTGGCCAGGGCAGTGCCCGACACGTCATTTTCAATAAGCCTCAAACAGCCTCAAATGGTCCCTAAAAGTCAGGGGCCCTGTTAAAACTTGCTAAAAGCTTCACGACATTATGTTACGGCAGAGCCAGAGTCCTGCCAGGAAGGAACAGCCACTCTCCCTAGCAGGCTTCTGCGAAATGGGGGCCGTTACGAGCGCCGGGCTGGCCTACCAAAGCCCAGGCCTCCTGTTAAAAGTACTGGGGGAGAAAAAAACCCTGTGATGTCTTCTCTTCCCCCGACACCAGACACGGGGACGCGCTTAGGCGGGGGGGGGCACGAAACCAAGCAGGAAGCAGGCATTACCGGGGAGCCTTAACGTACTTATCTGCTGGGCTGGGCTGTTTGCAGGCAGCTATACACCCATCGTGGGCACGCGGCAGACAGGGCCGGGCTTCAGACAGGCACGCTTATCCCGGTGAGCAGCGCACGCAAAGGCGGCGTGATTTCACAGGCGTCCGTGCCAGTAGTGAGCTGGCCTGCACTCTTATAAAGGACTATTCATTCCTAGTCCAGTTCATTTTCAATGTTTTGCTGTGGCGATTTTGGACGTCCTGAAAATGTGTCTATCTGAAGTAAAATGGCTAAAATCACTAAGACGCCGCATGTTCGGCTGATTGGCTCGTCTGCAGCGCCTTTCACTGGCCGACATTTTTGCGTGTCGGAATAGCAGGACTTTCTGGCTCTGCTTCAGCCCTCATGTGACAGGTGGGTCAGCCGAGCGCACGTGTCCCCCGGCCCCTCTAACCGCCAGCTAAGCGCTCTCCCCGCTGACCCGCCGGCTCTTTGGACCGCGTCCCTCCACTGCCTCCGTCACGGGCGGCTTGACCGCTTGCCCAGAATGCCCCAGTTTGTTTTGCTCCCCTCGACCGCGGCGGAGTGGCGCGTGTGTACAGAAGAGCACTACGAATAAATTATTAAAGGAATAAATTTGCTGGATGGTGCTGATGTGGGGGCGGGGGGGGGGGGGCAGCCACCGATTTGAGGGGCTTTCGGGCAGCCACTGGATTCGCTGGCTGGCACTTCCCGCCTCCGTGGGGGCTGCCAGGTCGATCCCTCAATAGGGAGCCTGTTCCCCACATCGGCACGGGCTCAGAATGAAGGTGTGAGAGGACCGGGGGAGGGGGGGCTGCTGTCTGCTTTCCTGATCTGGCTGACACTCCCGAGTCAGCAGTAACCATAGCGATGAAGATAGAACATTTGAAGAAGACGGCCCTGAGCACTTATGGAGGGTGTGTTGCAGGAATGCGTGATGCAGCAAATAACAGGGATTCTGCTGCAAACAGAAAGCCTTACGTGGGCGCCCGCTCCGAGCCTCGCATTTGATGTGCTGCTGCGTGTGCGTCTGCCTGTGTGTGTGTCCGCGTGTGTGTGTGTGCGTCCATGCGTGTTAATGCGCACAGTGTAATAAAAGCCTGTGACTTCTCACACTGTGGGGACACAGATGTCCTCGCAAGGATAACCTCAATTTTGTAAAAATCTGTGACCACAATCAAAAAACTAAAGATGCCAAAAGTCTTTTATTTTGTTTGGTTACTAATGTTTAAGGTTAGGGTTATCATAGATAGGCCCACAGAAATGAATGGACAGTCCCCGTGGACTGTGTGTGTGTGTGTGTGTGTGTTGCTGGATGGACCTGGGCCTCACGTCACTCACCATTGGGATGGGGGTGAGCCCTGTCCCTTCAGGCAGGCTTCCCCTGATTTGCTGGTCTCTGCCCATGTTCATCCTTCCCGCTGCTCTCTGAGTCAGTATGTGGCCCTGTGGATTAGGGCCTGTGCTCGCCTTCAGAAGGTCATTGGTCCACATCCCACGGTTGGCAGCATGGTGTCACCGTTGGGCCCGTAACCCCAATTTCTCCCGAGGCTGACTGACCCTGCGTGTTTCTCCCCCATTTTCCATCAGGCCACTTCCTGGGGAACCACAGCGTGCTGGACCTCCTGCGACAGGAGGGCTATGAGGTGGAGCACACGTCCCCAGGGCAGCCAATCACAGAGTGAGTGCTGACCTCCGACCTCCGCCTGTGCTCACACTGGCCGCCAGGCACACAGGAGCCCCAGGCTGTCGCTCACTCTGATTCCTCTGGCCCCGGGTCTGACTGCTGCGCTCAGCAGCACCGCCTGGATGCAGATGAAAATTGCAGAACCATGATAAATGAGACTGTACTGTTTGACTTTCGCCAAGTGCCCCCTGGGGGGGGATTATCGGCAGGCAGCTGTTATCAGGTGGGTCGACACTTTAGATGCGGTTTCCAAGTCAGACCTCATGTCTGAAATCCCGCTCGGCCTGCAGGATAGACGACCCCCTTGGTGTTTAAGACTATGGGCTAAAGTACTTAAACACAGCCTCCTTTGCGGAAGAGCAGGCGGCTGCGTAGGCCGGGGCTGTCAGAGGGCTGGGCGCTCAAACCCCGCCGTTAGCAGTTAGCGTCCCCTGGCGGAAAGGCCGTGGAGTTCATTAGGGGATCCGCAGCCGCGCCTCGCGTTTTTGTCTCTCGCCGTTAGTTACCACTCTCACCGATTGATCCTGGCTCCAGGGGACCTTTGTGGGAAATACCGGCGGGCGGATCGTGGAAACACGGGGCGACACAAGCCCCGCCCACTGCTCCCAGGCTGCCGTGACCGTCTCTGCGTGACCTGACCACATCACCGGGGGGGGGTGGAGCTGGGTACTGCCGGCCCGAACTCGGCGGACAGAAACGTGGGTCTCGGACCCACACTGGCATTGCCTCCTTCTTGACTGGCTGCCTCAGCAACCAGCCAAGACAAACGATGGATCCTGTATCGCCGCACCGTAGCGGCCAGGATTTTAGACACCCCCAGGTAAACAGTCTCTGCCACATGGCAGTGGGGGGGTGCCATCGGTCTCTCCCCGCTGCCAGGAAAGCCATTAGCAGGAGCAGCCAGTGTTGATCTGAACCTGCCCCCCCCCACCCCCACCCACCAAGAGTATGGAACATTCCTCCACCTTGTAAACCTCCTTTGACGGGCTGATGTTGGTGCTAGCCGTGTCGCCACGGCGACACCCTCACCCAATCACATGGGCCGTGTTTGTGCCGCCAAACACCATGTTTGGGTTTATACCGCCACATGCTGGATGCAGACTGGCACATGCTGAAACTGGTCTGCGATAGACAGCTGAAAGACACTGTCGTTATGTTACGGTAAATGAATGAGCCAATGGCGTCACTCGCCTTGGCATCTCTTAGAGCGGTCCCGCCCTCTCAGGGAAGGAGGCGGGGCTAAGGAGACCGCCTAAGCTCCGCCTCCCTCCACGCTGATAGTCCCCTCTCACTCTGCCCTCCGTTTCGCTGTGCCTCAGGTATCCGTCGCACTCCGAGGGGGTCACGGCGGGCCCCGGCGCAGAAGGGGCCACGGGTGCCACCGACGACCCCCCCGGCTGGGACAGCGGCGAGGGCCGGGACGGCCTGCCACAGCTGCTGCTGCCCGACAGTCTGAGCCAGCTGGAGGAATTTGGGCGGCAGAAGAGGCCCAGGAAGCAGCAGCGTGCCCACAGCCGGCCCCGGCTCTTCAGCGACCTGTGGGTCCGCATGGAGGCCAGGTGAGGCCCCCGCTGGCCCTTGCGCATGAAGGCAGGCAAGGGAGCAGGACACGGGCCGGCAGCCAGATAGAAACGTGTGGGGGTGCTGTGGGGGGCAGCTGGTTTTAATCTCATGAGGATTTTCTGCAGTACCCACAAGCCTGTCGCCTAACTGGAATAACTCCTATAAACAATCCAGCGCACATCTTGTATAAAAGCGCAGATCTGGCCACCACTTTGGAGAAAGACATGGTAGCTTAGTGGCAAAGTTATAATAACAATCTGAGTCAGGACATGAAAATAAACTGCGCTCTGCCTGTCTGTGTATCATTTTTATCTCCACTTCGCGCCTGCCTCAATGCTCCCGCTTGTCCGTGTGTCTTTGTGCAGCACCACCCCTCTGCCCAACATCAGGATAACCAACGGCTATGTGACAGTGGAGCCCCCCCTGACGCGGCAGGAGCAGAGTCGCCGGACTGCCGGGACCCCCTGGGAACGTCCTGCCGGCTCGGCCACACCCCTCGCCCCCCTGAACTTGGCCTCGCGTGGCACTGGCCACGCCCTCACCTGCCTCATAACCAGCCTGGTTCTGCACATGTCATTAACCTCCTGACCCCAAGGGGGAGCCATTCTCACTACTAGGTGCTGACTGCCCAAAACCTTCTGTATGGGAACTGAATACTTTTAATGTCAAACCCAAAGGAGGCCAGGGATCTTTCACACAGACCACTTACCACCTTAGAAAACCAAAGAAACACCCCAGCTTCGTGCCTGCGGACCGTTCCAGCAGCTGATTTGGTTGGCTTCCTCTCGGCACGGAGTTCAAACTGTAATGCAGAACAGGGCTTTTCAAGCACTGTGGCTTCCTACCTTACTTACCTTACTGAGCAGTTCCTCTCTAATGAGACAGCAATAATAATAATGATAATGATAATAATGAACTTACGTATGCGTGTTTAGGCAAAATGAAGACTGATTTTGTCCCACAAATGCAGTGGCCAAGGGAAAAGAGCTTGGTGTATTTCAAAACTACTACCAATCTCGCGTAGTCATAATAATAAAACGCATATTATGAGTATGCAGATAGAGACTGAATTCTAAATTTTAAAGTGTCTACCAATGTAAATAATAATAATAATTCTACTAATAACCGTAACAACTGATTGACGTCTTCTAGAAGCGCCCTGCCTTTGTGGTTCTTGTAAATTGTGCATTTGTTCATAAAGAAATATTGTATATTTATTCTTTCTCGGAGAGTATATTTTCATGCATTTGTTGATTACATAAAAGAATAAAATATAAACAGGAACGCCTGAGCATTTTGATCCCAAAAGCCGTCGTCGTGATGGAAACGATACACCAAACAGCACCAGCGGTTGCCTGACCGTAGCGCCCGGCCAGTAGGGCGTAATAAATCAGTGTGCAGCGTATGTCAGCCATATGGTGGGGGGTACGTTCAGGTGGGGGGGTGGTGCGTGGCACAGGCATCACAGTCAAATTGAGCAGGACGCAAAAAAGACGTTATACGTCTATTCCCGTGTGTATATACATGTACACACGCAATGCCAGAAAGGATACTTCCAGATTCGCTGTTATATTGATGTTAACTACGTCAATTAACTGTCTACGACAGAACTGATCTTCTCCTGCCCTCTAGTGGCACATACTAAATATTACAAGATTCAAAACCACCCTTCTTATTGGCTATTCTGAATCAAGCATTTAATTTTACTTTTACTGCACATTGCAAAAAAAAACAAACTTTAAGCATTATAAATATAGTTGTATCTTTTTATAGATTGTTTGGATTGAAATCTATTACAAATCGTGCAGGCAGGAATGAAGAACTCAACTCAGCAGCTGTATTTTCAATGAAAGTTAGACACATTACATCTTCAGCCAGCATTGAAAGAAGGGCGCCTCTCGAAATAGTGACCCTACACTCGACTACATTCAAAGCAAGCGACCATAGCTTATCGAGAGGGGGACGCGCTGTATTCAGCCGGGCGCATGAATGGCGTAACGCTGCTGACGGGCTCCGAGGGCGAAGGCGCATCGCTAGATGGCAATGACGGCACACGTAACAGAGTCGTTTGCGGAACAGACGCAAAACCCCGCCAAGTCAAACATTGGTATAGCAAGAGACACATTTATATAAAAGAGGAAATATAATAAATAATTATTATAAAGGCCTACGATTGCACATGAAAAGTTCAGACTGTCGGTTAAACGACTACAGCGCTGTTGCTAAACTGGTCTTGATTTAATTAATTACTTTATTTTTAACAAATTTAGTCCGATTTTCTGAAAACATTTCTATATTAAAGCAGGTCTTAGTTCCGCAAAATATTCAGTGTTTTATTACCATTTTCTTTTCTTTTTGCGGTGGGTACTAAATACTAGTTTTAACTTTAAATGAGTATTATTAAAAGGAGTGTTTAGGATAGGTGCGATAGTCTCAGTATTACAGTAATATTTTATTCAAAATTATATATTTTAAATGATCCTGGAATTAGAACTTTGAGGCTCCATTTGCATTCCACCATCTCCTTCTTAACCTAAAAATCACAGCAACATCGTCTCCGCAGTCATTCCGGGTGGCTTTCCCGAAAGCGATCGATCTTAGTGAACGTCAAACAAGTTAACGAGCGACGTCAGGAAAGAACGAGCGAGGTCTACGCGCGCTTCCCAAAACCCTTCGTTTTTTCAGGAATAACGAACGACCTTTAATGTATATCAATATATAAAAAATTGGCTCAAAATATGATGCTCCTTGTAAGAAAAAAAATGCGCAATGGCGAGCAGCAATAGGAAAAGAAAGGAACGCCTCTCAAAAGAAGCCGTAAAATCGGCAGTTGCTCAAAAATGCATTGTAATAAAATAATTACTGCGATGTTGTGCGGCACACTTACATATAAGAACAGCACAGCAGCATTCAGGGGGGATCTCAGAGCTCCAATGGCCTTGTGTAGGCACCAGAATCATATCTTCCACATGACCAAAGCAGAGTCTACAGCAGTGCGTGTTCTTTGGTATATGATGTTATACCTATCCCCAGCCATGGTTTGGGGATACAACACTCAGCAGGTATTTGCTAAGAGGATGCTTGAGGTCTCCCAATGACCAGTCACCAGCAAACACACCATCCTTTGCCATCTGACTCAATCCTAAGGTGGACCAAACATAAGCATATGTACTCCCAGGCCACTTAGTGACGATGTCTGCAAAATGCCCTTAATGGTTGCATATCACCTGGACATTCAGGCCTAGTGCCAGGAACCCTTTGTAAGTATGCTGTAAGTATGAATAGGGTTGAGGGTTCCATCCACTGCACCTAAAATGGCAGGTATGCAATGGCATGAAACCCACTTAGTGCCATGCAAGGCATCCCCTCCTGGACATTGTATGCAGTTGCGTAAGATGCTTAATTGAAATACCAGCAAGAAGAATTTAATTCATTTCAACAAAGCAATTCAATGCAATCGTACAACACATGAATGTCATTTAATCTAGCAAAACATAATTACATAACAGATTTACTTCCAAGATAGCAGATATATGTATTGACTTTATATATGTACTAGTGAGTGAACTTTATATTTGCATGATTGTAAGATAATTGTGTAGCTGTTTTAGCATACTCTAACAAAGTGCATTTGGTTTATGTTAGCCCTCAAAGTCATTTTCCATGTGCATCTATTAATTATTTTTGCATATTTGATTGTTTATGTGTGTTGCCATCTGTGAGGAGTCCACAGTAGCTTCTTTGGGAGTTCTGCTGGATTGCCACATGGATAGGGTTGTGGCAGGGTTACTCACATGACCGTATGAAGTGCTCTTCCATCATAATACACAAAGTAACAGTTAAATTATTTATTCTATAGGTGACACGTAAAATGCGGCATTCTGAATAACAGTGACTTGCACAGACTTTTCAGGCAGGTGCTCGAGCTGGGGGCATGACCGACGGGTACTTTTTGCTGCGGTAAATATTCGTGATCGCGGGGGGGGGGTAGTTTACCGTGTTTACGTTAACGTGCCGTGTAATTCATATTGAAATATTAAGCTGCGCTCACACTATATATGTGAACGTATGTGAAGTCAATTACAATTTTAAATTCTACTTCCTTGTATTAAACTGAAATTTACGAACAAAATAACGTAATAAACACTTTTAATTACCTGAGGATTTTCCATCAGCGTAGGCTTTTATCGGATAATACTGGTAATAATTGATTATTTTCCCCACACAAAAAGACGCTAATCGAGCATAGGCCTATAATAAAGCAGTACACGCCAGTTATAGAAAGCATACCGCGATCTTAGGAGGAGGAGATTTGTGTCAATGTCACCGACCCTATCCCGCTTCGAAGCCGCAGAATTTCAAGAAATTGTACAATAATTAAATAAAATAATGTTCACACGGTTCAACACTATATAAAGAAACGCATGGAGTATTTAGTCGCAACTATTTAATATTAGAAAACATATTTGCAGAGGCCCGTTTATACCACGTTCTGTCTAGATCCGCACATATTACTTTTTCCACAAACCGTATATTCTGAGATTCATGCGTTTTTCGTTTACAGGCCCGTTTCGTGATCAGCATTAATCCCTTCAAAAAAGTTTGACTCGAATAATAAATTTAAATGATTTACTTAAGTAGTGACATCACTGCTTACAGTTTATATTGTGAAAACTAACAACATAGACTTAAATGTTTAAACAACGCTAATATTATTACCATGTGCGTATTCTAAGAATGTTTGTTATCATTATATTTGTCGTAACAGAAATGTATTGTTTATATTCAGACTGACGCTGCCGAAATTGCGGTTTTTTCCACTCCGAAAGCTGTCCGCGGAGAATTCCTACCGGCCGAATGGAATTAAAAACAAGACTCTCGATACTGTGTGCTTTGGCTGTAAATTTTTTCGCACTCAGACCTGGAATATTGTAGTTTTTCCAACGTATTTGCAAGTAATAATAATGACGCATGCCTACATATACTAAAACTCGCGCAGCATGTAACCAATTCCAAACATCTCCAGAAAAAAATAACCTTCTATGCCCCCAGTCTCGTAGTATTCGGGTTTTTTTTGCCTTCTTTCTTATCTGTTCCTTCTCTGCCTCCACCGTTTCATGCTGGGCGAAAGGAGAACACGTTTTAAAATAAACAGCTATTTCGCCCCTTAAGCCACGACAGGACAATGTTTGCTTTTGCTAAAATACCATTTTCCCTGGGCATCGGGGTGCTGTTTGACGGAGTGGGGGGCCTGACATAGCTCAGAGCCGACTGACCCTTCGCCGGGCAGGACAGGAATCTCAGGATGCATATAAATAAAAGATTAGAACGGAAAAATCAATTTCTGGGCAAACTCATTAAAAATGCTTCATCTTCTTAAATGATTCCCGTTTTGCCCCGTCGCTGGCCCCTCTCCCCGCCCGCCTCGCCCCGCCCGGCCCTCTCACCCCCGCGTCCCTGTCGCTCTCCCCCGGCGGTAATTACTTGCGCGGGTCGTTCTCAGGCCTTTGATTCGCTCGGTTTCGCAAAATGAAGGTTACGTTTGTTTAACCGGCCTGGATTTGCCAGCCATGTTAAAGCATATAATGCGCCGGGTTCTCGGCGTCCCCCCCCCGTCCACCTCCTTTTCCAGCCCCCCAGTGAGCAGCTCCGGAGGGGGGGGGGGGGAATCCAAGGTTAAGGCTGGCAAAGGAAGCGGAACAAACCGACTTGACGTGGAGGAAACGATACGGTTGTTAAAATCACCTCTGGCAACGAAAAGAAAGCGAACGTAGCTTTCTAGCGTTACCCTTACTACGCCTTTTTAAGTGATTTTAAAAACTAGGTGTCAATTTAAGGAAATACGGGATTCAGCCTGATTTTCAATCTTTGCCAATTCTTGGACCACCTGGTGAGGTCAATTACTACCGTAACCTCTGGATATTATAGGCGGTGCTCAGATAGGCTACACTTTCAAAACTAATGCATAATAACGCCATTCCTTTCCTCTCTTGCCAACTTTGTAATTAGTAGCACTTGTTCTAGTTAAATCTGGGGTATTTAATGGCGTTAATCAATCAAATTAAACCGTCAACTTGGTTTGTATGTCGTAATGTACGAATTAGCACAACTGTCTTACAACCAGCAATTATTTATAGCATTGGTGACTTTTTATTATAGCTTAATATACTTAATTCTATAGCTTGTTAATGGTAAACTTCCAAAACAAAAACAAAGGTACAAGCATTAGCTAAAATCAACTGTACAGCAATACCTGACTATAGACACTGGAGTTATGGCAAACAAGTAAACTATAACACAAGTACTATGTATTACATTTGCTGATAAGAGCAGTGGTGTTAACTAAGGAATATTCTATGTATCCTCGTTTGGAATAACAAGCCAATACTTATATAAATGTAAGGAATATTGATATCGCCAACCAGATAGTTAATATTTACTCGACATCCCTCCATCCAGTCCCCAGAACCGAGTCAGTACAACGCTACTTTTCCGGCTACAGTGTGGTCTCCTGTGGAAGACGTGTCCACCTTCAATAAAGTTCTGAAACACTCATCTGCGGCTGAGTCTAGGGCCCACTTCAGCGAGAAAACAGAGGCACCTGACCTTGGAGAGCCATCGTTTGCGTGTAGAGGTGACCTTGGGTTGGGGGGGGGGGGACAGAGAGGATGCTCTCAGGCAGGTGGCACTGGATGTGTCACCAGTGGGTTATGGGTTCAGAGCCCAGAGGGGCCAGTGCCATGTGCACCTCTGAGTGGGGTAATTAACCCGAATCCCTTCAGTAATTATCCTGCTATATAGAGAATACACTGTAGATGATGGCTTTGGATTAAAATGACACCAAATCATTTGTGCGGCCCGGGAGAAAGGATACAGCCCTTGAAGGGCGTTGACACTTTAAATAATGGGTGGATCAGGGTGGATTTCAGCAGCCGACTGTCTCCGCGCTCCTCAAACCTGCCACGCACTTCATACTTCCAAGCATAACCGTGCTCCTCCATACCGTTTGTCTATGATAAACACGAGCAAGACTGAATAGCATTTATTAATCTATTCATTACATTTTTACACAACCTACCTGCTCATATGTTAGGTCTGTATATCAAACAGGAGCTAAAAGTTCTGAAGAATCTAGAATTATGCTGCTGAGTTTGTCTGCCAGCTTTATCCAGGGAGACCTGCTGAGCCGTTTATACTGTTGAGCATTAACTCGGGGAAAATCCTGCATTCTGTCTTGCTGAAGCCGTGGCAGCGATGCCCCCATTTTAGGGATTTCCCAGGCGGCTCCACGCCACACCACAGAGCCTCGTTCATTTGGTAAACTGGTTGTACGTTAGTGACGTCAGAGCATCAGCAGTGTCTTTGGCAGCCCAAGGGGTGCTTAGTGACTGTACCTCCAAAGTGGACCCAATGTCATTACAGCTGTGTTTCCCAATCCGGTCTTCGGGGACCCACGGATTGTCCATGATTTTGCTCCTACTGGGAGCTGTGAGGGAGCAAAAAAAGGTGGACCATCTGTGGGTCCCCCGGGACTGGACTGGGAAACACTGCATTAGAGGATCTGTGGTCTGGGGCAGTTGGTGAGGTGAACTTCCTGCACAGCCCAGGCAGCGCCAATGCCTCAGCCAGCCCACACGCAAGCCACACGCATGCGGCCCAAGCTGCAGCCAGCCTAACGTTGCGTTCAGTGTGTCACCGGCGGAGCTGTGCTGTTGTTGAGAGTGTTAGCTCTTACACAGGCAGGTCCTGTTTAGCACAGTGATGGGCCGTGCCAGACTGAGGAGATATAATGCAGGCAGAGGTGGATAATCCAGGTCCAAGGAGTAACAATCCAGACCTGGATTTTGTTTCAACCAACCAATTAAGTATTACGAGTCTCAGTCACAGGGTGCTCAACTAGTTGGTTGAAACCTGAAATCCTGGCCTGGATTCTTACTCTTTGGACCTGGATTATCCACCTCTGAATGCACATTAAGGTTGGTAGTTTGATAAGACCAGCAGGATCTGGGTTGACCTTGGCCGAGTCCGACCTTGGCCTGTGCAGAAAGGTGTGTGTGCTCTGTGATGGGATGGTGTCCCAATTTGGGACATTCCCTGCTGTTGCTCCGGGGGTGGGGGGGGTGTGTTTGCATACCTGCTCCAGTATGCCCACATAGCATGGCATCAGGCACAAAACTATACATTGGCACGGTGCCGCTTAGCTCCAAAATGGTTATTTGTTAGCCTCGGTGTCGGAGTGACTGGGGTTGAGGGCACTGAGCGGCTTTCAGGCGAAAGCTGAAGAGAGTGGCGTTTCACAGGTTTTCATGACATTTCGGGAGGGGGGGGGGCACTTCACATGTGCAGAGGGTTCTCTTTGATATCGGAGGCGGCGTGCCAGAGAGGGCGCCCTCAAAAACAGAAGGCGGCGAATTCATTCGGGCGAAAAACATCGGAGTGGCCGCGTCCAACGCTGGCAGCCAATGGCTTTGATGCTGCCCAGTTATCGCACGCGGTAATGAAATATGCTAATCACGCACACAGCAGGCCCCGGCGGGAAGAGCAGATCGAGGAAAAACAAATGTCACTCGCCTCGACACGTCTGCTCTCCTCTCCAGAGCAGATCCCGCCGTCTGCGAGCCGCGAATCGTCGTTCGACCCAAAATGGCGGAAGGTTTTCCGGCTCTGATTAAGGATGACGACGCACTGCTGACACTAAGAGCGTGAAAACATAAACCTGGTGAACTGCACGCCAAAAAAGAGTCGCAATTACACTAATCATGGCGTGTCTTTGTAAGTGCTCCGCGTTAAAACGTACTTGTCGGTATTTGTGTTCCAGGCGGCAAATACCTCGTGCCGCAGGGGTCATAACCGGGGGTATGGTTTGAATATTTTATCTCGAATGCAGCGTGAGAGAGCAAACCCCTTCATAAATCTCATTCGGGTGAAACAGATTTTATTATACTAAAGAAAGGGGAGGATTTGAAACTCGGGGTCTGCCGTGGATGGGGTGTCAGGGCGTAAGGAGGGTGGGGGTGCAGGGAGGAAGCGATGGGGAGACAGAGACAGGAAGGTGAAGGGTGGTGCGGGCTGGGAGGGTGGGGGGGTGGTTTGTCTGTTTGACCGTCAGTGTTTGCTCAGAGTCAGACGGCTGATCCTGAAGCCTGCTGCCCCCCAGGGAGAGCACTGGAGGTCAGGGAGAAGGTGGAGGTCAACTGGGTCTGGCTCAGTGCTCCTCAAACACTGTTAATAGGACAGTGCTGGGGAGGGCACCGAGGTGACGTGACAGCTTGGCAAACTGAGGCTAAATGCTTTTAGGACAAACACGCGGTGCGCTCATGCACACACACACACATATACACACGTGGCACGCTCATGCGCATATACACATGCGACACGCTCATGCACACACATACACACACGTGGCACACTCATACACACAGACACATATACACACACACACGACACGCTCATACACACATATACACACGGTGCACTCATGCACACACATATACACACGTGGTGCTCTCATGCACGCTCATATACACACAGTGCACTTATGCACACACACACACAACCACGGTGCACTTATGCATACACACATACATGCATGCGGCATGCTTATGCACACACATGTTCACACACACATGCCATGCTCATACACACACATACATATGTGGCACATTCATGCACACGCTCATGCACACACATAAATACACACAGCATGCACACATACACACACACACGCTACGCCCATGCATACACTCACACACATACACAGCAAGCACATACACACTATGCTCATGCACACACATACACAAACATAGCACGCTCATGCACACACTCACATGCATGCACACATGCCGCACACATGCACACACATACTCACACATATACACAGATGCCACACTCATACATAAACATACCCACACGACACACGCATACACACATGCGGTACGCTCATGCACACGCCCATAAACACAGCACACACATGCCCATGCACACACA
>JAODKL010000034.1:3990495-4013213 GCA_026780765.1 Petrocephalus schoutedeni
CGACACACGCATACACACATGCGGTACGCTCATGCACACGCCCATAAACACAGCACACACATGCCCATGCACACACATACATAAACACAGCACACACACGCTCACACACACAAGCACGTGTGCGTTAAGGTAAAAAATCAGAGCTGAGTTGAAATAATTTGTTTCTCATTCTGCTCAGCAACCAGGCTATACAGCAACAAAAGCCAAAACGCTGCGGGTGAGTAAGACAGCGGAAGCAGCGGCGGTTTGCACTGCATGGGCGAGTAAGACAGCGGAAGCAGCGGCGGTTTGCACTGCATGGGTGAGTAAGACAGCGGAAGCAGCTGCGGTTTGCACTGCATGGGTGAGTAAGACAGCGGAAGCAGCGGCGGTTTGCACTGCACTTGCGAGTAAGACAGCGGAAGCAGCGGCGGTTTGCACTGCACTGGCGAGTAAGACAGCGGAAGCAGCGGCGGTTTGCACTGCACAGGCGAGTAAGACAGCGGAAACAGCGGCGGTTTGCACTGCATGTGATGCTGCCGATCAGGGGTGCAGACACGCAGATGCTGGGGGACAGATGTGGCAGGAGAGGAGGATGATGGCAGGGGAGCCTGTGCTTTTACCCACAAGTCTGCTTTTATCGCCCAGTCTCAGGTGTATCCAGGTAACCCCAAGGCCAGCCTGCACTTAAGATTCAATAGTCAAGGTAATGGCTGATTGCAGAGCTGCCTCGTAAAATGCCCTGTTTGCCCAAAGCTGTGCACGCCCGCTCTGGGCTTCCTGGGAGTATTTAAAGCCACATCGGGCCTTTTTATTGCGGACCAGGGGAGCGAGTTGACACATAAACAATTTCAATAGGGGACGGGACTTTGGCGGCGTCTCGCTTTGAACCCCCCCCCCGGCCCCCACTGCCTAGCTTCCCTCCTCAGAGCCTCCTTCTTAACAGCCCTTTCTCAGTCTCGCCCCGGTGTCCATGGCAGCAGCCCCAGACTCGAGCTCCGGAACAGCCCAGGCCCAAGCTCAGCAGCCTTTTAACGTTCGACTGCGGACGATAAGGGCCGCGTGAGAACCGAACCCGTAATAATAATAAAACGAGTTAATGTGGTCAAAGGTCTGCGGCAGTAACGAGCGTCTGTCCGGGTGCTGAGCAAACAGGCACCTGGGAGGACGCCTGTGGGGCTTTGAGCTCTCAAGGTGAGTCCCTGACAGGGAAGAGCAAGGAGGATTAGCCACGCGCGGCTACTGGCCGCTGACAGGCCAGCAGGACGCGGAGCTCAGTGGCTCCCGGCGGGTCTGGGGTGTCACGGCGCCATTGCCTCGCGCACGTGCGCCCAGGTGGCCTCCTCAATCACCGGCGAGCACCTTCACACTCCATTGTCTCACCATCGTTGCCCCCTTGTTTGTTTCCGTCTGTAAACAGACAACAAGGCAAGCAAAATAGAGGCCATCGACATCAATAAGGCCGGCTTTCCTTCCCCGACTCGCCGTCATTGTTCCAGGCCCCGATTCCGCCACACCACCCGCGTCATTATGCATTCGCCCCGCCGCGCGCGGCCTGATTGAAGAGACGGGCTGATTTCTCCGGCTTGCTGGAGAATGGAGGGTGCTATAGCAAATAGCCGGATGGGTGTGTTTGGATAACACTGACCTCTCCGCCGCCGTGCTGGCACTACTGTAAGTAAGCGGTTTTATGGGATCCTGCAATCCCTGAGTGGAAGTCAAAAAAGAAAAGAGGAAAATTGATCAATTCAGAATTAAAAAAAAAACAAAAAAACTCAGCAATGGTTTGGGGCTCATTGTCACTCCCAGCTGCCTCTCTGTGCGTGAAAGTACCAGTAATCACGCTGAATTGTGGGTAACATTAGAGCATTTGGGCTGATCTGCATTCTGCTAACAGGGTTACCCTGGCAACTTACTGTATACATTTTTTGGCCAACGTGGTCCTTCCTCAAAACCAGCTGGTCAAGTCTTTGTTCCATTCCGCATGAAGGGTTTCTCGGAGCGGCCTGTCCAGTGGCCTGCTATGCTACACTGATGTATGCTAATCAGCGCTGCGGCCAAACTTCACAGAGACATGCTAAGCCAGATGGAAACCATAGTGGCATCTCGCTAAAAAGATTCATAATTAGCACAACCGAGAGTGCTAAATGAAACATAGCTCCAAACGGGGCAGGGGGGGGGGGGGGGCAGACATTTTCTCACCGGGAAACCCCCCCCACCTCTCAGGCAGCCGCGAATAAATAAGCGACTGCAATCGCCTGTTTAAGAGCCGGTGGTACGGCGATGTGTTGTTAGGGATCTTTTTAATGTTCACTTGAAAATGTTGGTCTTTGGTATTGGGCAACCCTTCAAGTGACAACCTCTGGTGGTCTGGTGTAACGCTTCCCAGCCTGGGGTCCGGTTAGCAATGTGTATAATTTGACCCAATCAATGGCATGGTTAAAACGATGTAAGTCGCTAATGCTGCTATCAACTATGCTTTTGGGAAACGCACCCCTGCCCAATTAAAGCTGGGTAGCTGGGTGTTTTTTTTCTGGCCAGGGTAAGGTGCCTCGGCCCTGGCCTCTCGGTGAGGAGGGCGCTGCCTGGCCCCTTTTAGCTGTGCTAACATAATGTTGTTGTTTTTTAATTAAAGCACGCGCAGCCCTCCCGAAACTCCTGGAAGAAGGGGGGGGGTGCGGGGATGCAGAGGCCTGGAGGCTGTAAATGGGAGGCGCGGTGCCCAGGGCGAAGTGCGCAGCTCAGCCAAACGCGGCGCCGGAGCCCACGCTGCCCGAACAGCAGCGGATCGGCAGGCGCTCCCACGCCCCGCTATGTCTCAGGCTAGGCGGGCTTCCTATCAAACTAATGTCCTCTGCGGAGGGAATCACGGGGACGGTCAGGCCACCAAGCGGGGGCATAGGGAAAGGGGCGTCCATATATCACTCAGAAACGTGTCCCAAAACAGTCTGACTTGTGTACATAAACGGCATTATATATTAGGCAATAAACGCGAATATTTAGGTGACTTTTTTTCATAGGTACATACATTTATACAGCTTTTAAATGACTTCAACGAATATTCAGTTGTAACTATTTCACGAAAGGATATCAATATCGAGAATTAGACCTATGGTTTTGTGTAAGATTAATGCTTAAGTAAAAGTCCATCGTTACCCTCTGTTATGATAACTTTAAGGCGCCACTAAATGTTGTTTGGAGCAAACGCGGTTATAAAAATTGCGGTACCGTGGAATCGGGGTAAAGTGGCGCTTTGCTGCATCTTAAAATGATCCTCCTGGGAACACATGCCTAATCCGTACTCAATTAGTATTTACGATATTGGAAATATGAATATCATTTTAAATGATTTTCATCTTTAGTTTATTAATATCGAGATGAAGCCATAATTTTGGAGGGGTACAAAATCACGGAAAGATTATTACTTTATACATTAGTGATACAGTAATAGTAATTTTAGCAAAATCGTTGATGCCGCACCTGCGCTGCCCTCCTTAGCCACTAGAAGGGGGTAGTGATTGCAGGTTGCAATTCAATTGACGAAGAAAAAATGTAGAACCGAAGTAGTAGCGGTAGTATTATTACTCTATTATCAATAATAAAAGTAGTACTACTGGTAATACCCCCATATGTGTATTAATACATTAATTACACATTCCGCCATTGTTTTCAAAAAATCGGACAAAAGCTCACTTTTTTGTCTTTATCAATTACATAAAATAAAATATATTAATTATATATAAATTTTTAATTCGTATATAATTACAGAATAGAACCGAAATCTATCATAATAAACGGAAGATACATGTTTTTAGATTTACTAGCGGTTAGAACTTAACCAGGACCATATAACCTGAGCTGGATACGTGACGGACATTCAGGCGGATTCACGCTCACCGTTAATCATTCGTACTCTACCCGTAACTATGCGATAATTATGGCAAGTAAATTCTTTCGCATGAAGCTGATAATCAGCACTCAATAATGGGATTGTCAAGCAAAGCGACGCACATTATTTAGCGGATCCCAGATTTCCGTATGACAAAATGGGAAATAACTGCAGGCTTTTAATAATAAGCTGTTTTAATAATTTCCTACTCATATCAAAGCCCAAATTCCTTAAAAGTGTGACACTCTGAGCACAAGATCGTCTCATTGGCCCTACGATATATGCTGCCTTTACTATAATATGCATTTAAAGACCAGAATGCGGCCCGGTTGTTTTTCAAAAACGCACTTAACATAGACGTCCGACATTGTGCTCTTGGTCACCTCATACCGTCGATAATTCAATAGAATGCAAATCTCAAGGTC
This sequence comes from Petrocephalus schoutedeni, assembly GCA_026780765.1. NCBI lineage: Eukaryota > Metazoa > Chordata > Actinopteri > Osteoglossiformes > Mormyridae > Petrocephalus > Petrocephalus schoutedeni. The sequence continues at coordinate 3,994,789 of JAODKL010000034.1, forward strand.
TGCAGGGGTCGGAGTCGGTAATCCATTGATTTGCGATGAATACAGTGACTACTTTCAGACCCTTCACAGTTATTAAGACTAATAGGAAAAACATAAAATAAAAGAGAAAGACTCGGGGATCCACACGAGTGCGGAGAATGGTCGCCTCGCTCTGAAGCTCTCAGAGTTTGGCTTGCAATTTGCATTCCTTTGTGCGACAACTTGTAATCCCTCCCTCAGCATGCCAAGAAACACACAACAGATTTATTGTCTCAGTCAACAAATCGTTTAGGTCATCCCAAACCCATTACCGCCTAATGCAGTGAGGGCCCCGGCCCGCTGCTCCACTCCGGCTCGTCACACGAACCGCCGCCTCCCACACGCAGCCGAGGGGAGCCCCGGCGCTGCGCGGCTTCGTTGGGGCCCTCTCTATTCTCGGCAATATGCTGCTATGGACTCCTTTCCCCTTCGTGATGCGGATGGGTGGCAGAAACGAGACTAGAGGGTTTCTTCTCACCCCGGGAGCGTTTAAAGGCCTACCTCTGCTACATGTAGGCTATAACAGAGGCCTCGCGTACGCATACAGGCAGGCGCATACTGAAATACCAAGGGGACTGCTTGACCCGAACATTAACGCCACCCATAACTATATATTAAACAAAAAGATAATATGAATCGTTTTTTTGCAAAAAAAAAAAAAACAATAACATTACGGCGCAGGTTTTGCCAGTTAGACGAAAGGCGTCTAATCTAATTATTAACGCCCGGCGTTTAAAACACTTTTGGGAGCACAGAAGTGTAACAATTAAGCAATTTGAAGAGCGAGACCCAAGAGGCACGGAACTTTCATCGAAAAAAAAAACTCAGAACCAGGTACAGAAGCAAAATGTAACGTTACGTAATTCCAAGCCCCCCCGTGAACCCCAAAGCATTATTCCATGTGCAGCTGCCGGCTTACGGTTACTTCGCAGATTTCGTCAAAATTTGAAATAAAAAAAAAACATAATAGGATTTTCGTTATTCTAAGTTCACCCTCTTACAATTTTGTTTTTTTTTACTATTAAAATTCTTCCCAGGAATGCATTATAATTTAATGGGCAACGGCCAATTTAACATAAATATTATAATAAATATCACAAAATTGTATCATAATAATATAATAAAAAATCATAATAAGAACTTACAGGACATAAATAAATAAAGATAAATATATCAATGAACAGAAACGAAATAAGTCTAACAGATTCCCCGACATTTATTGATATGGTTACGTTAAGGTTGCGACATTACATTATCTATAGTTATTTCGCGGATTTAAGTCAGCAGAAGGCAATTATCGCGGAGTGAGAATGCTTCTGCCTGAAACTGCGATTCGAAAGTGAGCGCAGCGTGTCGTTAAATGTAAGTTTGCCCCCGTAAGGCGAAAGAGAAGAGAGAAGATTGTTGCCCATCTGCTCGCCTTTCACTGTTCATTGTCGCCTGTCACTCCAAGGCTCAAACAAGAGGTCATCCGCAAGAGAGCGGTCGCCTACTGGGAGAATCTCTTCACAAGCCCGGCGACTCCACAAAACAGCGGCCCGATCCGTGTGTTTGGACACACACAATTATCTCTAATTTTTGTTTTTCTTTTCAGTTTGTCCAACTTGGAGAAGTAGTGAAAGGGGCACAGAACACACCGCCGTGACTGCACTTTGGAGCACCATAGCAGTTTTTTTTCACTCTCTTGTCGCCGCAATTAAAACATTTTCTCTGTTTTATATTTGAAACCACCAAGTGAGGCGAATGATTTAAATTTAAATTTGATTTGATGAGGTATACGCCCCGCGATGCCCTGAAGATTTTACATAATACATACGGACGATTTATCCAAACAAATCCTGGCTTGTACACTTTTGGAGAGTCTGGCAGTTGGAAGAAAGTGTATATTTCTGTATGCCCGGGGTTAGGCTTAGTACCGGGGGAAATTATTATCAGATGGCACAGGAAGTTGAAATACACAGTTTAAAAGCCACATTTCCCCACCACTCATAAACAAAGCGTTTAAGATCCTGTGTGATCTTTATTGTGAATAATGAATGAAACATTCGAGCGGAAAAGGTGAAGACAAACATTATCACGTCATACGACCGAAGAGGCGCGAGAAAGCCTAAATGATTTTTTTTGCAACGTTCTGGGTAATGAAATTCACGTTACTTTAAATTCGCACAAAAAAAGTTTAGTTTTCCTACGCTCCCATATTTACCATCAGATTGCCTGCGATCTATATAGTAAGGTAAATATTGGCTACATCGAATTTGTATTTTAAGATAAGCGTGAGTACACTAATGATGAATCATCAGTGATAAATGATCTAATTCCTACTAACCGTAACTGTGCCATTTAATACAGCTAGATTTTATTTTGAATGACTGGATAATTGTATAACAAACTAATATGCTTCTAAGTTGAAAACTATTTAAAAGAATATCCGATATACGTATAATATAGCCACGCCACGGATTTGTTTTATGAAACTTAATTTTCTTTTGATTGTGTGGTCCCTTCCTTTCGCTGAATTGCCATCCTTTCTTCATGCGTGATATCACTGAGATGAAGGAGTCTGAATCGGATTCTCCATCGTCGGCTGATCCGATCCAATTCGCCGTGTAAAAGCCGCCTCGGAACCAAAGTTGAAACATATGCTGTTTTGCGGGTACAGTTTCCATGATCGCTTATGGAGCATGTTAGCGCTGCACCGCGGAGCACTGGCAGGGGCCGCTGCGCCGCCTCCCTCTCCATCCAGCCCCTGACAGCTATTATTTTTGCAGCTTGTCTGGCTCTCGGGCTCCGGTCGGTGACGGCTCGCTTTGAGCTGCCGTGTTACAGCCGGTATTTCACCGACAACGCAAGTTTCACCCCGCGGCGAAGAGGGCGGACAAGGCGAAGCTGTCAGACAAGTAACGTACATGTTTACTATTAAGGAGTCTGTCATTAATGAAGCGAAAAGATTACACGTGTCCCGGAAAAAAACGGACAGCGCCACAAGGAACTAGAGATACGCCACTGCTGCGCAGTGAGACGAGGCAGTTTGCACGTCTTTATATCAAAATAAAACGAAATAACGATGTTTTTCAGTTAAATATTAACACTTCGATAATTCGATAAAGCACAATAGAACTACGATGCATGCTTCTCTTTAATGTATTCTGTACTTTGAAATTACGATGACTATGTTGAAATAAAATATTTGTACGATTATTAGTCACAACACCACCATAAAGACTGATGACGATAATAAACTTTCATTTCATTATATCCGGATCAATTATTATTATCATTATTATTATTGTCGTTTTGGCTGCTGAGCTATTATGATTGTATTTCTAACGGCATAATTCCAAAATTATGTAAAATTGACGACGACTCGTTTTTCGCCTACTCATTAATGAGCAAAGCAAGTTTGCGCCTAAAACCTGTTTGCTCTTAGCTGAGGAAGAGGATGTCCGTCGTTAAGAAGCGACTGAAATCCATCCGCGGTTCTCCCTGCTTTCCATTTATTTTGTCAAATTTAATTTTCCGTGGAAACGCGTCAAGGCTAATAAACCGTGGGATGCAGGAGTGTGTTTGTAAGTTGTGCTTGGCAGCGGGCTCGGGGCGTTTGAAGATCCGATGCACTCGCATTTCAAAGCCTTTATTTATTAATTTATTTATTCATTACTACTTTTGCCCCCCCCCCTCGGGCTGTTCTAAATTGGCACAAGCTGCAAGCTATTGTGAGTTTCTTCGCAGTGGTAGCTTAAGTTGCTCTATATTGAAAATAAATTGTATTTGTGTTTTGCAGTTCTCCTAAATAAAATCGAATTCTTCCATCGCCCCCAGTCAGGCGTGTTTCAGATTATAAACATATTCCTTTTTTTTGATAGGCATGTGTGTTCATATTGAAAATACAAAACGTATTGCGCGCTCGATATGCTTGCTTCACGTGATGCAAATTGCACTATTTAATAAGTCGCCTTTAATTACATCGCATAATTTTATTTTCTGCTAGAAACTAAAGCTCATGCAGTAAACTGAACACGAAATTTTACTTAAAGAAACAGATAAACGCATAAACTCAAGTTAATTGTAGTAAATATTGTGTCTGTATTACTGGCAGGAAATGAAGCATTTAACGGGAAAATAGGTCAGTAAGAAAACGCTACATTTTCTGGAAAAAGACAATGGCTCCAGATAAGGGCAGGTGAATGTCTGATTTCACGTACAGAGGCGCTCCCTTCCAGCCGGGACATCGCCGACGCTCTGTGCAGGCCCAACTCAACCTGTCGCAAAGCAAGACGACAGGCCTCCCTTATTAACAATCCGTATATCCACGATGTCCCCTTAACTGGACAAAATGGTGTATAGTCGGAGTTATCAGACCCAGAATCTGCCTAGCATCTTATGCACTGGCTTTTATAAGTTAAAAAATAAACCACCTGGTGACTGTCCCATAAATTAATGAACATTATGATTGCTGGTGCTATAATAATAATAATAATAATAATAATAGTGCTACTGCTGTGTGTCATGAAAAGGAAGTTGTAAGGTCCAGCAGGAATCGTATCGTTGCCACAGAGCAGAGGCCAAGCAGGTGTTTATTTGCAGCCGCCCCGCCTTCCACCTGTAAGGACACACTTGTGGCCCCCATCCTGGGGCCGACGCGGCTGTTTGTCCCCGGCTCTCTGATCAAAGGCTCTCCGAGTCACAGCTGTCTGTGTGCGAGCTTCTCCATCACCTACATCAATGCTGCCTCCTGGGAGTGGGCTTACGTTCCGCGCGTGTGAGTGTGTGTGTGTGTGTGTGGGAGGGCGTCAGAGCGATGGATACCCCGGCAGATTCAGGGGGCCCTGCACTTCATTTGGGCCCCAAAATATGTTTGGGAGTCCAGTTAGTGGAATCTATTCACAGACCCCCCCCCCACACCTTCCTAGAAATGTCCATGCAAAGTGAAAAAGCCATCAGGATGTGTTTATGATAAACGGCTAGATAACGTTGTGGTTCCCCTTGCCCAAACCCAAAGGCACACACAGACCCTGTATGCATGCGGGTGTGTGCCCCCCTCCCTACTGCACTCCACCCATGCACAGGGCCTGGCTGGTGACACCTGTAATCTCTTACTGGGCCAGCGGCAGATACCCCCGCTGGGCCGGGGTGGGCCGGCAACGGCTTTAATGTGGTGGAGAAGTTTGATTAAACGGGGAGGAAGTTATGGAGCTCCATTGTGGGTTTGAGGAGCACGAGGCCCTGCGGCTCGCGGGTCAGGCCGCCACTCTCGCTTTCATCGAGCTCCATGGACGCTGGCCTTCTCTCACACTGCAGATGTCACAGGGGAACCGGCTCATGGGCAAGGAGGAGCTCAAGCGGCCCAAAGTAAGCTGCCCTTGTTTATTGGAGGTCGTTCGTCATCGCTGGTAATTACAGGCCCGGGGACGGCTTCAAGGGAGCAGGGCCTGGCTGGGTATAAGATCCGCATTATTCATTGTCTGGTGATCATTTCCGGCAGTGGGACCCAGGGGGCACCGGGACCCAGGGGGCACCGGGCGGATGGCAAACGCCACATGTGCTCGCACTCAGACGGCCTGCTGATGTCACCAGGCCTCGTCTGCCTTCACCCTCCCCCCCACCAACCCGTCCAACAGCACAGGCGACCTGCCCCCTGGTGGTCGATTACAAAACTAATTAGGACAGAGAGCAACCCCGGATAAAGTTCAAGGGGCCTTAGAACACCCCAAAACTACACGGCTAGAATTTGTCATTCATAACAGGGACAGACACAGAAAATATGGGTCCCAGATATATCTAATAACATAGCTTTATGTAATGTACTTCCAAATGAAGCCACTCATGTACTTGAAGGCTCAAACGTGCCTAAGGTTTCTCAATAGCTTATACTCAATGGGTATTTATACGGTGAATAAGCAGTGGTGACCACAGTGCACCTTTTTGAGGGGAAACCTTCGTGCGGGGGGGGTGGGGGGGATGGGGCGTCAAAAGTGCCAGAAGGTTTGTTTTTTAGCTGCTCACTGAGCTGAACGCCCTCCAATGGTTGTAGGTCCCAAATAAATGGCTGTGACGACCCCCTGGGTCAGCCCTCCAACACAGCGTCTGGGGAATTGTGTTATATATAAAACGCAGGCACACCTCTGAATAGAAGGCTGCCTTTTCTAGACTATGCACTGTAAGCAGAGCCTCTAATGTCACTGATTTCAGGGGATAAATGTAATTAACATCACTTCGCTACACATCTCTACTTTCATCATTCAGGAAGTATGCAGCGTTTCGTAAAGGGGAACGACGTTAAGTTTAGAACCTCCACAGATATATTATTTGTGAAGTCGCCGAGACATTATGCAGCTAGCTAATTATCGAGTGAAAATAATGGTCCGGCCAGAGGTCCGGCGTCTCGTTTTCTGCCTTTTCCCGTCGCGGAGGGTGTCTCACCGGGCCTTTGATATTTACAGTGAAGTGTTGCCTTGCCGATAGCTATAACAGCCTGAATCGCTTTGTTCAAGGGAGCTGGATCAGATTCCGCGGATCCCGGCATCCCCTGATTAAAACTGCCGCCTCCGTCACTTTTTCCCCCGGCCGCACCCCAGAGCGCAGCTCAGCTTGGACCCGGATAAGGCCAGCCAGGGCTTCCAAGCCTTCAAAAAGCAAAGCGGGGAAGGAATTCCCCGTGGAGCAGGAGAGCGAGGCCCGGGGGTCAGCTGTGACCCCACCCTCCTCCTGACTCCCGAAGTTTGAGCGGGTTTATGCAAACAGCCCCCCCAGCCCAGCCACTCGGGGCGTTTCGTCTGACAGCTCGCAGCTGCCGCTCCTTCCAGAAGGGTCTTCTAGAAGGGCCTACGTCTGAGGGGTGGCTCAGACTGAGGAGGAACATCAGGATGACAGCGGTTGGCCCACTCTTCCTCTGAGGGCCACACGCTCCTGTTGCATGCCCCCCCCGCGCTCGCCTCCCCCTGCCAAGGACTCTTCCTTCCTGCACGACACGAGCGGCTGGCCCCGGGGGACAAGTTTCAGCGGGAGTCGCCTCTCAGTCTCGTCTGTGTGCAGCAGTCGGCCACCCTCTCCTCCAGAGCAGATGGGCCGGGCCGGGTCGCACTGTAAACTGACTCATATCAGCTTCCGGTCTTTTATTCCACTACGTTAAAACGTCGGAGGGAGATATACAGCAGGTCAGAGCGGGAAGGATGGAAAGCAGGAGGAGCAGCAGGCCGAGAGATAGCAGCCGGCAGGACCCCCCGGAGGAGGACACGGCTTGATGGGGAGGGGGCTTCACCTGTAATAAATTAACCCAGAGAACCTGCACATCTGTGTCGTCACACACACAAACACACACACAGCTGAGCAGGAATCATGGCTCAAAACTCGAAACTCGAAAGCAAATCGAATCCTCAGCCCCGCGTCCCGGACGCCGTTTCGCGTGTGTTAGTAATCAGCGTGACACGCCGGCCCCGGAGCCCCGTGAGTCATGTGATTTGCTGTTACATACTGCTTGCTGTTAAGTTCTCCACGTATCCTTGTAAACACCCCCCCCACCCCATGATCCCCGTTACTCCTGGCGTCTCCATTCCCCCGTCCGTGCGTCGGCGAACGTGCGCACCGCGAAGCGAGGGAAACCGTATTAACAGATGGTAAGAGTCAATAAAAGAGCCACAAATCAGCCAGAGACATGTGTCCTGGAATATGAGGGAGCCTCTCTCTTGGGCTCCGGGGGGGGGGGGGGCAGCTTGGGCCCCCAGTGACAGGTCAGGAGCTGAGGACCTTCTGGGGAGAGATGAGGGAACAGGAATGTAGCCCCGCGGCCTGCAGCACGCCGTAATGAATGAGTGCGTATAGGTCATACGAGACATCAGCCTGCACTATTACCTATATTCTGACAAAACAATGCTCTCTGGCCACAGCGCTTAAAGCCTGCCTGCACCATTCCCTTCGGCCAAGTGAGCGACGACAAGGAAAGGAACTTTTCAACTTCCACTTCGGAGCCAGGCCCTGGAAAATCCGGCGCGACGTTTCTGCAAGCGGAGAGTTCAGATATTAAAACAATAACCAGTCATCCACAGACAGATCAGAATCTCTTGAACTACATGTGAACTAAGAGGCTACAGCCCGGGATCATACGCATCTAATTTATGTCCATATTACAGTAATTCTGTGATTAGGTTCAGCTTTGGCTGCTACAAGGAAATTGAAAACTGAAGCTGTTTTGAGGGAAAATTGCCATTCTGATAAATGGTCCTCATTGGTCGGGATCTAAGGGGACAAATGTATTATTTTTCCAATTTAATGTGATATTGCGAGTATCTGCAATGAGTTCGCACTACCCCAGCACTGTGCCCTACGCTGCCTGGGACAGACTCCAGGCCACAGCTGACCACAGAAGTGGGCGAATGATGGATGGGTTACAAATATGTGTGCACCAACATTTCCAAGAGTAGGGCACAGACTGTTTACAGTCCGGATTAATTATAAAGCTTTAAGGCGTGTTGGGTGCCAGGTTTTCCTGCGTGATATGGACAAAAACGGCCAGCACAGCGACGGGGAGTGAGCGCTCAGGATTCTGGGAGTCGCTTCGCTCACCAGTGCGACTCCATTGGGTCGTCACTAGCCAGAGGTGAGGGGTCAGAGTCAACAAGGGCTTAAATTGAGGATACGTTATTAAGAGTTGGGGTATGAGTGGGCGGGGTTTAATTACACTAGGCACCTCCCACTTTCCAATAAAAGGACAGCATACACACACAAACACATCTACAGTAAAAGAAAATAATCATAAAATGGACAAGAAAAAAAAAACATCAAGAGGATTTAATTAGGCAAGGTCGATAAGCACCCAGGTCTGGTTAATTCCCAACAAATTATCTAATCCAGATGTTGCACTTAAAGTGTAAACAGGGTGCCCTGCAGAATCATAAAATAAATAAGCATGAAAGGGGTTTAGGGTTTCAAACAGCGCCGAGTCTCGGCCCAGGACCCCTCCGCACCAAAAAGTCATGCCCCCCCCCACACCCCCTTGCCTTTTTGAAACAGGAAAATGTAAATATGGTAATATTTAGCACGTGTTTTAAAACAGATCAGTTTTCTGAAGTGAAAAAAGGGGGAGAGAAAAAACAAGGCCACACACGAGCAAGGTCTCCCCAGGCCTGAGGCCTGCGGTCCCAGGCTTCACCGCACTGACCTGACGTGTCGCGGGACCGTCTGCCCACGCACAGGCCCCTATTCTGAGCCTGAGCTACTCTCCGCCAGTGGGCCTGACCTCGGAGTTGCATTAGCGGCGGCTTTTGGGTACGTTACGACGTTCTACATGCATATATGGGGGAGGAGCAGCCAATCCAGTCACAGAATGAGCGAGGCTGCTCTGGGAGAATAAAAGGGAACGATGGAGGAGAGGAGAGGAGAGGGGAGGGGAGGAGAGAAATGAGGAGAAGAGAGAGGAGAGGAGATGAGAGGAGAAGAGAGAGGAAACAAGATGAGAGGAGGAGGAGCAGGACGAGGGGTAGCCCTTTAGACATATGGTTGTGTTTAAGGACCACCAAAGAAGAGCTTGTGCATTTTCACATAAACCCAGATAAACTCCAAATATGCAATTATACAGGTTTAGGGGTACTCTACCGGGGCCTCCCGGTGGCTTTCGGGGGGATGACGCGCTCACAGATCTCCCATTCAGGAGCCACGGCTCTGCCACTGCCCCCGTCTGCGCAGCCATGCCCCCCATCCCTATCTTTACGAGGCTCTGGGCAAACAACCAGAAGAAGAAAGGAAGGAGTTAAAAAAAAAAAACTTAAGGCATGAGACAGAAAGAAGGGTGACTCTTGTAAAATACCTGCAGCACATTTTAAAACTTTCAGCGCGCGGAATATTTATGGCCCGTCGACGGCGTGTCTGTGTTTGTAGCCAATTTGTTGTGCTCCAATAAATAGAGTTCCCTATTTATCAACAGCGCACATGGCAGCCATTTATTGGGCTTAACGAGAGGCAGATGTGCAGCCGCGTACGCATTCACGTGCGACTCTGACGCACTGACACCATGTGCAGCTCTGGGCCCAACTTCTGAACCGGTCGAAGAGCCGGTCATGTGACCAGTGTCCACCCAATACCGGTCCTTCACAGTCAGGCAGAAAACCAATCAGGGATCAGGTGATCAATAGTATTAAATCTGGGGATTTGCTCTCTGCAGACACCGACTTACAGAGCCCGTGAACCAGATTCTAAAGTGGGCGCTTGAAGAGAGCGCCGGTGTTTTGATTCAGTTTCAGTAAAATGCCGTTCTGTACTGAAGCCTAATAAATTAAAATGAATCACTAGACAAACCACAAATTATTAGAGAACCGTCGCATTAACTCCACCTTGTCGGTACCTCAGTAAAAGTGCAAATACCAAAGACACACCTACATAATTCCATATAAATCTTGCTGGGTTTAGCCCACAACCCCGCCTGCTCTGAGCTGCCGTGTGTTTGTGTGTGTGTGTGTGTGTCTGTGTGTTGCCAATTACCACGGCTATAAATACAAGAACCCCATCCGTCACCGAGTTTCTGGGTGGCTGCAGCAGCGGCCTAATTGGTTTCAGATGGTCCCCAATCTCCCCCCATGCGATCCCTGCCACGGCGCGGCTCGTGCGTGCGAGAAGCAAAAGGTCGATGACAAGACAAGGAACTCTGACTGACAAAAGAGCCGTACCTACAGTAAGCGAGCGAGAACGAACAAGGACACATTAAAGGATCATTCCTGTCTTCATTCCCACAATCCACTCACTCTGCTACGGAGATTACAGCTAGTCGGCACTGGTTCATCGCAGGGAGGAAATTAAGAACACTTTTTATAAGTTCTTTTTTCCCACTTTTTCTACTTTTCAGTTCTGCTCCTTTTCCTGTTATTTTTTATTTAATTGAAGTTTTTGCAGGCAGAACCCCACCTCCCCCTCCCTCCTTGGAATTCAGCAAATTCCTAGATTCTGCCAAAACAAACTGTTACGGGGGCAGGTCGAAGCAGGGTCATTACGCTGCTCACCTAAAGGGAAAACGTTACACTGTATTCGAAGAAAACAAATTCTGCTGCCCTCCTAATAAATCTAGTTGCGTTGCAAAGTTTATCCGCGCACCCTGCCAAAATGCGATTTTAATAAACTCAACGGGCCTTCAACAACTGTCACCATCCTCTCCCGTACAAACTGAAAATCCCATACAAGCCAGTCGGAGGAACGACGCCGAGAATTCAGCCTCATTTTTAAGCATTCCTAGTCAATGATTTTAGAGTTGAACGACCGTCGACAGATCTTTTTCCTTGAAGTAAACACTTTCATATCGATTTCGTAGAACTGCGAGAACATATTTCTAATTATACAAACGACTAATTACAAATGGGAATTATAATGTTAAACTTTAAGAAACGCACGGTGCTGTTATCCTATTCACTTTCTGATTCAGTTTTGATGTTAATAATTATTAAGGGCGTTATTGTTGCTGCGGCGGCAGCTGTTGTCGTTACTGTCATGTCACGGTTAGGGACGCTGGATGTATTACATTACCCCTAAGTGCGCAGCTACGCGTCGTGCCAGCGAGAACAGGTCAGCACTTCCCGGATTAGCACCTAATTGAGAGGAAAGGGGGGTGCCGGGGGCGGCGACTGACCTCCGACCGACCCCAAGAGACATTTGATCAATGGACACATGTAATCAACAAATTACTATCGACCGAGAAGCCAGGCAACTGGTTGACTGTGTTAGTGCCGACTTAAATTAAAATGTCGTTAATTCTAATAAGAATAGGGCTCTTGGTTAAGACAGAACGAGTGAAGAACTACTGTAAATAATAATGAAGACGAGTCACTCAGTATGCTTAAACATCAACGATTACAGTCAAGTAATCGTGTGCCCGTCCCCTATTGGAATTCAGATAGGCCGCCGTTTCTGTGGGAACTGGGCAAACGGAAGAGACTCCGGAACCTACGTGCGCTTATCACGCACATCTCGAGTTCGTATCAAAATTAAAATGCGTGTATTTAGATTAAAACGCGCGATCAGATTCTCTAGTACAGACAGATTTGTCGATTTCGCGTACTTGTGCTAAGACGAAATTTCGCAGTGATGAACTGTGCGTTCCTTTGCGCGGTGAAACGCAATCAATGAAAATGCAAAAATGCGCAGTCCCGGTGCAATCCCACACGGGCACGCGCATTACTGCACAGAATCTAACACCAATTATCTCATTTTTAGCAGGTCAGAACTTGTCTAGTTAAACCTAATTTCACACTGGTCGACATGACTTAATTTAACAACAATAATAATGCATATTAGCGATACCCCCACCACGGCTATGAGAACAGGGAAATAAATACTGCATAATTATTGTTCCTTTGTTTTCAGTGTCGAATGCAGGACGTCCAGCACGTTTGGAGCGGATGCCTGCAGAAATCGTTTAACCAGCACGGCGTGTCGTCGTTGTCACGATCGGCGCCGTAAATGTTTAATGGCATTCTCCAGGAGTGTGGTGGCCTAATGGTTAGGGGAGCGCACTTGTGATCGATTCCCCGACCAGCGCGGTGCCGCTGACGTTCCCCAAATTAGCTGTCCACTTTTATGCCATAATGTTACTTGTCGGTTAAATGCAGGGAACACATTTCGTTGCTGTGCGTCGTGGTGTGTCAACAGTGGCCATTAATCACTTCACTCAGTAATGCGTCATTTACAGCGGTAAGGAAGCGAGCTGGTGCCCGGCCGTCCGTGCACACGCCAGAGGTGCGATGCGCTGTGTGTGTGTGCTCTGCGGACGGCTGGGGGTTAACACTATACACCAATTAGGCGTCTTTCGCCGCTCAGAAGGAGCCCCGCAGAAACCCGGAATCCTAAGCTGCTATAAATCCATTAAATCCCCCTCATTAGAGCACGAGCCTCGTTACCCTCAGCTAAGGGGGGTGGGCTGGGGGCGTGTTTGGGGTTTTTCGATCCTTGTAGCCGCCTATACGCGAGAAACGCTGTCATTAGCTCACTGGCAATTGGGCTACTTTACGGTTTGCGGATCAAAACTACACCGTCAGAGTTACACGTTTAAATAACATTAACGATGCGTGACTGCAGATTTTAGTTCTAAGAGAGGCGATCCAGTTCACTAAGCGCTATGGACTTAACGTTTGAAATCGTTTTAATTTATTGTTGTTAATTTATTTATTATAATTTATTATTGTTATTATTATTATAGTTGTTGTTTGTTTATTTCTTTTAGTTGTTATTATTGATTACTATCATCTTCCAACGACTAATCCTGGCGCAGGGAGCCGATTGCAGACACCACAGGCTCCAATGCAGGGGTACACTCTGGACAGGATGGCAATCCATCACGGGACACACACACATGGCTAGAGGCGTCAGAAATCGGGGGACGGGGGATGCGTCCCAGACCCAACATCGACAGACCCCTCTCCAACAAATAAATAACAATAACGTGTTTATCCTTTATGAATCCGAGCGTTACTAAGGCCGATTCGCTGTGCTTGCAGAGCGCGAGGACGACACATATCTAACGAAGACTGTGGTCCTGTGGTACCCGACAAACGTTTTATCATATGCATTAGTTGTTTTTGGTTATGTTTTCGTGAAACTTTACCCTTAAACAATGGTAGTCCTATTGAAAACGAATTGATTATTTTAAATCTTTCTGAAATCGTATCCTTTCACGGTGTGACCATTGCATGTGCGCCCCTTGCGATATTCATCGCAAATTCAGCCCCCAACGATGTGACATGCATGCCTTCAGACCCCAATGCACATGGCGGAGATGGGATTCAAGCCCACAACCATGGGGGTCGCGAAGAAACAGTGCTCCACATAGGCTTCCTATTATAATGGCATTATTATTATTATTATTATTTATTATTATTATTACTACTACTACTACTACTACTACTACTACTACTACTACTACTACTACTAACATTATTATTAAGCATTTCAATATATGGCTTTAGATTTAGGTTCTAAAAAGTAACATAATTTATTCAATAGCTGCATTCCTTCCTTAAAAATAACACATCCTATTGGCTGACGACATACCTGATCTTACAGATTCTGACTTCCCACCTAAGCATACAGAACCATGAAGCCTTTATATCTTTTAAAGGCCGTTTCAGCCATAAAGTTTATAGTTGAGACATATTACCTTACAGTTCATTATTGTATTTCACATAATATTATATTAGGCTCGGGCTGTTTTATTGCTCAGCTGCGAAGGTCCTCTTAAAGTCTATGGAAAGGAAGACAAAATAACATTGGTGGAAACACTGAGCCACTTTCATTTATTTTTCACACTCGGATTTAAGGACTTGTTATGAATATGTATGTTTGTCAAAGGCTTCCTAATTATCACGTGATTGACGAGGGTGTTCATTAAGAACACCGTTCTCGGTGGAATACTGCCCAGATTACCGCAAACTATCCTTTGTCACCTCTGCACATGCTTTATATTTTAATGGCTGGATGTTCATGGATTATTAAATTAACTCAGTACTGGCCATTGCAGCTGGCAGTCGGATCACACGAGTGTTGGGTTTTAATACAAATCAAGCGGCTTGTTTCAAAGCCAGCGCTGAATACCTGTGGTTAAGAGGCCGCATTAAGATTCTGCGTGTCTGACAATGAGATTCCCCTATAAATGGAGACTTACTAAGTCGTAGGTTTCCTTCCATGGATCAGTATGCGCTCACTTCTCAGATCTGGAGTGCGGAATCCCCAGAATAACACCGTGTCCCATAATATACACACAGTCCTGCCGTCAAGATTATGGTCCTCAACCAGACTGAAATCCAGGCCTGGCTCCACGGGGGGGCGGGGGGGGTGGGGGTCCCTCCAGGGAGTCCTGTGGCCAAAGGAGCTTGAGGCGGGCCTACGGAGATCTAGGTGCGATGACTTTAAGTCATCCAGAGCGGGAGAGACCGCATCGGCTCAGCCCTGTGGCCAAAATGAAATGAAAGACTAGAAAGGCAGAGTGACGAAGGAGGAGAGAGAGGGTGATAGGGTCCCGGTGCTGTGGTGGTGGTGGGGGGTGGGCAGGCGGGGGGGCCAGGGGATACGCCAGGCCCCAGCACTCCGGTGGAGAGCAGAGAGCGACCCGCAGGACACCCCCTGGAGTGTGGGCCCTTGTGAAAATGGAGATGCACTAAACCTTTGCTAACCTGTCTCGCCCAAGATAAAACATTTATATATGGCATTGTCTGATGGAGCGCTCCCTGAGTAGCGCCTTAATTTGTTTTCCTCCCTGGCAAATTAATTCCCTCCCCACCATCGGAGTTGGCGCTGATGGTGATTACTGACACTCTGTCTTTGGCCCCTGATAAAACGAGTCCTTGAAGCTTTTTAATAGTCAAACTCCTCTCTGCAATTATACTTCATACATACATTTCCATAGATAGCACTGAAGGTCGGCACTTCAGCCAGGCGCCCTATCCCACTCTCCTCTTCCTTTTCTTTACCCTTCATCTTCCTTATCTCTTGTTTTTCTCTCTCTCTCTCTTTTTCTCTCCGCATTTCCCTTTCCGGAGCTATCAGTTGGGTCGTGTTGGAAATGTACCTTCGTGAAGAACGTGGCCGAACTCACCAGTGTTTGCCAAAAAAAGGTAGCGGCCTTCGGGGCTTCTGTCTGTTTTGGGGAGTGACACTTCATTTCAGGGATACAGCTGTTAAGTACTTCGCCTTTAGGGTGGTGTTCTTCAGCGGAACCAGACCACAGTGCGAACGGAGCCCTGACTCGCAAAGGTGCGGAGAGCGGGCGGGGAGAGGTGGAAGGACGCTCGGCGTGAGCGTAGGCGCCTCCTGGCAGCTGACAGTCCATTCCCAGCGATTTTGCACAGACAGAGGCAGCGAGATTACACGGGGGTTGCGCTGATAGAAGGGGCCACACCGGCGAAGGAGCAGGGCGGAAGGAGAGGGCCGTAATGACGAGCTTTTTGTTTCCCGCCGTACGGCGAGGCGCGCAGCAGCTGCTCTATCTGCGGGGCGACGTGGGTGAAATAGAGGCCACTCTGGGACTTCAAGGGCAGAGTGCACTTTCATCTGACTGGAAACAATAGCATTTACAACCGCATCTTGGCAGGCACCAATCCAGCAGGGACAAACAGCCAGGATGCCGCACGGGGACGGATCTGACAGGCGCCATGTCTGCCATCATCATCAACACCGCCATCATCATCGGCACCACCTTCATCATTATATACATAAAAGCCACAATAATCACAGTAACACAATATATTGGTATTATTATTTTGATTTTTATAATTCAGCTTAATACTCATAGAATGAGTAGAGTTGTGATTATAGTGAGATTGTCAGTCATCACTTCTGAATGTTAGGAGACGTTTGTCATGTGGGAGGGTAGTGATCTTGACGCATGGAAGTGTGAAAAACACTGCTGAGGTCACCCCAACATGCAGGGTACCCCTGAGCCAGTACACTATATTTTGCAGAAAGCATTCAGCATTTCCTAACCAGGTCCACGGGGCCCCCTGCCTCACAGTCCACATTTTTTTTTCCTACCGAAAGCTTGGAGGGAGTGAAGACATGGACTGTCTGCAGGGAAACACTGTTTTACATTAATTAATAAGCATCCATAAATCCAGCAGCTCGTCCAAGACAGGGTCATAGGGGCCTGGAGCCTATTACAGGTACCACAGAGGGAACCACGTAGTGGCTCATGCTGGGTGGGATGCCAGTCCCTCGGCAGGTATCACCAAATCCATGGGCAAAATATAGATGCCGCAAATGCATTTCTTTGGCCGGCGTTAGGAAAGCGGTGAACGGGGTGGGACCCCACGGGAAATGCAAACTCAGCCGACTCGCAGACGGGGTGCGGCTGAAACCCCAAACCCTGAAGGTGTAAGGCAAGAATACCGCCCAGTACCCATCTCAGATCTGAGCCTGCGGCCGAGCAGATAGCTTAGCGCCGCCCAGATGTTCCGGATGGATCGCATGTGCAGAGCTGTTTCCAGGCACGGCCACGGGCCCTTCAGAGGTAATGTAGATGTGGACATATCAAGCCGCGTGATTGGTACCGACACGCACCGCTGTGTCAGCCTCGCACCTCTGCCCTGCCCAGGCATGGGGTACACGACCAGGAAGGGGACCACTGACAGCTCCAGACGGGCTCCTCTGCACAAATAATAGAGTAATAATAAAAATCTGCCATTCTACAGCACATGTGGAGCAGGCAGCCTTTCATCAAGACAAGAGGAGGAGAGGGGGCTTTCCGGGGGGCCGCCGCAGATACCCAGATCCGGGGTGAAGAGGAAGGACAAGCGAAGAAGAGGGACATGCAGCTCGGACACATTAGCTCAGCGAGACGGGCCTCGCTGACGGCCGACCGGAGGGGCCCTTTTGAAGTGACAGATGAAATCTGCAAAAGATCTGCACTTCACTGGTCTGATTAAACGGGCCCTCGGAGCCACCCGGCACATGTAAACCTCAGCCATGCAAGCTGGCCCGGCCTGGTGCCGGGCTGCTTTCCCTCTGTGGACCCTTTCAGTTATCCTAACTGCCGCTGTCCTGTGTATTTTCTCAATGAGACGCAGGACAAGCCGGTGACTGCGAATGAATGACTCCTCTAATGCGGCGTGACACCAGCGGAGGATGCGCCGCCTTCCCAAGGCCCGGCTGGCTCTCTAGAGACGCCCTGTCCTTTCACTTGTCCTCCGACTCCCTTCCTGTCCTGTCGCCTCTCACTTACCCCTTCAGATTTTTTACATCCGTCACAAACCCCGCCCACCCAGCTCTGTCTCTTTAAATATGAACATCTTTACGTCCCGATCCCGATCTCCACACCTTCACTGTGACATCTCATTGTTTACCCTCTTCTTTCCCTGAAAGTGGATTTTGTTCTCTTTTGCTCCCAATTTACCCCCCCCCCCCACCACCCCAACAAGAGGGTGTCACTCACTCGGCATGTGGCTATCACTGCTCTTTATGGCGAGGACTCCCAGCATGCCTAAGCCGCCTGTAAACAAGCGGCATCCCTGCTTTTCCACTCTGGCCCCACCTCTGTCAGCCCCCACTTCTCCAAAATTGGGGGGGGGGGGGTAAATGGAGAATGCAGGAAAGGTGGGAAGGGGGGTCGGCTGGGTGTTACTCTCTGGAAAATCGAGGTGGAAGTTTGCCGGCGTAATAGAAACAGCGTGTCCCCTCGCTCTCGTGTATTTTACCCCAGCTGCCTATCAAAAACTAATATCCTTAAATCTGACGCTTTTGTTGTCCTTTGAAATTAGAAACAATCTCATTCTAATGCTGCGCGCCAGCCCCTACCCCATAAAGCCCCCCCCAGCCGCATGCCTGCCTGCTGTGCCAGCTAGCGCCCCGCTTCCCAGAAACCCCCCCATTGTAAGGGTCTCCCACATCCCCCCTTCTCAGCTCCCACCTCCCCCGACCACCACTACCCCCTTTTTCATCTTCTGGCC
>JAODKL010000034.1:4034786-4047509 GCA_026780765.1 Petrocephalus schoutedeni
TCACCAAGGACCCCGCCCCCACCTCAGTGGTCTTTATGAACATGTCAGTGGGCTGACAGCGCTCAGCAAGGGGGGGGGGTGGGCAGGAGAGGCGCTGGGACACAGCGATCATAAAGAATCACCCCTAATTTATTTCCAGCTAAATTGGAGAGTGCATGCTCACACCTGACTAAATCATCACGCGTCAGCCAGAGACAGCCCCCCCACCACAGGCGGGGGAAACCTGACCCTGGCTTTGCCGCGGCGGCCCGGCCCGGCGAGGCAGAGAAAACACGCGGCCGCGGCGTGCTGCCTGCTGATGGCTTCTGCAGATGTGCGGGCCGCCCTGGGCCTCCTGCGGGCGCTCGGCGTGACTTTATCACACTGCTCTCTGGTCTCCCTCTCCGCGCTTCTCCCGCTAGCGTGGCCTCCCCGTGCCCCTGCACTCCTTCGCCGCACTCCTCTCCCTCGCTCGTCTTCCCCCTCCGTCCCTGTGCTCCCTCCATCCCATCCGTCACACGTGGGCCAGTTGGCCGTTAGATGCCGGGGGCCATGGCTCAGCGGGCTCCTGGAAAAGGAGAAGTGCCATAAAATGAGGCGGGGGGGGGGAATCGCCCCCTTTCTCCATGCCTCCTTCTCCCTTTACTGCTCTCTCTTGGGCCCCCACCCCCTGTCCCTAATGTGGAACACACATGTTATTATTCCACATTAGACATGGCTATCATAAACTTGACAAACACTAAACAAACAGCACAGGTGGTCGCCGAGGTCAGAGACAGGGGTCTGCCCCTCCCCCGCATGCCTGCACGGCCACAGGGGTGCAGCTCCGGAGATCTGCGCGGCCAGCCCAAACATAGCACAGCGCCGCGCGGATATAGCGTAGTGCTGCTAATATTAGGCGCAGCTTTAGCTAATAGCTAAATAGCTAGCTAATATAACTCTATCTGCATGACAACCAACGCTAACTATTTGCTAGCATTAGCGTTCTACGCTTGCAAAAGGTCAGCCACCCTGACTGCCTCTGTCAGGGATGTGGAATAAGACATAGATGGACTGACCAAACTTTCCTTGTGTCCAGCTTTTCATGAAAGCAAAAGCATGCAGAATAGAAGTGTAGAGAAGTGGATGGGACAGTTTGTCGGTACGGCCCACCTGAAGATGTTCCCAGCATGTCCCTCACCAGATAACTCGCGCTGATTGTGTGCTACTTACCCATTCACCCAAACAAAGGCACACTTAATCTATACACGCATGCTATATAGGCCTAGAAGAAAAACCAGCGGCGAATCACGGCAGCTATTCTCCTTGCACACAGCCAATGAAATCCTTCCTTGCTGATGTACGTCCCGTCTGATTGGTAGTGCGAGCTGAGCAGAATGAGCTGCACCCTTGCCAAGGAAGGCAAAGAGGAAGAGGTTCTAGTACAGTCTGGCACAGTCTGTTAGTATTGTTATCGTTTATGTGGCACGCAGTTCTGTTCTTATTTTTCATGCAATCTGCTTAATTAGAGTATACACAACAGTAATAGCCAACTGCTTTACCTGACCTGGAGAACCCTGCGGGTCAGAGGTCCCCAACCTGGATGGTGCATCCCTTTGGGGAAAAGCACGAATTTGTCAAGGGGGAGAGTGCATCCGAGTGGCAGAACCAATGTTAACTCCATTAATGCAAAACTACAGCGAAAATTTTTTTCCACTAAAGTTTTTCCGCTGAAACGGAACGACATACCATTGAAGAAAATGATAAAATGAAGAATAATTCAGGCTGCCAGACACTATGATGAAATGCACTGACACTTTTATTAAAAGAAGGTGTGAATGTCAGGAACCAATGAAATTGAAAGTGATACAATCAGAAGTAGTATCTTTAGTTAGTGTTGACTAGTTCCATGTCATTGGATAACGTCGAATTAATCAGCCTCCAGCGTCAAGACTGTCTGTCACCTGCTTTGCCGACATGTCTGTGCCGCGGTTGGCTTTAGGTAGGGAAAGAAATGCAGTGACATATAGATTAATCACATTTGATGTGAAAGACAACAAGCCTTAGAACAAACTATGTGGGACGGCGGTAATGGGTAAAAAGACCTCAAATGGCAAAGTACTTTTCTGATATGAATAGAAACAAATAGCTGCTTTTTCATTTAATGTGTTTGAAAAGGTCACTGCCATTGAAATTCACTGCCAGGGACTGAACTTTGTGCAGAGATAAGCACAGTGCAGCTGGTTTGCACTAGTCTGGTGCACCGTTATATTTTTGAGAGAGAAACACTTGAGTTTTCTTTAATAAAGTGCGCTGGTGTTATCTGGTGAATGAAAATGTGTCATATGCAAGTATTTTTTTTAAACTACCTGTTGGTTATATTTATATTTTATATAATGACAAAGTTATTATAAAGCCATTTTAGAATCTGTGCAATGTTTCATATTACAGCCTTATCAACAGTTAAATGTGTGTCCTTAATTTTAATTCTGCATGTTCAAACTTAATGCCATGCCATAATAACAGCTGTACAGATGTTTCTTCAAGAAACTGCAGAGAGGGTAGAGAAAGACAAACTAATCTTTGTGTGTGGGGGGTGGGCACAAAAACCTTCTTATCCCTAAAGGGCTGCCTGGCAGAAAAACATTTGCGAACCACTTTTGCAGACAGAGAGACAGTTTTGGTACGTTGATACATTGGGGTGGGGGGGGGTAGCGCTGTTGGTAATCAGATAAGCACATGTAGGACTTTGTATCATCAGCTTGGATGTTGGGATGCCATGCCATGACAACGTGATCAGCTTCCAGTCTATAATGGATACTGGTGATATTGAAACCAGCCATCCATCTTCCAGCTACGAACCCTGGTCAGGGTCACATCGGGGGGGTGGGGGTCTGGGTCCTATCACTGGGTGGAAGGCTGGGGTACCCAAGGATGAGATGACAGTCCATTGCATGGTATATATGTACAATCTATGGATAAAAGTAATGGGACACCTAGCCATTACACCCACAGGAACTGGTATGACATTTTGGCCCATTCATCCAGAACCGTTTGTGAGGTGAGGCATTGATATGGACGTGATGGCCTGGCTTGCAATTTCCATTCTAGTTCATCCCAAAACTTCCCACAGACACACTCCAAAATCCTGTGGAAAGCCCTCACAGAAGAGTGGCAGCTGTTATAGCTGCAAAGGGAAGACAAACTCCATATCGATGCCAATGGATTTACAATGGGATGTTATGAACGTTCCTGTGGGTATAATGGCCAGGTGTCCCAATACTTTTGTCCATATAGTGTGTATATGGGTGCAAACATGACACA
Source organism: Petrocephalus schoutedeni (assembly GCA_026780765.1). Lineage (NCBI taxonomy): Eukaryota > Metazoa > Chordata > Actinopteri > Osteoglossiformes > Mormyridae > Petrocephalus > Petrocephalus schoutedeni. The sequence goes on from JAODKL010000034.1 coordinate 4,038,069, forward strand.
AGCTTATGCAACGATGTGCCCAGCAGGCCGGGCAGAGACACCGCCTCCTGTCAGCTGACACAGCGATGACAGCATCGATTGGCCGAAGCTGGCCGCCCTGGTCCCGCCTTGTCCAGCCGCCGCACGCTGCCGTAACACCATCTAACCACACACGAGCAGAGCATGTTTTCAAAGGCCTGTTTGTGTTTTGACAGCTTGTCCCTCTGCTCCGTACAGAAAACAAGAATCACACCTCTGATCCCGGAGACATAAAAGCCGACTCCTTCACTCCACATTCTTGGGGACTCACAGATGGAAAAACTAATTTTGACCAAAGGAATGTGTGCTTTTCGGAAGAAAACTCAAGAGAGGGAAGATGGTCATTTTTCAAAAATGTCATGAATTACGTCAATCTCTTTAGGAGATTCAGCTCTTCTAAAAAGACTGGTTTTCCCTCTAGACAAAGGACCTTCACTCCGATTAACCAGAGCAGAGCCCAACTGAAGACAATGTAACTCATTCCAGTTCTTATTGGTTATCAGACGAGTCTGCCAATGACCTAAGGTCAGGCTTCATCACCATACATTACAGTTTTGGGAGCCAAAACTCACAGAGTCCTCATGCAATCAGAACTCTCGTCACATATACAAAACTCGCAGAAATTTTCTCACAAACGTGAGTTTTGGAAATTTGCTCTTCAATTTTTGTCCGGGTTCAGTAATTTGCCCATTTCCTACTCTGAGGGGTGCCAAAAGGGGAGGGGGGGATGATTATTTGGAACAGAACTGGATTGATCTGGGTCGGGGGCCCAATATGAGATGCTTTCATGGGGCCTAAAATCTCTAGAGGCAGCCCTGCTTGCCATATGTTTAGTTCTCTCACATGTATATAGCGCCTTTCATTCACCCTCCCTACCCCCCCCCCCCATTCTCTTGTACCACATCAGTTGCTCTTACGCTTCAGATCTCACACACAGCTCCTGTAGGGTCCCTACCACGCTCACTGTCCTTCCCATCAGCCATCAGTGCGACGCCACCTTCCCTGCGTCTCCGCCTGGCATTCCCCTAACCCCCCAGAAGGGACCCCGAATTTGGTGATTAAGATCTGAGCGAGCCTCTTCTCCCTCCACATCCTCTTCCCTCGGCTGGCCCTCCGCGCTCCCTCTCTCGGTCCCCCGGTGCCTATACGTAACATCAGTAAAGCTGTCAGCCGGCCCAGCCAAGGTAAACAGCCCAGTGCTGGGGTTCAAAGGTCACTAGGGCCAAGATGTTTTTTCTCAGGAACCCGGGGAGCCCTGGAGGCCCTTGACTGGGGCCGGGGTGGGGGGGGGGGGCAAGAGGGAAAGACGATCCCCTCAATTGCCCCCCATGCTAACACACTGGCCAGTTTCTACCCTCATCTGCATCTGTGTACACAAACCTGCTCAACAGGATCCGCTTCTCACACATACACACACACACATGCACACACACTCACACTCATTCATATACTTACAGCCTTTTCTCCTTAAATCACCACTATGTCAACAGAAACGAACCCAGTGGCTCTCTGAAAATACCATTTGAGGCACTGACAAGCACACACACACAGGTACGCAGGCACACACACACACACACACACAAAGCATAGTGAAAATACAATTGTGTACTTACACCATCCCTACATACATGTTCACTGAAAAATTTAAAGACAAAAAGGCATTTACAGAAACACTAATACACTGACACATGCTTATTAGACACACACACACACTGATTGCCCCCAGTTACTGGGTGTGGGTATGTTTCTATCTGATTATCCGTCTACTTGGTACTTAGTTACACTCTTTAAACACCCCCGTACAGCTAAATGGAGGTCAAGGCCCACTTGAATACTTCAGAATATGATCTTTGGCTGTGTGAACTGATACCCTGAGTGTAGGGATCAGGCAGTGATATCACTGCTGTCCACGCTGACCCAGAAACAAAAAGTTTGCTTGTCTTCAGTCAAACTGGTTTGGATTTTTGCATGCTGACCGCAGCAATCTGCATAGGTCTGGCACGGCAATCATAGCAGGGCAGCGCCATTAATGACGGACCGCGGCAGCCCGTCGCCTTCAGTGGAAGCTTGCACGTGTTCAGCTTTCAGTGTCCCACTCGGTCAGTGATCCGTTTGTAGGAGACGTGGAAGAAGAACGGACCAGGGCTGAGCAATGGCGTGAGGTGGATAGGACAGGAAGGAGGGGATAGAATCAGTCAGTAGAAGATGACAAAACATTTGTATTGAGGTACGCAGTAGCCATCGGTCAACGAGGGCCCTGTGGGTATAAGCGATTTCTCCGGGGGCCCGAGGATTTGGACGTGTTGAAAGGAGGAGAAGACATGTTACCATGATTCACAGAGTCTCTGCTCTTATATTTTATACAGTAAATAATGAGACTGTCTTAGTATACTCAGTGATCAATGACCTCCCCGTTTAGCATGCCTATTTCAAAATGCACCACAAACCCAGACTGAATCCACTGTAAGATAGATAGATGTTTTAAAACAAATACAGTAGCTACATTTCTAGAGCCAAATGGAGATACAGTAACTGTATTTCTAGAAGCAAATGGAGACATAATAACTGTGTTTCTAGAGCCAGATGGAGATACAGTAACTGTATTTCTAGACGCAAATGGAGACATAACTGTGTTTCTAGAGCCAAATGGAGATACAGTGACTGTATTTCTAGAAGCAAATGGAGACATAATAACTGTTTCTAGAGCCAAATGGAGATACAGTAACTGTATTTCTAGAAGCAAATGGAGACATAATAACTGTTTCTAGAGCCAAATGGAGATACAGTAACTGTATTTCTAGAAGCAAATGGAGACATAATAATTGTGTTTCTAGAACCAAATGGAGATCTTCAAATGGCGGCAAGTAGCGAAACCTCAGTATATCTTACTGTCAGAGACAGCTTTCCTAGCACTCCGAAGACTTGCCTGTCTTCTAAACTATCAATAGGCTCTTTGAACTTATTTTACTGCCAAACAGTTAAGTGTTTTACCTGGCTAGCAAACAGGTATTATGCATGGATTTAGCAGTGTTTTGGTCAGCTCTTTGAATGCAGTTGTTTAATGTCACGGCCCAGTGCATTGATGTTGTTTGTGAGGCTACAATTATGCTTTATGCTGGCATTTTGCACCTTTGCATAAATGCTTTGTTGCTACCCTATAGGGCAGGGATGCAAAAAATAGCTACTTTAACAAAGAAAACACTCTGGAGAGCTACTGAATCGTGCCAGTATGTTTTGTTGCCAACCAGGCAGTATATTTTTCAATGAACCAGTTGGCCACCAAGGAGATAAAGCATTACCCATCATCTTGCGATCAACCTCGAAACACACTGGTTTGTGCACCGCTGCTATAGGTAGACAAAATAAAAGCTGTGTATCAGATATATGCATTAACACAGGGTTAGCAAAATGAGTTTTATTTTTGCCCCAAGTGTGATTCTGCCTATGATGCCATCGCATGACACTGACACATGGGCACAAGTTGCATGGTCATAGTCATATGGTCATGGTCCCATGGTCACGGTCGCATGGTCACGGTTGAATATTCATGGTCTCATGGTCACAGTCACATGGTTACGGTTGCATTGTCACAATCGTATGGTCACGGCATTTCCACTCAACGCGGAGTTCCACTGAAGCCCAGCATAGCCACGTTCCCATCAGCATGTCAACGGCTGCACTTTTTTGCACGAGAGCATATGTTACGAGGTGGGGGGTGGTGGGGGGGGGCGACGTAAACACGGAGTTTTGGACGAAAGCTGCCTCCTCACTACACTTCACTGTGCTCCCTGTTTGGGGACCGTGATGTATCGTTTGGGGAAATGTGCGTAAACACTTTTGAGAAACTGTCCTTCATTTTTCAAAGTCTCGATTTGGGTGTTCCCCAGCCCCACCCTGCCCTGTCCCGCCCTGTCAACATAGCGCTCTCATCTCCCTCGCTTTTGCCCTCCAAACTAGACTCTCCATCTATCACAGGGCTTACCTGGGGCCGCCCCATGCCGTGCCCCTAAAGAGCGCCCCCTAAAGTGCACACCCGCGCCTTACCAGGTCTGGCGAGGGCAAGCCCGAGAGGCGCGGGTGCACAGGGGCCGCGGGCGTGCGGTGGTGATGTCACTCACCCGGCACTGACCCCTCTCGGCAGCCCGAGCCGGCTCCCAGGGATGGGGGGGATGGACACTGTCCAGGAGCAGCAAATCAGGAGCAGCACTAAAATGCAGAGATGGATGGATGGAGCGAGCGGGAGAGCGTTGGGGAGGGACTCTGCGGCGACCCCGGCCAAGAAAAGCATGTTGAATCGAATTAAGAGAGAAAGAGCGATGCGTGTGTGTGGGGTGGGGGGGGGGCTTTCTTCTGGCTCTCCCCTCTGACAGGGCAAAAACAATTTTCCGAAAAAGAAACGGAATGCATAAGTAGAGATTTTGGGTGGGGAGTGAGACAGGGGGGAGGGGGTCACCTGCTGGGAAGGGGAGGACGGGACTGGGTGGGGGGGCTCACACCCTCCTCCTGCTGCACGGCCGTCACCTCACACCGGACAGAATTCCTTCCACGCACAACAGCCCCTCCAGACCTAAAACAGTCCAAACCTGGGCTCAGGATCCAGTGTAAGAAATCTTCTGCTAGAAAGACTTTTTTTTTATTGTTAAAAATATGCCTATAATCTGCTGTAAAAATGTGGTCCACTGGAGAAGGAGGGAACCACAAATCTCTGGTGTGGATGCGATCCCACTCTCCCCCCTCCCAAGCAGCAGTGCTGCACCAGTGCCCCCCCGCCCCCGGACATGCAGATGCCGCTGTGACAGCCCCGCATCGCTGCACAGGCAGGTGTGAGCCCTCGAGCAACCCCCCCCCCCACACTTCATTTGCTTGAGGGGTGCAGTGTGTGGGACTGCAGGTTAGGGCTCGATGCCCCTGCTCAGAAGGTCGCTGGTTCACATCCCACGGCTGGGCCCTTCGACAAAGCTCCAGGCATGCTGAGGGCCCCAAAATTCACTCTTACCTGTTTAAGTGTCTGGATGTCTCATGAAGAGCAAGATGGGGTTTGAGGGAAACTAGCCAGCTTCCCGGCTGAGCTGAATAAATCACTATTATATCCCATGATTCTATCCCATGGCTTCTTTCAGTCTCTCTAATTGGCTACTACCTCCTCTCCCTTCTGCCTCTTGTCTTTAGCTCTTCCTCTGTTCAGTAGAAATTGAGCTGTTTCTCCATCCAAAGCTGCCCCTAAGTGGGACTACAGTGGGTCCAGATTCTGTCCCAGAGAGTAGAAAGGGGCCACCCTAGGTAGCGTACCATCACCGGACGCACAAGGACCAATCGCACACCATGGAAATTTCGGAATGCCATTTTGCCCACCTGCATTTCTTCGGAGGAAACCTGTGTGACATGGGGAGGACATGTGACCCCACACAGTCAGTCGGGGGGCCGACAAAGTGAGAAAGGCAGAGAGACATTTTCCATACTTAATAAAGGAGCACAGGAAGTGAAGTCAGTCTCTATATATAGCTGCAAGCACAGGAGAATGACTGGGAAAAAGGGAAAGGAGAAGAGAGCAACCAGTTTCCCGCGGCAGCAGCCATTCCCAGCCGCCAGCTTCCCGCGGCAGCAGCCATTCCCAGCCGCCAGCTTCCCGCGGCAGCAGCCATTCCCAGCCGCCAGCTTCCTGGCCCTGCTCCTCATCAATCTGGCCCAGCTACAATAGTGCCTGACAGGACGTGGCGGGCCATGGGGAACACAAACAGCCTGGGGCACACAGCAGCTTTCCTCCCCTCCTAAGCACACCTCGCCCCGGCCGCACACACACTTCCTTTCAGGCCGCCGTGGCCCAGGAAAAACTTCCTGACAATAACATAAATAGATGATAAATTAAGTGGCAGTGTGACGGGCAGACTGGGGGAAACTGAGCAGCAGCATGAGGGAAGGGACAGGCCAGATTCGGAAGACGGGGGGGCGGGGGGCAGAGGAGGGAGAGCTGGGAGGCTGTATGTCACACCAGGAGAGAGACCTGTCACATGCAAAAGTGGGACCGCAGCCCAGCCATTACTTACAGGGGCTGTGCATCAACCACTGTTTAACAGCTGTGCATCAACCGCTGTGTTTAACTGCTGTGCATCATATTACAGCTGTTTATAACTGCTGTATATAACCTCTTTGTATAAGTGCCATATATAAGCACTGCGAATAGTCGCTGTTTATTACCGCTGTGCATCAAGCACCACGTTTGACCACTTATCAGAACCTTAACAGCAGTGTATAACTGCATCACCACTATGTGTAACTGCAGTGTATAACCTCTGTACATCATCACTATATTTAAATGCAATGCATGACTGCTGTGTATCACTACTATGTATGATTGTAGTGTATAGCCGCTGTGCATCACCACTATGCATGACTGCAGCGCATAACTGCTGTGCATCACCACTATGTTTAACTGCAGTGCATCACCACTATGTATAACGGCAGTGCATAACCATCACCACTATGTATAACTGCTGTGCATCACCACTATGTATAACTGCAGTGCATAACCATCACCACTATGTATAACTGCTGTGCATCACCACTATGTTTAACTGCAGTGCATAACCATCACCACTATGTATAACTGCTGTGCATCACCACTATGTTTAACTGCAGTGCATAACCATCACCACTATGTATAACTGCTGTGCATCACCACTATGTTTAACTGCAGTGCATAACCATCACCACTATGTATAACTGTAGTGTATAGCCGCTGTGTATCACCACTATGTATGACTGCAGTGCATAACTGCTGTGCATCACCACTATGTTTAACTGCAGTGCATAACCATCACCACTATGTATAACTGCTGTGTAAAACTGCTTAACGTTTCCGATTCCAGTTGCCCTTCAGATTTCCCCTGGACTGTGCTTCTTGGGCTTTGGGACAGAGGACCATCCCACACTCTTCCGCTTCCTGTACCCACCCTCCCATCCCCCACACTGGGAGAGAGGTTAGGTGCTAATAAGGCACCTGAAGAGGAGCAAACTCCATACACATATGAGTATCTTTTGAGTTCAAACACTTCCCATCAGTCCTCCTTTAACCCCAGTTCTATTTTGGGGGGGATTGGGGTTTTTCCGCATGTGCAGCCCCTGTGATGATGATGCATTCATTCCCCTGCCCCCCGCCCCCCACTACCCCCCACCGCCTGGCCCACCCCAACCTCTCAGCATCTGCAGCTTCTAAATGGTGTCAACTTAACCCTCATCTCCCACACTTTCCCCAGGCTCTGCTCGGGCACCCATACCACCCAGCCTTCTAAAGACAGACATCACTAAGGGACATTAATCAGGAATGCGTCATTATGACCCCCTCCCCACCCAAGCCAGCTGCCCCTCCGCTCTGAATAACCCCTCTTGCTCTGCAATCTCAGGCCACTTCACCCCCAGCTCCAGCCACTCAGGGTGGGGGGGCACTATTGTCTCTCTGCAGCTTTTATTTCTTTATTTCTAACATTTTCCAAAATACGGCGCATTAGAGTGGCCTTATCATCTTTCTCTCCTTTTCAGTCACTTTAGCTTTGAACTCTGGGAGCTTTAAACTGCAGCCCTCTTCAGATCCTATACCCCGTCCATTTCACGCACACGCACACACACACACACACACTAACACACTCACCATTTAAGACACTTCTACCCCAACCGTCGTATCCGTCTCCCTGCAAATTGTCTCTGCATTGTAGGTGTTCAGTTCAGTGGAAAGGGGATGGTTTGGCCCGGATAGTGACGCGTACGCTGGGGGCGGGGGGGTAATAGTGTTTTGTGACACTATCCTCTGAACACACGCACACACATACACAAATAATTTGACTGAATAACCCTGTCCTGGGAGATGACGGCGGCACTCAGGGCACGGCTATTAAAGGGCATTATTAGCGGAGGATTCCGCCGTGAATGACCGCGGGACAGAGGGGGGGCAACGGAGCGGCAAACTTGGGGCGGAGTCAGATGTGGCCCGGCCGCACACCTCCGCCACAGCCCGGCACCCCGCTGCATAAACAGCAGCACCGCGGCCCGTCCGCTTGTCCCCGGGGCCTCCGGTACTGATCTCTCTCACGGTCACCCCCTCAAAAGTGTGGCGCAAACTCCACTTCTGATTTCAAACACTCGCCATTCAAGCCCGGGTCAACTACGGAAATGGGCCGCCGACTCCACGCGGCGTCATGGCCCCGCCCCCCCGGCCTGGCGCCATCCGCTCAGAAAGGCTTCTTTCCCCAGAACACCGCACTCGCCATCCCCCGTGTTCTGACTCCTCTTCCCGAGCGCCTGCAGCTCCTGCCAGCTCGTTGCGTCCTTCTGCGAGGCGGCCAGTCTCCAGATGCTGCAGGGGTCACCTAACGGAGCCCTCAGGGGCAGCTGGAGTCCAGCAACATGAAATCAGCCCATTTAATCTGCTTTTACCTAAAAGTGGCTGAATTATAGGGGATCTGATCTTAAAACATTCAAGCGTTTACAGTGTATTAAATATAAAACATATAAACTATATAAGTATATAAAGCGATGAAGTGTTTCCAAGCATGTAGAGAAGGATCACATTTAACGATATACCGCCGTCGTGCTCTTTGATGTTATATTGATTCTGTAACACTGCAAGCAGACGATTTATTAAGATGACAGTGCTGATTAGCCAACAGCACGAGTCTCTGTGAGTGAAATTCAGATCTAATCTTTAATCATCAATCCCCATGGAGAACAGCAGACTCCCACAAAGATCTGCCGGATCCCCTCCTCAGACGGAGGCTCGCTGATGTACGGGTAAATAATATAAATTAATCGTGATCATATCTTCAGTCGAATCTGTAAGTAAATGCGTCGGCCTGACTGCTAAGCCGGGCTCAACTGGCTCACAGTCCTGCTGCAGAGGTATTATATTGCAGCCGGCTATGTGAATGTGCAACATCCGTAGCTTTTAGAAATGAGATAGTGCAGCTAGAGCCTTGTCCACACAATTAATTCCCCCAGTGCAGTGACTGCCCTGCAGGGCTTGCAGAATGCTGTTTGCTGTTCTTTACAGGCCGGCCCGGACGTCTGAGTATTGACTCTGTTGCTAAAGGTGCTGCAAAAGCGGATTATGTGTTATTCAGTTATTAATGGAGGGGGTCTTATGTCCTATTACCAACCCCCCCCCCCCAAAAGCTCTCGTTCTCTTTTCCCATTACTTCACCCCTCTGGCTTCTGTTGAGCAGGGGTTTGAGAGGAAAAGTGGCAGGGGGGGGGGGGGGAGGTTCTCGAGCGCGGTGGAACATTAAGAGTCTTGAGTCATCCGGGGAACTTGAGTTCCTATTGTGGCCCTTTGAGAGATCCGTCACACCATGTGCTCCTCAGCACGGTCCCTTCAAAGCAAGGTGGAAAGGAGGTTGGGGTCGGGCTGAGGAGTGTCAGTGCTGGGGGGGGGGG